>OX465295.1:136074613-136661091 GCA_949987735.1 Leucophora obtusa | reverse complement strand
CCTTCGTATATGAACTGTCTGATTTGGTAAAACCAGTTATAAATCAACTCCTTTTTGAAAGCAACAATTACATAAAAGTACCCTTTGGGTACTATTTATATGTATGTTTGTTGTCAATACATTTTGTAAAAACAACTAACTTTAAACTCAAAACAAAATAAATATTTTGATTGAGATTTTAGCTGTGGTACGCTCGTCAATCAACTTAATTTTTGCATTAAAAATACAAAAATTGTTTTTTGGACTTTCTATATTTTCATATATTTAGTTAGAATATTCTTCTACCTTAAGTCCAAATTCTAATATGATATTGTCATATTAGATTTTATTTGTTGTTTCAAAAAGGTGGTTGATCATTTTCATGATAGACAATACAATTGTTTCATAGGCATCACCCTACTCTTCAGTTGTCCGCAATAAGAAAATGATAACTTTCTTACTCAAACCAAGACATTATATAAGGTATAAAAATCAACGTGACGAGAATTTTATACCTTCGTATATGAACTGTCTGATTTGGTAAAACCAGTTATAAATCAACTCCTTTTTGAAAGCAACAATTACATAAAAGTACCCTTTGGGTACTATTTATATGTATGTTTGTTGTCAATACATTTTGTAAAAACAACTAACTTTAAACTCAAAACAAAATAAATATTTTGATTGAGATTTTAGCTGTGGTACGCTCGTCAATCAACTTAATTTTTGCATTAAAAATACAAAAATTGTTTTTTGGACTTTCTATATTTTCATATATTTAGTTAGAATATTCTTCTACCTTAAGTCCAAATTCTAATATGATATTGTCATATTAGATTTTATTTGTTGTTTCAAAAAGGTGGTTGATCATTTTCATGTTAGACAATACAATTGTTTCATAGGCATCACCCTACTCTTCAGTTGTCCGCAATAAGAAAATGATAACTTTCTTACTCAAACCAAGACATTATATAAGGTATAAAAATCAACGTGACGAGAATTTTATACCTTCGTATATGAACTGTCTGATTTGGTAAAACCAGTTATAAATCAACTCCTTTTTGAAAGCAACAATTACATAAAAGTACCCTTTGGGTACTATTTATATGTATGTTTGTTGTCAATACATTTTGTAAAAACAACTAACTTTAAACTCAAAACAAAATAAATATTTTGATTGAGATTTTAGCTGTGGTACGCTCGTCAATCAACTTAATTTTTGCATTAAAAATACAAAAATTGTTTTTTGGACTTTCTATATTTTCATATATTTAGTTAGAATATTCTTCTACCTTAAGTCCAAATTCTAATATGATATTGTCATATTAGATTTTATTTGTTGTTTCAAAAAGGTGGTTGATCATTTTCATGATAGACAATACAATTGTTTCATAGGCATCACCCTACTCTTCAGTTGTCCGCAATAAGAAAATGATAACTTTCTTACTCAAACCAAGACATTATATAAGGTATAAAAATCAACGTGACGAGAATTTTATACCTTCGTATATGAACTGTCTGATTTGGTAAAACCAGTTATAAATCAACTCCTTTTTGAAAGCAACAATTACATAAAAGTACCCTTTGGGTACTATTTATATGTATGTTTGTTGTCAATACATTTTGTAAAAACAACTAACTTTAAACTCAAAACAAAATAAATATTTTGATTGAGATTTTAGCTGTGGTACGCTCGTCAATCAACTTAATTTTTGCATTAAAAATACAAAAATTGTTTTTTGGACTTTCTATATTTTCATATATTTAGTTAGAATATTCTTCTACCTTAAGTCCAAATTCTAATATGATATTGTCATATTAGATTTTATTTGTTGTTTCAAAAAGGTGGTTGATCATTTTCATGATAGACAATACAATTGTTTCATAGGCATCACCCTACTCTTCAGTTGTCCGCAATAAGAAAATGATAACTTTCTTACTCAAACCAAGACATTATATAAGGTATAAAAATCAACGTGACGAGAATTTTATACCTTCGTATATGAACTGTCTGATTTGGTAAAACCAGTTATAAATCAACTCCTTTTTGAAAGCAACAATTACATAAAAGTACCCTTTGGGTACTATTTATATGTATGTTTGTTGTCAATACATTTTGTAAAAACAACTAACTTTAAACTCAAAACAAAATAAATATTTTGATTGAGATTTTAGCTGTGGTACGCTCGTCAATCAACTTAATTTTTGCATTAAAAATACAAAAATTGTTTTTTGGACTTTCTATATTTTCATATATTTAGTTAGAATATTCTTCTACCTTAAGTCCAAATTCTAATATGATATTGTCATATTAGATTTTATTTGTTGTTTCAAAAAGGTGGTTGATCATTTTCATGATAGACAATACAATTGTTTCATAGGCATCACCCTACTCTTCAGTTGTCCGCAATAAGAAAATGATAACTTTCTTACTCAAACCAAGACATTATATAAGGTATAAAAATCAACGTGACGAGAATTTTATACCTTCGTATATGAACTGTCTGATTTGGTAAAACCAGTTATAAATCAACTCCTTTTTGAAAGCAACAATTACATAAAAGTACCCTTTGGGTACTATTTATATGTATGTTTGTTGTCAATACATTTTGTAAAAACAACTAACTTTAAACTCAAAACAAAATAAATATTTTGATTGAGATTTTAGCTGTGGTACGCTCGTCAATCAACTTAATTTTTGCATTAAAAATACAAAAATTGTTTTTTGGACTTTCTATATTTTCATATATTTAGTTAGAATATTCTTCTACCTTAAGTCCAAATTCTAATATGATATTGTCATATTAGATTTTATTTGTTGTTTCAAAAAGGTGGTTGATCATTTTCATGATAGACAATACAATTGTTTCATAGGCATCACCCTACTCTTCAGTTGTCCGCAATAAGAAAATGATAACTTTCTTACTCAAACCAAGACATTATATAAGGTATAAAAATCAACGTGACGAGAATTTTATACCTTCGTATATGAACTGTCTGATTTGGTAAAACCAGGGTATTTTTTGGTGCTTTTTTCCTTCCCGTACCCGGTGATTTTTTACAAATACCCGTTTATAAAAAGCGGGTATTTACAGTGCTTTTTCAGATTTCTGGCAGTGCTTTTAGTGCTTTTTGTACAGTTTATATTTTTGGTATTTGTTCTCCTTTTTTTCAATTTTTCTTGAAATTTCTGTCAAACTTGAAAAAGTAATACGAAATATACAAAAAATACATTTTTTAACAATGTTTGTAGTACAATTTTAAATAGTAACTTCGTTATATTTAAACTTCAAAATTTTGAAATATTAGTTTGGTGCTTTTTTACCCCTTTTTTGGTTATTTTTTGAACCTTTTTTACACGATTTTACAAAGCTAAAATGTGTTTTTAAAATCTTGACTTACATTTTTCAAAAAATTATTATCGTGCTTTTTTACCCCATTTTTGGTAAATTTTTACCCTTTTTACCCGTTTTCACAATGCTCACGGTGCTTTGCTGCCTTCAAGAGTTGGCAACACTGAATCTAGAGCAACAATTAATAAAAAAGAGCGTCGAAATAAAAAATGTTCAAAACCAAAATCTATCCCCCAGTGAAATAATTAAACAAATTGCTGCCTCTGTTGAAGTTAATATGCAAGATTCCGATATAGATAATGCCTATAGGATAAAAAATACGGACAAGATTGTGGTAGAATTTTGTTCATTAAACAAAAAAAAGGAAGTGATGTCGAAAATACGTGGTCATCGAGTAGATGGTAATATATTTAACAAGTTTAACCCTATTAATGAAAATACTGACACCTCTAACAACAACAACGGCCAAAATAATCAAAACATTGTCTATGTAAATGACCATCTTACTAAACATAATCGTCATCTTCTCTGGCTTGCAAAAAATAAAGCAAAGGAAATCGGATGGAAATTTGTGTGGTTCAGCAATGGTCATATTTATGCTAAAAAAAATTAACATTCAACATCTATTTTAATAGTTAATTCGTGTGATATTGAACTTATATCTTAAACAAAATATTTAATAAATCTTTATAAACTATTATTTTTTTTACTTTGATTCTTATACAAATATAAATCAATAACTATGAACAATATAGTATCCGAAACACTTGAAAGCTTTAACAGCATAAACACTGATCTCTTAAGTTATCCCTTTTCATTACCTTTTATGAACATTCGTTCTTTACGTGCAAATTTCAACTCTTTTATGGCATCAATATACAACATAATTAATCATATTAAAATAATTATTCTCGTTGAAACAAACATCAACGATAATGAAAATAATTTTTAAGGCATACCAGGTTTCCACTCCACATTTATTAATAGAGCCGACAGAGGAGGAGGAGGAGGTGTAGCTGTATATATTAAGGAGAATATAACACACAACATCATTTCTACAAAAACAACGTCGTTTGAATTATTAAACATAGCCACTGCAGTAAAAGAAGAGGGTTCAATTTTTGCAATCTACCGTCCCCCATCTCTTAATGTAAATATATTTTTAAGGGAACTAGGTGATTTATTAAAAACAATCAAGAAAAAACGTAATGCTATTGTGGTGGGAGATATTAATATCAGTGTTGCCAACTCCTGAAGGCAGGAAAGCACCGTGAGCATTATGAAAACGGGTAAAAAGGGTAAAAATTTACCAAAAATGGGGTAAAAAAGCACGATATTAATTTTTTGAAAAATTTAAATCAAGAATTTAAAAACACATTTTAACTTTGAAAAATCGTGTAAAAAAGGTTCAGAAAATTACCTAAAAAGGGGTAAAAAAGCACCGAACTAATATTTCAATATTTTTAAGTTTATATGTAACGAAGTTGCTATTTAAAATTGTACTACAAATATTGTGCGAAAATGTAGTTCTTGTATAGTTCGTATTATTTTTTAAATTTTGACAGAAAATTCAAGAAAAATGTAAAAAAACGAGAACAAATACCAAAAATAGAAACTGTAAAAAAGCACTAAAAGCACTGCCAGAAATCTGAAAAAGCACCGTAAATACCCGCTTTTTTTAAACGGGTATTTGTAAAAAATCACCGGGTACGGGAAGGAAAAAAGCATCAAAAAATACCCGAAAAGCACTGAAATGGCAACACTGATTAATATCGATATTTTAAAAGAGAACATAATAACAACTCATTATCTAGACATTCTCACGTCCAATGGTATGCAATCCAGTGTTGCCATTTCAGTGCTTTTCGGGTATTTTTTGGTGCTTTTTTCCTTCCCGTACCCGGTGATTTTTTACAAATACCCGTTTATAAAAAGCGGGTATTTACAGTGTTTTTTCATATTTCTGGCAGTGCTTTTAGTGCTTTTTGCACAGTTTATATTTTTGGTATTTGTTCTCCTTTTTTCAATTTTTCTTGAATTTTCTGTCAAAGTTGAAAAAATAATACGAAATATACAAAAAGTACATTTTTCACAATGTTTGTAGTACAATTTTAAATAACAACTTCGTTATATTTAAACCTCAAAATTTTGAAATATTAGTTTGGTGCTTTTTTACCCCTTTTTTGGTAATTTTTTGAACCTTTTTTACACGATTTTACAAAGCTAAAATGTGTTTTTAAAATCTTGACTTGAATTTTTCAAAAAATTATTTGGTGCTTTTTTACCCCATTTTTGGTAAATTTTTACCCTTTTTACCCGTTTTCAAAATGCTCACGGTGCTTTCCTGCCTTCAAGAGTTGGCAACACTGATGCAATCCATAATTAACGATTACACAAGAGAAGATATTAGTAAAAACACCCGCACATGTATTGACCTTCTCTTTGTTCGTACCAAAGATATATACACACAACTATATGCATCAATAATAAAAACCAACATCTCAGACCATTACACTATATTTTTCTCTTATCCCCTCAATGCAGTTGTAAATAATACCACTAATCAGTGTTGCCATTTCAGTGCTTTTCGGGTATTTTTTGGTGCTTTTTTCCTTCTCGTACCCGGTGATTTTTTACAAATACCCGTTTAAAAAAAGCGGGTATTTACAGTGCTTTTTCGAATTTCTGGCAGTGCTTTTTGTACAGTTTATATTTTTGGTATTTGTTCGCGTTTTTTTAAATTTTTCTTTAATTTTCTGTCAAAGTTGAAAAAATAATACGAACTATACAAAAAATACATTTTTCCAGTGTTTGTAGTACAATTTTAAATAGCAACTTCGTGATATTTAAACTTTAAAATTTTTAAATATTAGTTTGGTGCTTTTTACCCCTTTTTTTTAGTTATTTTTGAACCTTTTTTACACGATTTTACAAAACTAAAATGTGTTTTTAAATTCTGGACTTAAATTTTTCAAAAAATTAATATCGTGCTTTTTTACTCCATTTTTGGTAAATTTTTACCCTTTTTACCCGTTTTCACAATGCTCACGGTGCTTTCCTGCCTTCAAGAGTTGGCAACACTGCCACTAATAAAGAAAAAAGTAACACCCAACAAACAAAAATATGTAACTCTAGAGTAAATCGACATATACGTACAACTAACTGGCACGCGATTGCAAATACAACAAATCCAGTAGAAAAGTATAGTGCTATAAATGAAAAATTTAATTATATATATGAACAATCAAAAACAATAACACGTAAAAAGAAAAATAGAATCCCAAGTCCATGGATGACAGAAAATCTTATTAAAAGCTGTGAAACTAGGGATAAACTTTATAAAAAATGGTATTTAAATAAAAATAACAAACAAAATGAAATTGAATACAAAAAATACAGAAATATTTTAAATAAAAAATTAATTAATGCTAAAAACTCATACTATAAAAATAAATTCTATGAAAACCGCTATGATATTCGCATAACGTGGCAAATAGTAAATGAATTAATCGGTAAAAAATCTAATAACTTAGATGAAACTATTGTAAAAAACTTCAAAAACTTAAATATACAAGAAATATGCAATAACTTTGCTGTGAACTTTAAAAAAAATGTTGAAAAAATTATACACATTTGTAAAATACAAACATTTAACAACCCACCTCTTGTACTTCAAAACTCGTTTCATTTGCGTAGCACGGATGAATTAGAAATTTTTAATATATTGAACACCTTAAACGCTAAAAAAGGCGCCGGCTTTGATGAAATCAGACCTATTGATTTAAAAAATAACGCTTCGGTTTTAACACCAATTACAACAAAACTTATTAATCTTATACTAGATAGCTCAACAATACCAGAAATTTTTAAAATATCTTGTGTTCGACCAATTTTTAAAAGTGGAAAAAAATCTGACGTTAACAATTATCGACCAATTGCAATTTTGTCTGTTTTTGAAAAAATAATGGAAGAGATAGTAAGTAGAAGATTAACAGATTTTCTGGATAAATATAAAATCATAAACGTCAACCAATTTGGATTTCAAAAAGGTAAAAGCATTAATAAGTTACTGGGCAATTTCGCAAACTACATCAATGAACAACTAAGTAAAAATCATCACTGCTTAACGTTGTTTATTGACTTTAGTAAAGCTTTTGACACATTGTCACATGAAAAATTGATTCTAATGCTAGAAAAAATTGGAATAAGAGGGCATTGTCTAGAATGGTTCAAAAACTATCTATCCTTTAGAAAATACTATGTTAAAGTATCAAACAACCTAAGCGATGAAACCGCCATAGAATATGTAGTACCTCAAGGATCCAAACTGGGACCAATTCTTTATATCATCTATTCTAATGAACTAATCAACTCATTAAAACTAAGCAAAATATTCGCTTATGCAGACGATACTGCCATAGTCGTAGCCCACAAAGATTTGCAAGTAGCAACCAATTTGATGCAACATCAACTCGATACGGCAATAAGATGGTGTCACGATCATGGATTAGTCATCAACGCATCCAAGACAAAGCTAATGCATATAAAAACTCCGCATTTTCGATACGCAGATATTAAACTTAAATTTCATAACACTGAATGTCTGCACATCAATAAGTTAATGAACTTTGATTATAGTAACGATCATTGTCAAACTTTTATAGAAATCGTTAATACGTATAAATATCTTGGTGTGTATGTAGACCAAAACTTTAAGTGGCACGTGCACGTGGAAGAAGTCCGGAAAAAATTAAGAAAGGCAGCGTATATACTATATCACTTAAATTTTTGTTCCAATAAAATGGTAATGAGACAAGTATACTATTCGTTGGCCGAATCTCACATTCGTCATGGTATAACAGCCTGGGGAAGTTCAACAAGCTGCAAAAAGCTCCAACAAACACAAAATCAATTACTTAAAATTTTAAAATCACACAACACTATCAACGAACAGCTGGAAAATCCAATAAATAGAAATTCAAACAATCAACTAACAAGTATTGCTAAAGATCAACATATACTTAATGTAAATAATATACACAACATTACACTGGCAATAGATTTTTATAACGACACCAGATTTTTACAAACAATCAACCACAACTACGGAACACGAAGAAATGAAGAAGGAAGATTCAAGATCCAAAGCTACAGAAATGAATATGGAAGGAGAGCACTGTCCGTTGTAATCCCAAAAATATTTAACAATATGCCTTATAATATTATAAGAAATGGTGAAACCAATATGAAAAGAAGAAAAATTTTAAAGAATTATTATATAAGTACGCAATGAGTACTCAGCTAATTTAATTTTTTACTTTTTTTTGTTTTCCTTTATTGAATGGCATACTTTGTTTAAATATTTTAGTTTGAAAGGAAGAAAAAATTTTGTAAAGTAACTATTTTGTGAAATCATATATGAATATTAATAACATTTTTTAATAATCTTTAATTACCTGTAGACAAGCCTACAAGGCTTTGCAAGTTGTTTAGGGAAAAATGAAAATGTAATGAATATTTTTAGAGAAAATACAAAATAAATAAATGAATTAAAAAAAAAAAATAAATAAATAAACTTATAACTGACTTTTAGCAGTCTTGTTCAGTAAATTGTTATATTTATTTCTTTCTATTTTTATTAACAAAAATATATAACATATTGGAAAATATATAAAGTTCTATAGTACACTCATAGAAAGAAATAAAGCTGTAAAAATATTAGAAAAAGCTACTAAAAATTATGTAATTAAAAATGACCTTGCAAAAAAACTGCTGATATTAGCAGATAGTTTTTGCTAAATACAAGTAAGATAAGAAGGAAAAATAAAACTGTTAAATTTACAAAATTTTGGGTACATTTAAGTTAACTTTTAATACAAATTACCTTGATAAAATCCGGAAAAAATTTTGCAGCATATTAGTAGATAAAAAATAGTTTTTTCTGCAAGGTAATTTTTAACTTATTTTTACTAGTTCTAACTAAAATGTTTACAGGATTTTTCTTTTTCTGTTATATTTAGGGCCTGTTTATCTATTACGAAAATAGTCAAAACGATAGCAATTGACAATTACTTTCGTCAAAAATATATGGGAAACAAAAACAAATTTTCGTTACTTTGCTTTCGTTTAGACCATTTTCGTAATACATAAACAGGGGCTTAGTTTCTAAATACATTTAGTAAAAATTTGATCAAAATGGATTTTTTAAATTACAATTTTTTAAATACAAACAAAATTGTAATATTTACCTCTTTCGTATTTTAACAAAAAATATTTGAAGAATTACATATTTATTTAGAACTTTTATATTTCCCTAAAATTTCATTAAAAATTAATAGAAAATTAAAAAAAAAATTTTTAATTGTTTCAAAAATTAATTTTTGAGTGTACAAAAATAGAAAAAAATAAAAATTTTACAGTAAAAACTACAAAAAATTATTAATTGTGTAAAAAAAGTTCCAAAAAATTTTTTTCCACCTGGTGGGAATCGAACCCGCACCCTTCTGATTTCTGTGCCAGGACGTTCCTATGCAACCCCCATACAAAATATTAACTTTTTATCACCCAGGAAAAAGAACTTCTGACTAGCATATATTTATTGCAGCATTAGATGTTGTTTAAAACCCATGCCTAAGGGAGTAATTCTTTGTGATCTAATGAAGGAAGTGATTCATTTAGAAGTCATTCCATTTATTTTTGCTGGGAAGTGTCAAAATTAAAAATCCATATTAATTGATTTTTGAGTGTGAGTGCATTAAAAACAATTAATTTTAAATTCAATTTTTTTTTGCTCTCACTTAAAGGAAAAAAGTTAATGTTAAAATCGGTTAATGTAAAGGTAATCAACTTTCCGGTAACATAATTAATTAAAAATAAAAATTCAAACTTTATCAAGATTGTACTTTACAACAATATTTTTGAAACCACCTACGTACACAAGAAGGATCTATCGAAAGATCTTTCGACGTGGGATCCAGTCTATGTAAATCCTTTTGTTTTATTTAATTACTAGCGGGCACAGCCCGCTACGTTGTTAGCGTGCCTTAAAGTTTAGGGGGGGGGGGCGCAATTTTTTTTTAAATTCGCTTTTTATTTAAAGTACAGTTTTTATAATAAAAGCCTTCACCCAGCCACCACAAATAAATAATTCTGCACAACAATGGGTTTAAAATAAATAAATATTTGATCACTTTTTCTCATGAATATTCTCTCTTATATATTCCGATATTTAAACTTCATGTAACGAAGCACCAGTGGAAGAAACCGACGCAATAAATTTTCCAACTGAATTTGTGAATTTATTTGAATTGACAGGTCTACCTTTACATAAACTGGAATTAAAAAAAAACTTTAAGGCACGCTAACAACGTGTGGATTGTTAGTAATGAATCCATAATAAATTGCAATATACGTGTGTATGTTAAGATAATTTGGTAAAGTGCGAACTTAGGTAGGTAGACCCGTAAGTAGTTTTGTTCATTTGTGTTTTGAATGAAAATAAATAACGTAAAGCAGGGTTGGAAAGCATTTTATAATATTAAAAATAGCGGGCAAAGCCCGCTACGTTGTTAGCGTGCCTTAAAGTTTTTTTTTAATTCCAGTTTATGTAAAGGTAGACCTGTCAATTCAAGTAAATTCACAAATTCAGTTGGAAAATTTACTGCGTCGGTTTCTTCCACTGGTGCTTCGTTACATGAAGTTTAAATATCGGAATATATAAGTTCCATTCCTTTTCTAAGGTTTTTTCTCTTTTAGAAAATTTGTTTAACTTTTTGGAGAGTATGTTTCAATGCTACATAAGTTTCATATTCCGTGGATAGTATTTGAATAGGTAATTCCCTCTTCCAATCCATTTCCATTGTCTATAATTTCAATTCCACTCATTCAACATTTATATCCATTTCATTCCACTTGTGTAGTGTTTCAATTCCACTCGTTTCCTATTTAGTTTCTTAATTTTAGTGTTCCATATACACTTGTTTTTAAGTTTTAGGTTTCTAGCTAAAGACGCAGACGTTAAGGGGGGGGGGGGGGGGGGTAATTTTCCCCTTTTGAACCACCATTTTTACCACGTTCCTGTCCAAAGTCCTAGAAATGCCTTGTCGATAAGTTAGCCCATACTCCAAGGAAAACATATTATATATTACAGGTTTCTAGCCGAAGGGTTCGGTTAGGCCATCAAGGGGGAGAATTATTCCGTTTTTACCCCTCCCGGTAGGAATTTCCAAAAATTCCGTCTTAGAGGACGTCTGCGTTGGAGGAGGAACCTACTACATACATAATTTTAGGTCTCTATATCCAGCAGTTTGGCCAGGCCATCAAGGGGGAAGTTTTTCCCTTTTTACCCCTCCCGGTATGAATTTCCAAAAATACCGTCTTATGGGACGTCTGCGTTGGAGAGGGAACCCAAATACCCAATTTAAACTCCCTAGATCCAGCAGTTTGGGGGGAGACTTTTCCTGTTTTTGACCCTACCTGCGGAAATTTCCAAAAATCTCATCTTAGCGGATGTTTATAATAGAGGAGGAACTTTAATACCAAATTTCAACTTCCTACCTCCAGCGGTTTGGGCAGGCCTTTAAGCGGCACTTTTCGCTTCATTAATCCCCATTTTTGCAATGTCCCTGTCCAAAAAGCACCTTTCCGGTGCTTTGAGCCCATACTCCAAGTAACATATGTTTTACATTTCAGGTTTCTAGCCAACATTTACTATTTGTGCCCCTCTCGGTAGGAATTTCCGAAAATCCATCGACAGGGAATTTCAGCTTCCTAGTTCCAGCAGTTTGAGCAGGCTGTCAAGGGGGACACTTTTTCTTTTTTTGTCCCTCCCGGTTGGAATTAGGCTGGATGAGGAACCAAAGTACCGAATTTCAGCTTCCTAGTTCCAACAGTTTGGACAGGTCGTTAAGGGGCTACTTTCCCTTTTTGAGCCCCCATTTTATAACGAACCTGTCCAAAATTCAAAAAAGGATCTTTCTAATAAGTTAGCCCTTACTCCAGGGACCCACATTTTAAGTTTCAGGTTTCTAGCTGAAGGGGTTTTTACAGGCCACCAAGGTGAGGCTTTTCTTCTTTTTGCCCCTCCCTTTAGGAATTTACAAAAATTCCATCTTCGCGGCTATCTGCGATGGATGAGGAACATTCATACCAAATTTCAACTGCATTGCCTAAGCGGTTTGGGCAGGCCGTTAGTGGGGACATTTTTCCCTTTCAACCACCATTTTTACTATGTTCCTGTTCCAAAATAGAAAAATTACGTTACCGGTGAGTTAGTCCTACTCCAAGGAAATCATATTTATAATTTTAGGTTGGCCAAAAGGGATTGGGCAGGCCGTCAAGGAGGAGACTTTTCCCCTTATTTCCCCTCCCGATAGAAATTTCAAAAATTCAGTCTAAACGGACGCCTACACAGAAGGACGAACTCACATTCCGAATTTGCTTTTGGGAATGTGAGTTCTTCTTACCTCCAGTGGTTTGGGCAGGCACTTTTCCAATTTGTGAGACTGTTTATGGGGAGACTTTTCCCCTTTTTGGCCGTTCCGGTAGGAATTTCCAAAAATCCCGTCTTAGCGCACGTCTATGCCGAATATCAAGAAACCGTGGGGGGAGGAAAAAAGGAGTTTTTTTGAAATTATATATTATTTTAAATGGTACTTTTTGGAAAAACGAAATTTTTTGGAAAAAGATACTTTGTTTTTACAAAGTACTTTATTTGTACTTTTTTTGGAAAAGGTATTTTTTTTAAAAAGGTATTTTTTTGGAAAAATGTATGTTTTTTGGAAAAAGGTACTTTTTTTGGAAAAGGTAATTCTTTTGGAAAAGGATAATTTTTATAGCAAAAGGTAGTTTTTTTGGGAAAAGGTACTTTTTTTTGTAAAAATGTATGTTTTTTGGAAAAGGGAACTTGTTTTGGAAAAGGTACTTTTTTTGGAAAAGTTAAATTTTTTTAGAAAAAGGTACTTTTTTTGGAAAAAGTTACTTTTTTGGAAAAGGTACTTTTTTTGGAAAAAGGTGCTTTTTTGGAAAAAGGTACTTATTTTGGAAAAAGGTATTTTTTTTTGGAAAAAGGCACTTTTTTTGGAAAGATACTTTTTTTGGAATAAGATACTTTTTTTGGAAAAAGGTACTTTTTTTGGAAAAACGTACTTTTTTTGGAAAAAGGTACTTTTTTTTGGAAAAAGGTACGTTTTTTTGAAAAAGGTACTTTTTTGGGAAAAAGGTACTTTTTTTGGAAAAAGGTACTTTTTTTGTCCCCTTTTTGCCCCTTTACTTTTTTTTGGAAAAAGGTACTTTTTTTGGAAATAGGTACTTTTTTTGGAAAAAGGTACTTTTTTTTAGAAAAAGGTACTTTTTTTGGAAAAGGTACTTTTTTTGGAAAAAGGTACTTTTTTTTGGAAAAAGGTAAATTTTTTTGGAAAAAGTTACTTTTTTTGGAAAAAGGTACTTTTTTTTGGAAAAAGGTACTTTTTTTTGGAAAAAGGTACTTTTTTTGGATAAAGGTACTTTTTTGGAAAAAGGTACTTTTTTTGGATAAAGGTACTGTTTTTGGAAAAAGGTACTTTTTTGGAAAAAGGTACTTTTTTTGGGAAAAGGTACTTTTTTTGGAAAAGGTAATTCTTTTGGAAAAGGATAATTTTTATAGCAAAAGGTAGTTTTTTTGGGAAAAGGTACTTTTTTTTGTAAAAATGTATGTTTTTTGGAAAAGGGAACTTGTTTTGGAAAAGGTACTTTTTTTGGAAAAGTTAAATTTTTTTAGAAAAAGGTACTTTTTTTGGAAAAAGTTACTTTTTTGGAAAAGGTACTTTTTTTGGAAAAAGGTGCTTTTTTGGAAAAAGGTACTTATTTTGGAAAAAGGTACTTTTTTTTGGAAAAAGGCACTTTTTTTGGAAAGATACTTTTTTTGGAATAAGATACTTTTTTTGGAAAAAGGTACTTTTTTTGGAAAAACGTACTTTTTTTGGAAAAAGGTACTTTTTTTTGGAAAAAGGTACGTTTTTTTGAAAAAGGTACTTTTTTGGGAAAAAGGTACTTTTTTTGGAAAAAGGTACTTTTTTTGTCCCCTTTTTGCCCCTTTACTTTTTTTTGGAAAAAGGTACTTTTTTTGGAAATAGGTACTTTTTTTGGAAAAAGGTACTTTTTTTTAGAAAAAGGTACTTTTTTTGGAAAAGGTACTTTTTTTGGAAAAAGGTACTTTTTTTTGGAAAAAGGTAAATTTTTTTGGAAAAAGTTACTTTTTTTGGAAAAAGGTACTTTTTTTTGGAAAAAGGTACTTTTTTTTGGAAAAAGGTACTTTTTTTGGATAAAGGTACTTTTTTGGAAAAAGGTACTTTTTTTGGATAAAGGTACTGTTTTTGGAAAAAGGTACTTTTTTGGAAAAAGGTACTTTTTTTGGGAAAAGGTACTTTTTTTGGAAAAAGGTACTTTTTTTGGAAAGATACTTTTTTTGGAAAAAGGTACTTTTTTTGGAAAAAGTTACTTTTTTTGGAAAAAGGTACTTTTTTTGGAAAAAGGTACATTTTTTGGAAAAAGATACTGTTTTTGGAAAAAGGTATTTTTTTTTGGAAAAAGGTACTTTTTTTGGAAAAAGGTACTTTTTTTGGAAAAAGGTACTTTTTTGGAAAAAGGTACTTTTTTTGGAAAAAGGTACTTTTTTTGGAAAAAGGTACTTTTTTTGGAAAAAGGTACTTTTTTGGAATAAGGTACTTTTTTGGAAAAAGGTACTTTTTTTTGTCCCCTTTTTGCCCCTCCCGATAAGAATTTCCAAAAATGCCGTCTCAACGGACGTCTACACTGGTCGAGGAACCTGCATACCAAATTTCAACTTCATAGCTCCAGCAGTTTGAGCAGGCCGTCAAGGGGGAGACTTTTTCCCCTTTTTGCCCCTCCCTGTAAAAATTTACAAAAATCCCGTCTTGGTGGATGTCTACGATAGTGGAGGAACCTTTATACCAAATTTCAACTTCCTACCTCGAGCTGTTTGGGCAGGCCGTCCAGGGGGGCCTTTTTCCCCTTTTTAACCCCCATTCTACGCCGAAAGAGGAACCACATACCAAATTTCAACTTCCTAGCTTCAGCGGTTTGGGCTGGGCGATGTTGAGTCAGTCAGTCAGTCAGTCAGTCAGTAACGTTATTCTTTTAAGCTGCCTACACACTAGGGAACATGGTTGAGGGAACAAAAAATATCAAAAAATTTTGTAAACACGAAATGCACGCTCTCAACACGCACACACACACAAACTCACTCACACATTCACAAAAAATGCTCTCTTTTTCTAAGTATGTTCCCAAATGTGTAGGCAGCTTTATATATAGAGATATTTTTTTTGATATTTAAAAATAACATAAAAACATATTCACTGAATAATACCAATGTTAAATTAGTGAAGCTTGCTGTTAATATTAAAGTTTACAGAGTCATGTTAATACCATGAGTCGAAATGTTAACCACTTCTAGATAAATGCTCAGTGAATGTGGTTTTATTGTTAAATATTTTATCGAAAATTTATTATTACCGTCGGATCGGAATTTGATTAAAGATCAAAAACGTTTTTATTTCGTTAAAATCGGTTAAAAAGTGAGAGAGTTATTAATTAAAAAGCATTTAATTTAATTTAAACGGGTCCTGAGAATATTTGTTTATATGCCCTACCGGTCCCAGATGACACGCAGGATAGGTCCCAAGGGGGCGGAGACCGGTCGTTGATCGGTCTTTTTGTTTGAAAGAGACATATCACTTTAACATGGCGTTGTCATTGGAATTGACCAATTGCCACAGTTTAGACACCTTGTGACAGCAAGGTGGTGTGTCTAAAAATAGCTTTTCAAATAAACTAATAAAAAATTAAGAATTAAAAATAATATACTTGGCCTCGAAGTAGGGACCTCCTGCTTGTTAGGCAAACGCTCTACCGTCTGAGCTAATGTTGCTTATGCGTGACGGCTGGCTAATGGTAAAGTTATATATTTTTCGTTTCTCTTCAAATAAAAGAGAAAAAGAAAAAACAAACACTATAGTATACAAGCAAATAAAAAAAATTGAAAAGAAAAAAATAAAAAGAAAACAACACTAACACACACACAAATATAGTGGAAGTGACCACTCATGGGATAGGTCCTTTAATGGCAGTTGACTCGTTTTTTGCGTTGGCTATAATTAAATTAAAAAATCAATTAAAAATTAGAAAATTACCTCAAAAACTCTGATAATATAAATAAAAATTTTAAAAATTGACCTTAAGTTAAAAGGACAATTAAATGAAATACCAATTGTTAAAACTAAAACAGCTTTAACATTAAAAATACAAAGCTTAAAATTTTTTAGCAAAAAATTATAAAAATTTAAATAAAATAAGCAAATCGTAAAAAAATAAAGTTCAGAATAAATAAAAGAGTAAAACAAATAAAAAAATATTTTAAAAAATATGCCGCAAATTTTATTTTTTATTTCGGTATTTGTCAAGTTTTTTAAAAGCAACAGTGAAAGTAACAAATCAGAAAATACTTAGAAAATTAATTCATTCTCTTTGGTTCATATTTGAACTAATTTAGTAATATGCCTTCGGTCGTCCGGTCACGGGATAGGTCCTTGGAGGGCAATTGACTCCTCATTCCCCGTAGGGTATGGAGCGTATACATTAACATTAGCTTCTTATTTCTCAAAGTTAACATAAACGCATTATAGCCGGGTTCGAGTCCCGGTAGTGTTAATTAAATTTTTTTTATTATCACTTTTTTTTTAGTCTTTAATAATTTTTTTATATCAATTTATTTTACTAAGATTTTTCGGTTGATTAAGAATTTTTTTCCCCGAGTAAAATTATTTTATTTGATTTTTTTTTTTTGAGATACAAGGAAAAAATTAATTAAATAACTAAAGTTTTTTTGCACATCAATTAAAAAAAAAACAAAATCGTAACTAACTGTTGCACATAAAGGAAAAATAAATTAATGAATGTTCTATATAGTTTGACTCTACACTCTAAAAAATGTTTGTAAATTTACTACTATAAAATGGGTAAAATTTTGTTTAATTTTACTTAAATTCGGTAAATATAAACAAAAAATGCGTAAACTTTTTTCATACACACTTCCATACACAATAATACACACACAAAATATTTTTAGACATTATGTGTTTATAAATAAACACAATGTGCCTAAAATTACTATTGTTTTTTAAATAAAATTTTTACGCACAAAGTTGATATATATACTATATATATATATATAAATATATTTGTTCCTTTTACTCCTGCAAGGAGCATAGGGCCGTATACTACATATATGAATAGTAATAAATACTCTGACATTTCAAATTGGAAAAAATTTAAAAAAAATTATAATAAATAAAAAGAAAAAGCGAAAACGGATTACTTTTTGTGAATTACAACATTTCCACAAACTGGAAATAGCATGAAATTGTTTTTGGTAATTATTGTTAACGCATGTGGTAGTCTAAACCTCATTTCAAAATTGAAAACGCCGTAAGAGAGATACGGCCTACGCAGGAACAACTGGGTGCAATGACCCCTGCTCAACAAAATGCTTTCTTTGCAAGGGAGGCAGTCAACCAACAACCGTCAACAATAACGGTAGAAAACGCCGTAAGAGAAATACGGCCTAGGCAAAACAACTGGGTGCAATGACTCCTGCTCAACAAAGTCAGTATTCATTGAGTACTGTATAACTTGCTAACATTTTGTTGAGCAGGAGTCATTGCACTCAGTTATTCCTGCGTAGGCCATATCTCTCTTAAGGCTTTTTTTCCCGTTATTGTTGACGGTTAGTGCCTTCCTTTCAAAGAAGGCATTTTGTTGAGCAGGAGTCATTGTACCCATCAATAGTTATAACTAGGGCAACCAAAAAAAAGCTCTAAAAGCAATGTTTTAAGCTCTTAAAAAAAGCACGAAAAAACAGGAAAATAAGCAGTTAAAATGCAAAAAAAGCCCTTAAACTTCATTATTTCTTCACTAAAGCCCTCATAAAAATTAAATTTTCTATTTAATACAATGCTACATTCCTTGGCATCTCAGGAATACGACAATGTTGTGACATTCTTAAATTTATTTTCATCGGGAAATACATTAATTGCATTAAAGGAATTAAATGTGCCCAAATCCCAAAACTTATTTAACAAAATGTGAAAAATAATCTGTTGAAGGCATGGCCCTATCCGGATTTCATTCTTGCCTAAGGAAATCGTCATTGTCATATTTCTACTATTACAATTCAGGTTGGAAAAATAAAAATTTATTTTGACAAAAGAGATTTTTTAATTTTAAATAAATTTAAAAAAACATATTTTAAATAAAAAATTTATGGCGACTTAAAATAATGTTTAAAATATGCTGATTTTATGAAAAATATGCTCTATTTTCGCATAAAAAAGCTAAAATAAGCTTAATTTTTAAAGAAAATAGCCAAAATAAGCCAATATTTGCAAAATATGCAAAAACAAGCAAAATTAAATAAAATATGCAAAAAAAATCTCTAACAAATATAGCTTAAAATTCTTATAATTGTAAGATCAGAACTTGTATTTAATCTAAATTGTTCTATCTTTTCAAATAAAAAACATGCTCTGGCTTCTTTTTGGTTGGCCTAGTTATAACAAATTTTTATATGAATTTTATAGAAATGCCTTAAGATCCCAAAACGACTAATTTGGACATAAACGATTATGATAGAATGACTCGGATATTATTATTAATAAAATACGTACTAAAAATTAATTTGTTATTTTATTTAAAAAAAATTTTTGGGTGGTGCTTAAAGTTAGCACAACTGTTGTAAATGTACGCATTTTATTGGATTTTTACGCACTTTCTGTGGATTTTTGCGCATTTTTTGTGGATTTTTACGCATTTTATACGTACATTTACATGTGAAACGTGCTTTTTTACACACAAATTTAGTAAATTAACACACTAATTTCAAAATCTCATTTAATTTTTACGCACTTTCAATGTAAAATTACAAATTATTTGTGCACCAACTTAAACGCAATGTGCGTATTTTTTTTTTTCAATTACACACATAGAGTAAATTTACCCAATTTATAGTAGCAGTTCAGTTTCCTACTATAAGTTGGGTAAATTTCAACAGAATTTAATTAGAGTGTAGATCATAAATTAATATCACTTTCTGTTTAAATTATTTTCAAATTAAAAAGAACATTCATTTACCAAAATAAATTATTTGAGTATTCGTTGCGACCGGACGTGTTTTTCTTCAACCGCATACTTTACAAGTGAAATTGTGCTAATTAAACCCTATAAAATCACAAGATAAAAGATTAGATGAACCTCAGTGAAAAATATTAATAATCAAATCAAAGTGAAATATTATTAATACAGCAAAGTGTTTATTTAAATAAAATATATTAAAAAAAGAAGGAATATATATATATATATATAAAAATTCAACATTTGCAATAAGCAGTAAATAATTTAGTAAAATCTCTTAAAAATTTTTAATAAGCTCTTAAAATGCCTAACAATAAATATCTCTCAGCAACAAGTGCGCTCTGTGGTACATGTAATAATGCTTTGCCATTAACAGGAGATCACATTAAATGTTTTAAGTGTAACACTGGTTACCACTACTCCCCGTGCGGTACACTTTCTGAGTCGACATACTCAGTTATGACTGCAGAAAAGAAGGCAATATGGACTTGTCACAAATGTAGAGGTAATAAAAGTAAGTCACCAAATAGTCGTTACCACGAAATAATTCATGAAGACCAACAAAGTTGTTGCAAAACCCTTGACCTAATGCTTCCCAGAATGACCCAAACTGACCGCCTAGCTCAGGGACGTCAGGGGGGGATCGACCGATCATCTGGGAAGAGGGCAGAACAATAAAATTTCTAACAAAAAAACTAACAAAACTCAAACAAAAAAAAAACCATACTAAAAGGCTCAAAAATAAACTTTGTATATAAAACTTTATATACAAAAACACATGATAAAAAAAACCACAATGACACCTAACGATGGGCACTTTGGAACAAGTCCCACAAATCAAAAAAAAAAACCCACAAAATTTACAAATTACGCTAACCTAACACTGACAGACATTAATACAAGCAATATTTAACTAATACTAATAGATTTTACTAGGGACAAGAGATGAAATATGTCCCCCTAGTTGCCCACCCTGCCTTGATAACCTAATCCTAACTCTAATAGGCTATCCCACAAATAACACAGTCACTGGTCACCCTACATACTTACATTAACACACTCACCGAAATTATTAACCAGACATCATCTTACTCGACGTCAGCTAAATAAAAACATATTATAATTTCAATTTACAATATAAAAATGGAATCTTGTTTTATTTCAATTATTTATGATTTTAAAATGGAATCAACGAAACCGTAAGTATAATAAAAAACGGATTTAATAAAAATGGCGGATAAAACTCTATGTAAAGAATAAAGATTGCCAAAGTAGGTACAAAAAAAACTATTCTTAGATCTAATTAATAATAATAAAAATGGTATACAATTTTTCTAACAACAACAATAAAAAAAACCTAACCTATTCTCCCAAAAATAATTTTTTTGGATACCCTCACCAAATTTCTGGTATATTTTCCTAAAACAAAAAAAAACGTATTCCTACACGAGAGAGCTCTCTAGTATATGTTTTTCCTTACGGCTAAAATTTCCCGTACACTCGCGTTATTTATCTAACTCCAAACAAGGGTATTTTATCAAAAAAATTTCCGGGCTCACAATAAACACTTAACACTACAAAAATTTGAACACTAAACTAAATAGAACTTTGGATAATTACTGCTTTTTCCTTTTTTTTTTTATAACTTTAGATTTTTTTCTTTTTAATTAATTTTTTTTTAATTCTTTTTCTTCTAACTTTTTAAATACTTTTTCCTTTTAATTAAAATTTTTAAAGATTTTCTAATTTCTCTTTTTTTTAAAAAACTAACACCGCTTAATAATCAACACTGCCGGATATTTCATTTTTTCATATAAATTCCCTTATACATAAATTCACTTTCAAATTACTTTTTCGGACTCACCGACACCATTATTCCTCTGGTATACTGCCACAAATGTTGATAACCAAAAAATATACAGTTGACCCAAAGATAAAATATGTTGAAAAGGAGATAACGTTTTCCAAAACAAATGAGGCAGGAGGTTGCATAGGAAAATAAATCCGCAAAATAAATTTGTGGACTACAACCCGTCCTTGTTCCCTTGTAACGGCTCATAATATTCTTCGACCCTATCACTCTGGAAGCCGAGCTACCTTAATGATCCGGCCGTGCTCAGGGCTTTGGGGTGGAGATCTTGCCTCCATCGAGATAGGCTGGGAGCTCGTTATAATAAATTAAAATTACAAGGTAGCTACAACCCGAAACGAATACGTATAATTAGTAAAAAAAAATAGAAGAGAAATAAAAGAAAAGAAGAAGATGAAGCTAAGTCCTAGTTGGAAGAAGAGTTAGATGTTATTTATTCCCCCTTAATCTTTACCCACCCATTCCTATGCTATCTTATTATATTTTTCAGATAGCCCACTAATTTCCTAACCACCGATATCTAAATGTTTCGCGAAAAAAATTAACTATTTAAAATTCCATAATTATAAAATTATTTATTCAAACAAACTTCTTAGTAAAAATATAAATCGTGATACAATTCATATTTTTAGTTAGTGGATTAAACACAAAACGTTCAATATAATAAAATGGAATAGAATAAAACCTAAATAATATCTTAGAATTACCGTATAAATTTTCGAGTGTAAATTATTTGTAAGTATATAAGAATATTAGTGAAAATTAATTAAATTTTTATTTTTCCATATTTACGTGATTGTTAAACATTATATAATAATCTCCGTTAGAATTGATTAATAAAATTAAAATTAATTATCAGAGCAACGATTCGAAATTAAAACACCTTAATAACAAAAAAAAATTTTTTAACTGAATAAAATCAAATAGTATCTATGATGAACAGATCAAAATTGAAACAATTTAAAAGAAAATTTACTAACAAAAAAAAATTTAGATTTGATACATTTGGTTTAAATGCATTTGACTGTACAAAATCTTTGAGTGTAACATTTTGGTGTAATATTCTCAAAAAAAAAACTTAGTTCAACTTGTTGAAATCTTGCGAATTCAACCAGTTTAACGCGATTTTTCTTTTATTTCAATTGTTACGTATTGGTTCTTTTTATATTATATTTAAACATACTTAAAACGTAATTTACAAACTCACCTCACCATTATTTTGATCCCACGCTGACTGCAGGCCTGAAGTCGAAGGATGCTGAAGTTTTATTTAGAAGCGACCTAATATTGTAATAATTGAAATATTTGTTAAGTTCTAAAGTAAATTAACGAACGATGTTAGATCCGTATGCAAATAGATATATCTGAGTGTGTATGATTATGGAGAGAATCCTTAAGTGTGCGTAAGAATATGTGTGTAAGTATGAGCGAATATTGAATTTTAATTTAACTCAAGCAAATATAGAATATGCCGTAAATTGTAACCATTTCGGCCTAATTACACGTAGTTCATAGCTCTCACAATTCAATTCCCACTTAACGATGTCGAGATGCTTTAATAATGCCGAGATGCTTTAATAATGTCGAGATCCTTTGATGATGTAAAATATCTGAGGACTTTGATGATGACGATACGCACTCAAATAATTTTAAAGAACTGGTGTCACTTTTGGCAAATATAGAAACAAAATTCAAATGATCTTGGTGGTTTATTTGACATCCAACTTGAATTCAATCGGGCTACTAACTATTAAATTCCAATCTTCAAAAGCTAATCTTTAGCCGACTTGTCCTTGAGAAGGGGTCCCAGCATATTGATTATCGCCACAAATGGACAATAAAACTCCTTCAAAATTATAAACTCGGATTTGGAAAGCAAATATCTATCTCGCGATATAGAGTACGAATAAGCGCCCTTTTCAATTTAACCAATGAAGGACACACAATGTAAAAGAATTTAGATTTTTATATTTCTTTTTCCTTAATTTTTAAAAATTATATTTTGCCTTCCAAAATTTTTGTGACCGTCTTCTTTCAAAATGAAAATTTCTATTCTCAATTTTTGAAAGTTTTTCCACAATTTTCAAAACCAAGTTGATTAAAATAAAAAAATGTATTTTCCCCTCCAAAAACTTTACATTATTTTACAGTAAAACAAATTTGTACAGACGTACCTCACAAAACAGATACTGCAACGAGGATCCAGCTCCGATGTCCAGGATCTGAAAAAGGGCGGCGATAAAAAAAATTGACCCACACTTGAATTCAATTTCCAATATCTAGTTCCAAATGTCCTTTGCGTGGTACACTCCCCTATTGCTACTTTCTATATCCTGAAGTTCATAATTTACTTGTCCTACTTTACGCAGAACTTTAGCTCTTATACCAACAGGTGCAAGTTTTGAGCTAAACTTCGCTGCCTTAGAGCTCTGCACAAAATTCCTTCTATAGACGTCTTGTCCAATCGAAAATTCCTTAGTCCGAGATCTTAAGTTGTAAGTACGTACATTTCTGTCATAAGCCTTCCTAACGAAATCCTTCATCGTGTCCCGTAACAAAGTTAACTCATCCTTTCTTTCCAATTGAATATCTGTGCCCGATAACATTTCAAGTTCTCTCAAGAGTCTATAGTCTGTGCCGTGTGTTACCATTGTCTGACCGAATAATATATGGTATGGAGATTTGCCCAAGGTTTGGTGTATACTGTTTCTCAAAGCACAATTTATGCTTCCCAGATATTTGTCCCAATCCCGTTGATCTTTTCGCACATACGAACGTAATGCCTCATTTATTGAACGATTAACTCGTTCGCTTGCATTGGCTTGTGGACTGTAGACCGCCGTCAGCATATGTTGTATCCCATACTTCTTTAGGAAATTTTCAAAGTCCTTACTCTTGCACTGTGTTCCATTGTCCGACACCATTATCTCTGGTACTCCATAACAATTAAATATATCCGCGCGTAAAAAGTCCAAAATTGGTTTCGTGTTGAATTTTCGAAGTGGTTTTAAAAACGTAAATTTAGAAAAATGATCTAAAACTATAAGAATTCCTATATATCCGGATTTAGTCCTAGGCAATGGTCCAATTAAGTCGATGTAGAGCCGTTGAAAGGGTCTGTCGGAATGAACGAACTGGCCCATAGCTGGTCTCAAAGTAGTCGTAGGAGTTTTAGAAGTCCTACACAATTCACAGTTCCTAATGTAGTCCTTAACATCCGTAACAAGTCTAGGCCAGTAAAAGTAACGTCGAATTCTCTCTAACGTCTTTGTCATTCCACCGTGGGATGCGTTTGGTACGTCATGAGCCGAATAAATTACGTCTTGTCGCAATTCAGCTGGTACAAATAATTTCCACATGTCCGATTCGTCCGTCTCACCTGAAGAAAAGTCAGTTCGTTTGTATATATACTTGTCAATAATTTTGAAGTCTGGTGAACCTAATTTACCTATGTCACATTTTAATTTAGAATACTCCTCACTGCCGAATGCGTCCGAGTCCAAGGCTATTGCAGGAACGCACTCAAATTCAATTTCATTTACCAAATCATCGCCTTCATGAGCACGAGACAACGTATCTGGGACCACATTTTCTTTACCACTACGATGTTCTATAGTAAAGTGGAAACCCTGTAGTTTCAATGACCACCTAGCTAACCGACCTGACAAATCCCTCTGATTCATAAGCCACTTCAAGCTAGCGTGATCCGTAATCACTTTGAATTCTTGTCCCTCAATATAGGATCGAAATTTTCTTATCGCCATTACCACTGCCAAACATTCCAATTCCGTAATCGTATAGTTTCGCTGGGCTTTGTTTAGCTTCTGCGACATATAAGCAATAGGTCTCTCGGTTTCGTCTTCGTCTTTCTGCGCCAATACTGCACCCACCCCATATGTGCTAGCATCGCACTGTAAGATAAATGGTTTATTATAATCTGGGTGTATAAGTAGAGGTGCAGACGTCAGTCGCGTCTTGAGTTGGTCAAAAGCTACTTGAGCTTTGTCGGTCCATACAAAAGTCTTTTTCTTAGTCAACAGTTCCGTCAGTGGAAATGTTAATGTCGAGTAGTCTTGTATAAATCGTCTGTACCATCCTGTCATTCCGAGAAAACGTCTTAAATGTCTTATCGATTTTGGTATGGGAAAGTCTTCTATTGCCCTAACTTTTTCGTGGTCCACCTGCAATGTTCCATTTCCCACTACATATCCAAGATACTTGACCCTACTCAACGCAAAACTACTCTTGTTAACGTTAATTGTTAATCCCGCCTTCCTTAGTTGTGAAGCAACCTCCATTAGGTGTGTTAAGTGCTCGTCAAACGTATGCGATACTACCAACAAGTCATCCAAATATACAAATATATGAGATTTTAAATTAAACGGAATTACCATGTCCATTAGTCTGCACAACGTTTGCGGTGCGTTACACAGTCCAAACGGCATTCTTGTGAACTGGTACAATGGCCGATTAGGAACTGTAAAGGCAGTCTTCGGTTTCGAGCCTTCCTCCAATTTAATTTGCCAAAAGGCATCTTTTAAATCAATCTTCGAAATGCAGTAAACTGGAGGAAGTCTCGCAATAAGTCCGTCAATATTTGGAATAGGGTAAGCGTCCTTAACAGTCACTGAATTTAATTTCCTACTATCAACACACATTCTAAATTTATCAGGTTTGGCAACCACAACCGTAGGAGAAGACCAAGGAGAACTTGGAGCTTCTTCTATAACTCCAAGAGAGAGCATCCTATCAATTTCCCCGCTCAAGTTCTTTTCTACAGCAGGTGATATCGGATAGTATCGTTGCTTAATGGGCCTATCATCCCTCGTGTCTATATAGTGTTCGACTAAATTTGTACACCCTAATCCTTCCACCTCAGAGTTCGGAAATACTGATATAACATTGTCAAGTTTTTGTCTCTGTTCGAATGTCAGTTGTAGTTTGTCCGGATCTGTTTCCGTACAATCAATTTCGCCTATAATAGGAGTCACAATCCGAATTCCAAAATTTTTCCAGAAGTCATATCCACAAATCATGTCTTGTTGAATCGTCGGTACAATCAAAAACTCGAATAATTTAGTCTGTCCTTGAAATGTTATATCCAAAAGTACTGTTCCTAAAACGTTTTGTCTCTGTCCATCAGCTGTCCTTACATTGCCTATACATCTTCTAAAGCTATGTTTTTCTTGTACCTGTGTTGCTAAAATTCCACCAATAATACTTTTATTTGCCCCACTATCAAGCAAAGCCAAATAAACTACCCCATCTACTCTTAACTTAGCATACGGTCGATTATCTAAATCCTTATCAATTATGGAAGATATTACGTACAGTTTATATGACCTAAGTTTTCTGTAATGTTCTTGTATTCTTTTTGAGGATCTAAATTTCCTTTTTGAAGTACCAAAAATTCTTAAACGAGCTTCCTGATATTCTTTTAAGCGTACGTGGTATGGTCTCATCAGAGGATGTACTGTGTCTTTTGTCTTGCGTAAGTCCAGATTGTCAATTTTCACTGGTATATATGTTCCGGATGTCCGATCTAGTTTGGATGGACATCCCTCTGTCCGTTTCCCGTTCTCGCAATACAATTCTGGCATGTGGGTTTGTAAGCGTCCTTCCTGCCACAACCATAGCAGAAAACACGTCTCACGTCCATGCACTCCATGTAGGCATGTCCAATCTTGTCACAATTCCAGCACCTAAGATTGTGCTGGATACCACACACCTCATTATCATCATCAGGCATTACAATGTTCCTAAACGCTTTGCTGGTATCCTGTTCAATTATTTCCGCAACCCGGGCCTTAATTGGCTTCTTCGATTCCATTCCGTGAAACTCTCCCACAAATCGTTCATGCTTCTTAACCTCACGTCGTAATTGTGATACGGTGGAAATCTCGAAATGAAGAAGCTCGTGCCGTACTTCGCTTTTCAAATTTCTGAGCAATGTTTCGCATAGGTCACGATCCGAAATTGGATTCCTTAGTTTATCCGTTAATGCCGTTATTGAATCCAGGTAGTCGTCAAAAGTCTCACTGTGTCTTTGCTTACGTCGACGTATGTCATTCATTATATCAAAATCGCTATAGTCAATCTTGTATTCGTTTCGCAAGTCATTTGTCAATGAATTCCAGTCAATGTTATTGTGTTGATGATGATACCGCCAGTACCAGTCTAAAGCCTTATCCTCAAACAAACAATGTGCATGGTCGCCTAAGATCCTAAAATCACTTCCTAAAGTCTTTGCTGTCAATACGTTTATCCTGTAAATAAACTCATCTACTGGCATCTTATTATTATGACCAGTGAATTTAATATTCCAGTTACGGATTACATTTAAAACTTTATCCGTAGGAAAGTGCTCAGCAAACGAATTGTAATTATAAGAAGAAGAATGGGACGCAGTATTAATCGTTGCACTAGCATTGTTTGTTGAAAAATTTACGTTATTACGATTATTATCAGTATTAGCACGAGAGTTAACGTCATTAGATATATTCGCCTGTTGCATCATTGACCTCAATTCATTTGAAATGAAGCCTTGAATTTCCCCGCGAAAATTGTTAATTGATTCCGAAATTATTTGTCGAATTTGTGTATTATCATTGTCACCTCTGTTCTGAGAATTAATTCGAGAAGGATCACCAGAATGAGAAGAATCATTCCTTGATCGAGTTGGATTTCTCGACTGTGGCCTACCCTTAGGTCGCGCTCCCTGAGCTCCTGAAGTCGGAGGATTTACAGGTGTTCTCGCACCTGTAACATTGCCTGCTTCATTTATTGTAAAACTAACATTTGCCGGTTCATTAAGGTCTAACAGATTTTCCTGACTTCTTGTTAAAACCATTTTAAATTCTTAATTAAAGCACAAAATCATATACATATTATTTCGCTACTCCATATAGATATTGTAGTTAGGATAAAAAAAAACTTATAAGACTTAACATCCATCCTAATAAAAGATGTAGAAAAAGAAAAAATAAAGTTCGAAAATTTGACTAAGTACTACCGGATAAAATCCACTGCAACAGAAATCTTAATCAAAGTCCCAAATCACAAAATATTCACGTAATCATTAGTCTCTTATGTGAGTAGATATCCAATAAAACCCAGATACTAAATCCACACATAATCAACCAAGATATAAAATTTAGAACGTTAGGAGGACCAAATTAAATAGTTTCATCACAAAATTATCAAAAAAAATCTTTCGAAATTTCCGACAAAACAATTATCCTTATTAACAATTGGTATGAAATTTCCACCAAGTCCGAAAATTCCCAAATCCCAAAAGTTTTCTAAAGATTTATTGTACAAAAAAAATAAAATTAGCAAAGTAAAGAACGTAATCGAAACCACGGAATAAAATTTATTAGGAAACCTCAGCAAGATGAAAAACAATTTTAAGATTTAATACCATATTCAGAACAAACTGATATGAACCGCTGAGGCCCCACGTTGGGCGCCATTTAATTTATGTAACGGCTCATAATATTCTTCGACCCTATCACTCTGGAAGCCGAGCTACCTTAATGATCCGGCCGTGCTCAGGGCTTTGGGGTGGAGATCTTGCCTCCATCGAGATAGGCTGGGAGCTCGTTATAATAAATTAAAATTACAAGGTAGCTACAACCCGAAACGAATACGTATAATTAGTAAAAAAAAATAGAAGAGAAATAAAAGAAAAGAAGAAGATGAAGCTAAGTCCTAGTTGGAAGAAGAGTTAGATGTTATTTATTCCCCCTTAATCTTTACCCACCCATTCCTATGCTATCTTATTATATTTTTCAAATAGCCCACTAATTTCCTAACCACCGATATCTAAATGTTTCGCGAAAAAAATTAACTATTTAAAATTCCATAATTATAAAATTATTTATTCAAACAAACTTCTTAGTAAAAATATAAATCGTGATACAATTCATATTTTTAGTTAGTGGATTAAACACAAAACGTTCAATATAATAAAATGGAATAGAATAAAACCTAAATAATATCTTAGAATTACCGTATAAATTTTCGAGTGTAAATTATTTGTAAGTATATAAGAATATTAGTGAAAATTAATTAAATTTTTATTTTTCCATATTTACGTGATTGTTAAACATTATATAATAATCTCCGTTAGAATTGATTAATAAAATTAAAATTAATTATCAGAGCAACGATTCGAAATTAAAACACCTTAATAACAAAAAAAAATTTTTTAACTGAATAAAATCAAATAGTATCTATGATGAACAGATCAAAATTGAAACAATTTAAAAGAAAATTTACTAACAAAAAAAAAATTTAGATTTGATACATTTGGTTTAAATGCATTTGACTATACAAAATCTTTGAGTGTAACATTTTGGTGTAATATTCTCAAAAAAAAAACTTAGTTCAACTTGTTGAAATCTTGCGAATTCAACCAGTTTAACGCGATTTTTCTTTTATTTCAATTGTTACGTATTGGTTCTTTTTATATTATATTTAAACATACTTAAAACGTAATTTACAAACTCACCTCACCATTATTTTGATCCCACGCTGACTGCAGGCCTGAAGTCGAAGGATGCTGAAGTTTTATTTAGAAGCGACCTAATATTGTAATAATTGAAATATTTGTTAAGTTCTAAAGTAAATTAACGAACGATGTTAGATCCGTATGCAAATAGATATATCTGAGTGTGTATGATTATGGAGAGAATCCTTAAGTGTGCGTAAGAATATGTGTGTAAGTATGAGCGAATATTGAATTTTAATTTAACTCAAGCAAATATAGAATATGCCGTAAATTGTAACCATTTCGGCCTAATTACACGTAGTTCATAGCTCTCACAATTCAATTCCCACTTAACGATGTCGAGATGCTTTAATAATGCCGAGATGCTTTAATAATGTCGAGATCCTTTGATGATGTAAAATATCTGAGGACTTTGATGATGACGATACGCACTCAAATAATTTTAAAGAACTGGTGTCACTTTTGGCAAATATAGAAACAAAATTCAAATGATCTTGGTGGTTTATTTGACATCCAACTTGAATTCAATCGGGCTACTAACTATTAAATTCCAATCTTCAAAAGCTAATCTTTAGCCGACTTGTCCTTGAGAAGGGGTCCCAGCATATTGATTATCGCCACAAATGGACAATAAAACTCCTTCAAAATTATAAACTCGGATTTGGAAAGCAAATATCTATCTCGCGATATAGAGTACGAATAAGCGCCCTTTTCAATTTAACCAATGAAGGACACACAATGTAAAAGAATTTAGATTTTTATATTTCTTTTTCCTTAATTTTTAAAAATTATATTTTGCCTTCCAAAATTTTTGTGACCGTCTTCTTTCAAAATGAAAATTTCTATTCTCAATTTTTGAAAGTTTTTCCACAATTTTCAAAACCAAGTTGATTAAAATAAAAAAATGTATTTTCCCCTCCAAAAACTTTACATTATTTTACAGTAAAACAAATTTGTACAGACGTACCTCACACCCTTGGCAGTTGATGGGTTGTAGCCCTTCTTCCGCACGTACACAAAAAAAAATGGCGTTACCTTTTCCCTTTCCACGGCAGTAGCTACTTAAGCGGTGTCCAGCGGCTTGGCATAAAAAAACACGGTTGGCAGCCAGAAGCTCCGAAGTTATTTCCAAAAAAAAAACTCCTGGTTATCCCTCTACTTCGAGTCCCAATACTTTTCACCAAAAATAAAGGCAAACCTCTATCGCAGCCAGCGACTCTATCCAATATTCAAGCAGTAATGAATTTACCGCGACAATTAACTTTGTGCCAAGCCGCTGTTCTAAACAAATTCAGCTAAACTTGTTTAGCACCGCCCCTAATTCTCAAAGTTAGCTGCCTATATCTATCTTTTTCCGTGTATCTTCTATTTTACTCTCTATATCTTATAATACCATTTTTTTTAATCCTCCATCTTTTCTGTTAAAATTTTCCTTCATAATTAAAACAAAATATTATCCATAAACAAAAAGATGGCACCCTCAGGTCAATAACCGCCGAAATATTTGACCATGAATCGCATTTGGCCATTAAACCCTTAGATTCCTGGCCAAATATTCATGTTCTTCTGGCTCTGATACCAGGCGAACAGAAAAATCAGCACTTGGCGGTTATTTTAAAAAAACCAATCTCCTTGTCCTTCATTACATTTTAATTTACTTTCATTCACCCCATTCTACCCTCATTTATTTTATGTTTATTCACCCACTTTCTAAACAATAACAATCAACAGCTGATTGCTATTGGAAAGTTGAAGTGTCAACCTGGTACAGCAGACGTGCAATTCTGTCACCGCTACAAAGTCCTCAACAACAACAACAGAAGCAACAATCTAACAAGCAACAGAGAGATGCCGATAATGATGATGATAAACGAGATGATGGAACCAATAAAAAGTTTAAGGATGCACTGTCTCTAAACACCGTCAATGCAAATTTATCGCAGATGAAAACTGATCTAACATCATTTAAAACTACGGTATCAAACAGTTTGATGAACATAGATACCAGCATTAAAGAACTAAATTGTAGCGTAACATCAGCTCATAACGCATTAAGGGAAGAGATGACTACTTAGCTATTCAGGTCAATGAACTCACAAAGCAAAATGTGGAGAGAGACATACGTGTACAAAATATGGAAGACAAAGTTAATCAACTAGAGCAACTAGTGCCAATCTCCTTGTCCTTCATTACATTTTAATTTACTTTCATTCACCCCATTCTACCCTCATTTATTTTATGTTTATTCACCCACTTTCTAAACAATAACAATCAACAGCTGATTGCTATTGGAAAGTTGAAGTGTCAACCTGGTACAGCAGACGTGCAACTCTGTCACCGCTACAAAGTCCTCAACAACAACAACAGAAGCAACAATCTAACAAGCAACAGAGAGATGCCGATAATGATGATGATAAACGAGATGATGGAACCAATAAAAAGTTTAAGGATGCACTGTCTCTAAACACCGTCAATGCAAATTTATCGCAGATGAAAACTGATCTAACATCATTTAAAACTACGGTATCAAACAGTTTGATGAACATAGATACAAGCATTAAAGAACTAAATTGTAGCGTAACATCAGCTCATAACGCATTAAGGGAAGAGATGACTACTTAGCTATTCAGGTCAATGAACTCACAAAGCAAAATGTGGAGAGAGACATACGTGTACAAAATATGGAAGACAAAGTTAATCAACTAGAGCAACCAGTGCCAATCTCCTTGTCCTTCATTACATTTTAATTTACTTTCATTCACCCCATTCTACCCTCATTTATTTTATGTTTATTCACCCACTTTCTAAACAATAACAATCAACAGCTGATTGCTATTGGAAAGTTGAAGTGTCAACCTGGTACAGCAGACGTGCAACTCTGTCACCGCTACAAAGTCCTCAACAACAACAACAGAAGCAACAATCTAACAAGCAACAGAGAGATGCCGATAATGATGATGATAAACGAGATGATGGAACCAATAAAAAGTTTAAGGATGCACTGTCTCTAAACACCGTCAATGCAAATTTATCGCAGATGAAAACTGATCTAACATCATTTAAAACTACGGTATCAAACAGTTTGATGAACATAGATACCAGCATTAAAGAACTAAATTGTAGCGTAACATCAGCTCATAACGCATTAAGGGAAGAGATGACTACTTAGCTATTCAGGTCAATGAACTCACAAAGCAAAATGTGGAGAGAGACATACGTGTACAAAATATGGAAGACAAAGTTAATCAACTAGAGCAACCAGTGCCAATCTCCTTGTCCTTCATTACATTTTAATTTACTTTCATTCACCCCATTCTACCCTCATTTATTTTATGTTTATTCACCCACTTTCTAAACAATAACAATCAACAGCTGATTGCTATTGGAAAGTTGAAGTGTCAACCTGGTACAGCAGACGTGCAACTCTGTCACCGCTACAAAGTCCTCAACAACAACAACAGAAGCAACAATCTAACAAGCAACAGAGAGATGCCGATAATGATGATGATAAACGAGATGATGGAACCAATAAAAAGTTTAAGGATGCACTGTCTCTAAACACCGTCAATGCAAATTTATCGCAGATGAAAACTGATCTAACATCATTTAAAACTACGGTATCAAACAGTTTGATGAACATAGATACCAGCATTAAAGAACTAAATTGTAGCGTAACATCAGCTCATAACGCATTAAGGGAAGAGATGACTACTTAGCTATTCAGGTCAATGAACTCACAAAGCAAAATGTGGAGAGAGACATACGTGTACAAAATATGGAATACAAAGTTAATCAACTAGAGCAACCAGTGCCAATCTCCTTGTCCTTCATTACATTTTAATTTACTTTCATTCACCCCATTCTACCCTCATTTATTTTATGTTTATTCACCCACTTTCTAAACAATAACAATCAACAGCTGATTGCTATTGCAGGAGATATTAATATTGATCTACTAAAAGAAAATTTGGTAACAACTCTTTACCTCGATATGTTATCATCCAATGACATGCACTGTATGATCAACAAATATACAAGAGAAGACATAAACAAAAACTCACGCACATGCATAGACCATCTCTTTGTAAGGAAAAAACATATAAATACACACGTATATACATCTATAATAAAAACTAACATATCAGACCATTATACTCTCTTCTGTTGTATCTCTGCAAATGAACCGATGCAAAAAATACGTAATAATGATACCCAGCAAACAAATATATCTAAGTACAAAGTCAACCAACAGATACGTACAACCAACTGGAACGCAATGGCAAACTATGCTGACCCAAATCAAATGTTTAATGCTATAAATGAAAAGTTTAGTTATATTTATGAAAATGCAAAAATTGATACGCGAAAAAAGAATAATCGAAAACCAAATCCTTGGATTAATGAAAATTTAATAAAAAATTGCGAAATTAGGGATAAACTTTACAAAAAATCGCGTTTAAATAGAAACAACAAAACAATTGAAAATGAATATAAAAAATATAGAAATGTCTTAAATAAAAAATTGAATTATGCAAAAAATTGTTATTATAAAAATAAATTTTTTGAAAATAGAAATAATACACGTGTAACGTGGCAAATAATAAATGAATTAATTGGTAAAAAATCGAATAACGTTGATGAAATAATATTGAAGAATTTTAAGGACAACAATCTAAATCAAATATGTAATAGTTTTGCATTTAATTTTAATCAAAATGTTAAAAATATTTTACACAACTGTGAAATAAAAACAATTAATAACTCTTCTACAACAATACAAAACTCATTTTTCTTACGAAATACATTTAATGAAGAAGTTTTTAATATATTAAATACACTAAACATTAAAAAAAGTGCTGGATCTGATGGAATCAGACCAATAGACCTAAAATCTAATGCTGAAATAATGACACCGGTGATAACTAAATTAATAAACCTGATTATCGACACTGCAATTATACCTGAAGCTCTAAAATTTTCTTACGTGCGACCAATATACAAAAACGGCATAAAATCGGATTGTAATAATTATCGTCCAATCGCAATACTATCGGTTGTAGAAAAGATCATGGAGGAAATAGTTTGTAGAAGATTAAAAGACTACACGAGTAAATATCAAATAATAAACAATAATCAATTTGGATTCCAAAAAGGAAAAAACATAAACCAACTCCTTGGAAACTTTGATAACTTCGTAAATGAACAGTTAAGTAAAAAACACCATTGCCTAACTTTGTTCATAGATTTTAGTAAAGCATTTGATACGCTATCACATGAAAAATTACTGATAATGCTGGAAAACATTGGAATTCGAGGGCACACTCTGGAGTGGTTTAAGAACTATCTAACACTACGGAAATACTATGTAAATGTATCCAATAACTTAAGCAATGAAACTGATTTAGATTATGTGAGGTACGCCTTCGAAATTAGGTCCTATTCTGTATATCATTTATTCGAATGAACTAATTAATATGCTTACGCAGAGCAAAACATTCGCTTATGCAGATGATACTGCCATTGTTGTTGCCCACAGAAATCTAGAAGATGCCACGAGAATAATGCAACAAGAACTCGATAACGCAATTAAATGGTGTCATGATCATGGGCTGATAATTAATGCATCAAAAACAAAGCTTATGCATATCAAACCACCGCATTTGCGTTATGTGAACATTGATCTTAGATTTCATAATACAGATTGCATACACAGTCACAAACTCATGGATTTTAACTACGATTACGACCAATGTACCACGAAAATTGAAATCGTGAATACATATAAATACCTTGGCGTAATTGTTGACCAAATTTTCAAATGGAACGCACACATAGAAGAAGTTCGGAAAAAATTAAGAAAAGCAGCTTACACTTTACACCATCTAAGCTACTGCTCAAACAATATGGTTATGAGGCAAGTGTATTTTTCGCTAGCCGAATCACACATTCGCCACGGAATTACGGCTTGGGGAAACTCAACATTTTGCAACAAACTTCAGAAAACGCAAAATCAGATACTGAAAATTCTGAAATCACGTACTAGTATTTCTGAACGGCGTCCTGTGTTAATGAATGAAAACCGCCTACAAATAAACCCCAACGTAAACAACAACGTCTACAACAACATGAACAACAATGTAAACAGCAACATAAACAACAACATAAACAACAATGTAAACAACAACGTCTACAACAATGTAAACAACAACATAAACAACAACATAAACAGCAACATAAACAACAATGTAAACAGCAATATAAACAACAACGTCTACAATAATGTAAACAACAACATAAACAACAACACAAACAGCAACATAAACAACAACGTAAATAATAATGCAAACAACATAAACAACCTGAACAGCAACGCAAATATTAACATAAATAACATCAACAACAATATAAACAACATAAACAGCAATGTAAACAACGTAAACAACAACTTAAACAACAACATCTACAATAACGTAAACAACAACGTAAACAATAATATAAATAATAACATAAACAACAATGTAAACAACGTAAACCACAACGTATACAACAACGTAAATAACAACGTAAATAACAACGCAAACAATAATATAAATAATAACACAAACAATAATGTAAACAACGTAAACCACAACGTATACAACAACTTAAACAACAATGCAAACAACAGCATTACAAAAGAGCTACATATTTTAAATGTAAACAACATATACAACACAACACTAGCCATTGAATTTTTCAACGATACCAGATTTTTAAGGAAAATAGATCACAATCACCAAACAAGGAGAAATGTCGAAGGAAGATATTACATCCAAAAATACAAAAACGCATATGCAAGAAGCACTCTACCTGTTATGCTGCCAACAATTCTAAACAGCATACCCGTTGAAGTTCTGGAAAAATGCAACAATCAGAGGATTAGAAACCGAGTATTGAGAAATTATTTCATTAACCAGCAATGAATACTCTTCACTGGAAAAACTCAAATTGTAAAAACTTAGAGTCAAATATTTCTTTGCTCAATTATAGATAACATTTCAAACATTTTTATTCATATTTAATAGTATAAGGAACTATTTTAAGATTTGAAATACTAACTTTTTAGTTTATTTCCTGCCTGCAGAAAAGCCACAATGGCTTCGCGAGGTAATGGCTGAAATGTAATTATCAAATTTTTAAATGAATAAATGAAAAAAAAAGATCAACTAAAACATTCCCCTCGGAAAAATAAATTTTTATTATATTATACTAAAAATTTATGATAGCCGAATTGGATATCGCCATATAAAATTTCTTTTTCAGCATTTCAATTTGTAATTCCAAATTTTTTATTATGAATAGTTTATTTTTTTTAATTTTCACTTCCTTTTTCACGTTGCTTTAAGCTGAATAGTTTAGTTGGCATAACCTTATGTTTAAAGGTGTAATTTTTTTTTTATTTTAATAAAATGTTAAATTTTAATATGAATTTGTAAAACGTTTTGTGTTGATTCCTGGATAACAAATTAGGATAGGATCACGGGATCATGTTTAAATTAACGGTTTTCATTTCCATGATCATGGTTGGGAGGGCAAATTTTGGTCGTGTACACATCTACACACGATTTTGTCAACAAAAATAACTTCCGCTTACACAAAGCTGATTTCTGTTTCCTTTTTCTTTATTTTTGCCCTATTTCTCCTAAAATTATTTGCTTGCACAAATTAAAATAGCAGTACTGTACACGTTTTGTTTTAATTTGAGCATAAGTAGCACCGAACCTCGACCCTTAGCCGACGTGATAGAAGCCGGAAACTGCATGCTACCGCTGCTGACGCTCATATAAACCTACAACTAGATTTCATACATAAAAATTTCATAACGTTATATGCTACAAAACTACATACCCATATTTTATCGAAATGGGTATTTTTTAGAAAGTTTTTTTACTAAAATCGTTTAAGAAGTTGTTTTTTTATAATAGCCGTTTTTTCTAATCACTTGGGTTTAATAAATCGAAAAAGTATTTCTAAAAGTGCTCAACAGATGGGGTTAGATTCTTCCTATTTTAAAAAAATTTTCTGTCCGACACTTCTTTCACCCTAATTTTTAATACCGAATTCAATGATGAAGGATTTTACTTTAAGTTTTAATTTATAATTATATTTTACATAAAACAGCGATAAACAGTCTGCCTTTTCAGTTTTATCACTTCAATTTATATTTTTACACAATTGAAAAATTCCATTGCAATATTTAATATTCACTAATTGGATTTAATTAAATTACTTACTGTAGAGTGAAAAACTGCCATTTCTATTTGAGCTATTTCTCCATGTCCAAGATGAAAAATATTTATTTGGTGAGGTGTAGTTTTTTTTCTAAACATATTTCATAAAAAAAAAATTAATAAAAACCTTTTATTTGTTAGTTTTTAAATTTTTTTGTTTCTCTTTTAATTTTCATTCGTATTTTTTTCTGACATTAAATTAATAGGCTGTTTCATATATTTGTGCTTTTATTGTGGATTTATTAAACCAGCTTTTTTTTAGGATTTAATAAATCCATTTTTTGTATGAAAAATTCTAAATCCAGGTGATTAAAAAACACGCTAACAAAAGAATATCAATATGCGAATTTTACAATATTTTTCAACATAAAACTGATTTTTATAAATTATATTACGACTGATAAAAAAAATCGCTAGATTTTTGGCTAATAGCTACAGGACAATTTTTACCGCTAGGGGCGAAATAAAATCGCTAGATCTGACGAGAAAATCGCCGTTATGGCAACACTGGGTGTGAGTGAGTAGCACGCGGGCATAGTAATGCCTATCAAGTGTTGCCACCAGTATAGCAAAAAATTACACAGCTGTAGATCAAAAATTATCCAAAACCTTATGAAATTACACAAAAAATATATTTTTCATATTATTTCAAAATAAACTCTCCTGGGCACAGTGGAGAAGAATACAAATATTTTCGCCATTTCTTACCGACTGATATGAAATTTCACACTGTAAGTTTTGGATGGCCGAAACTGCAAGAGCTATGCCATTCGACTCCAAAGTTTTGCCATTTTTCTATTTATAACAAATTATTCTATTAACTAAAGGTAATTTCAATTCAATATCTTTTTCAGGATTAAAATAGCGTGGTTTTAAATTTGAATATTACAAAAATGGTATTTTATCCATATTAAAAGTTTCTTTCAGAACAAACTATTTATGTTTTTCAGAAAGGCTATTTCATTCAGATCCACTGCATGCAAAAATATTACATACTTGCTAATTACTCTCTCCCATATTCCTCAAAATTTAACGGTTTATATTAAAATTAAACCAATTTTTTCTGAGTTCAAAGCTCGAATTAAAAAAAAAGCCGGAGTAGATCCTCCATGGCGACCGTAATATGATGGCATAAGCCCTGTTCAACCCTAGCTTTAAATGTCGGCAAGACAGGAACAATTTTAAAAATATTTATATTCGTATTTGTAAAATTTTGAAATTTCTTTGCAGTATGTGTATCAAAAAATTTTCTTTTAAAAAATAAAAATATAACATTATTTTCAAAAATTTCATACGATTCTGTTGAAATCTCAAACATGTTAGATTTACAGAATTCTAAAATATTCTGATTCAGCTCCACCTCTCTGCGTTAGCAAAATTTTTGTCTGGTCAAAGTCCAGTATCATGATAACTACAGCAAAAAAAATTCAGACATTAGAAAGTCACAATCATAGCAAACTCAAACTTTCCCACTCTTTCGCTGAATTTTTAAATGTTCTTGCAAACCAAGAGAATTTTTAAAAGAAGCTTGTCAATTATTTTCGCAAAAAATAAACAAAAGGCGGTGCTTTAAACAGAACAAAAAAATATATAACACCATTTCTGATTTCTTCTAAATTGGGTTTAGTGTTGAAAAAATCTACAAAAGTAATTCACCAGAAAATGGAGATTTGTGGTAAATGTTTCACTGACAAACTCGTTTCGTTAAATATCGACTAATTTTTATTAATTTATTAAAAAGCTCCGGGACTTTTAAAAATCTACGGAAATTTCTATAAAAAGTGAAATTACACAAAAATTACACAAAAATGTCATTATTCAAAAATTATCCAACGAATTTGTAAACAGTCCCGTTTTTGAATAATTATTCAAAAAGTGGCAACACTGTGCCTATCAGTGATAGTATTTGAGAATTTTCGTTTGGTGACTAAATGATGCGAAAAAAGTGCCAAAAAGCTTTAAAAGTGCAAAAAAAAAAAATTAAGCAATATTTAATATTTCAACAAATATGTTCAGCTTTTATTTCAAATAAATATACATTTACAACCTTATTCTAAACTTTATAACAATAACAAAATTGTGACAAAACTTGGGGGAATGGAAATTATTATAATTTTGATATTCTAAGAAAAATTGTCACAGTAAAACCTTAACAAAATTGTCATGTAATAAAAAGCACATAACAAACAAATATTTTCATTTGTCAACAATTTAAAATATAAAAATTTTATTTTCTTTTGAAGAATTTTATAATTTTTCTTCACAGAAATAAAATATGAAATACCTCATTCATATTTTGAGATATTATTTTAGGATGCGTCAAACCTTCTACCGAATTTAAAATTCCTGCAAATTCCTTCAAAAGATTACGTATTAACATGGGATTTTTAGGGCTAAAGTTGTTAGGAATAGCTCAGGTCATAAAAAAACTAGAATACCATAACAAATTTTTGAAAAATTGCTATAACAAGAAACATGACAATTTTAATAACAAAACAAATTGTCACATTTTCTTAGAATAAGGGTATTAGTTACTTTAAGAATAAAAAGACAAAAAAAAAATAAAACTTTAAGGGCGGGTAACTTATCTAAAAATTAACCCGAGTTTAACATTACCACAAATATTTTCAAAAAAATTTGCCATTCTTAACTATAGTAAAGCACTAAACTTACGTTATTTTAATATAAGTTAGTTAAATTAACAAAATTAGTTGAACGTTTTTAATTCATAAATGTTATGCCATTCTTGATTAAAAACTCAAAAGTTGAAAAATCGAAAATATTCTCACAAATCGCCTACGAATGGTCAGAATCAATTGTCGTCTGGTTTTTTTAATTTTTGTAACGAACGAATTTTGCATCTCAGCTACTCATACATATATACAGTAGGGTTTGGGGTTCGGGAATTCCCGGGAAATCCCGGGAAAAGTTTGCCGGGAATTCCCGGGAAAATAATATATTTTTCCTTGGAAAACGGGAAATTTTAAAAATATTAAATTTTTTTAAATTGTTTTTGTTTCGAATAGGAGTTTTTAATTTTAGTCATAAAAAACATTTTAAATGCCAAAACAAAAATTTCATTGTTAAAATCTTTTAAAAGGGAATACATTTATTTGACACACAAATAAAATCTTTGCCAAGTAATTAGGAGCATTTCAACTAATAAAGATTTTTCGCATAACTTATTCAAAATTTAAGTAGTAAAACCTAAAAACTTGGAAAAATGTTTAAAAGAAATATGAAAAAAGCTTTGTTTCTTACAAATAACACAGTACAACAGCCAATCTGGGGGGTGAGAAATTCCAAGTCAGGGTGATGGTACTAGGTCAGTATAGTAAAACCCTCAAAGGGTTTGGCGTTCGTATGTGTCATTTTTTATGACCTTTTAAATTTTTTCCTTATCTTGATGTTTTTTCGCTTAGTTGTAACATTTTGGCAAAAACGTAGTTTAATATAACTCGAGAACCACTTGTCCGATTTTGATGAAACAAATTTAGAAAATTTAGAATTACAATTTCTTTAATCCGTTCATATAACGTTTTTCTTTATAATCAACAGTTTTGCCGGTAAAAATAAATTTGTGGAGAAAAAAAATATTTTTTTGCCTAAAAATTAAAAATTTTTTTTTTTAAATTCATAAAAATCCAAAACGGAAAAAAGGATCAAGTGTTATTAATTTCATGTAAAGTCACATTTTTTATGACCTTTTAAATTTTTTCCTTATCTTGATGTTTTTTCGCTTAGTTGTAACATTTTGGCAAAAACGTAGTTTAACATAACTCGAGAACCACTTGTCCGATTTTGATGAAACAAATTTGGGGGGTGAGAAATTCCAAGTCAGGGTGATGGTACTAGGTCAGTATAGTAAAACCCTCAAAGGGTTTGGCGTTCGTATGTGTCATTTTTTTTTATGACCTTTTAAATTTTTTCCTTATCTTGATGTTTTTTCGCTTAGTTGTAACATTTTGGCAAAAACGTAGTTTAACATAACTCGAGAACCACTTGTCCGATTTTGATGAAACAAATTTAGAAAATTTAGAATTACAATTTCTTTAATCCGTTCATATAACGTTTTTCTTTATAATCAACAGTTTTGCCGGTAAAAATAAATTTGTGGAGAAAAAAAAATATTTTTTTGCCTAAAAATTTAAATTTTTTTTTTTTAAATTCATAAAAAATCCAAAACGGAAAAAAGGATCAAGTGTTATTAATTTCATGTAAAGTCACATAACCTATAAACAAAATTTAACGCGTTCTGCTTTTATTTACAATTAAGTGAAGGTATCCCATTTTGACAAGAATATTGATATTTGTTTTTATTCAAAAAAGTGTCATTTATCGCCTTTTTCATAAATTTTCCCCAATAACTCCTGACTTCTGGCCATAAACTACTAAAAAAATTAAGTAAACATTTTTATAATTTTTTATTTTATTTTATTTATTTATTTTTATTTATTTTAATAAATATTGCCTAGACTTTTTCGATGGTGGTTGTTCGGGACTAGTGGCATCGCATTAATCGCTATCATCAGTTTCTGAACCACACATAATGTCAATGTGTGACTCCACTGTTGGCCCTTCTGCATCTCCTGAAAATTCTTTATCATCAAGATCATCTTTGTCTTGCCACACTAACTTACTCCACCAGCAAATTTCCGCAATTATTGCACTCGGCGACTTTTTGCCTCTATATCTGTAAGTTTTTGTTTTATTAAAATGAGTTTGAAAAAATAAAAAATCAGTATTACCTCATTTCAAATGGCATAGCAACTTGATGATAGCATTCACCTTGTTCATCAGATTCGGTAGCCAATTGTTTGCCGAAGTAGTCCAGATGATGATGTAAATAATGGATTTTCAAGGACATGTGGACACCAATTTCCGAGAATGCTCTTAACATCCTTGCGACAGAAACATCGTAGTTGTTAGAACGATGCTTTCCCAACAAGCCTTCTATTACTTCTTTGATTGCCTGCCATGCATTCAATTCAGCGTCAATCAAAATATTGTTGAATGCGTCACTTTTAATCAGCTTTCGTATATCTGGACCATTTAGTACGCCTGATTGGAAAAAATTAATTTGTTAAGATGGAAAATCATGGGAAATGAATGTGATATTATAACTTACCTTCTTTAATTTTACTTTCGCTGAGTCTCGGGTAAATTAGTTTCAAACACAAGAAAACTTCATCTCTTTTGGCGACAGTTTTGATAAAAATTCTTAACAATTCCAAGTTTAATATGCAGTGGAGGCAGCAATATCTTCTCCTTCGGCACTAGAGGCTCACGAATAATATTGGCCGTTTGTAACCTGCTGTGCTCTCTGAGTTTCCATCCGTGGCATGCATATTGGTCACCGGAAAATCGTGTGTCCCAATCGCACAAAAAGCACATATATTTTATATAGCCGCTTTGAAGACCGCAAAGCATTGCTACAACTTTTAAATCGCAGCATATGCGCCACATATGTTTGGCGTAGTTAACCATTTTAAAAATATTTTCCAGTGCATCATATGTTTCTTTCGTTTCTGTACTGTAGGCGATTGGAACTGAAGGTTTTTTATTGGTCTTATGCAGTAAAACCGCCTTCAAGCTGAGTTTTGAACTGTCAATAAATAATCTCCAGTCATCTGCTTCATATTTTATTTCCATTGCATCCATCAATTTTCCTACATCCGGGCAATATGCAGAAGTTTTTTCATCATTCACAAGGAATAAACTTTGGAGTGTTGCCTGACGACTTCGATAAGCTGTGACTTTCACACCGGGTGCCAACAAATTGTTTGATTTCAAAATGGAAGCCAGCTCTTCCGATTTATGCTGTGTTAATTCCAACTTGGCTACAATTGAATCAAGCTTATTTTGATTTATTAAAATTGGCTCATTGGATACTGATGGCTCATATGGGGAATCATTACGTGCATGATATGTCGGAGCAGTCGTAGAAGAGAAAATATCTGGGCTAGAAGCTTTTGGCACAGGAATGTGGTCCGAATGAGGCAATGGTGTTGCGGCAACTTGCAACACCAACGTAATTATACGATTTTCTTATCCTTTTTGCAGCTCCTTTATTCGCACATGCATAGCAATTCAATGGATTGTGACCTTCGCCAGGATTAGTCCAAGTCATTGGGATACCGAATGGCATACTTTCACGTCTTCTATTTTTCCAATCCATTAGACGGTTGTAGCAGCTTTTACACACTATATTTGGTACCCAATTTTCGTTCACTATAACATTTTGGTTGAAGTACATCTCGTATGTTTGAACAAAATCAGTACTGAAATTTCCCCTTTTTTTATGTGTTGAGACATATTGACCACAGCAGTAGCAAAGGCTATTTATATCTGGCTTGCACAGTTCCATATTCTGTTCTCTTTTGTTCACTTTTAAAAAACTGGAGAAAAATCACTTTTACTGTTCGCGTTCGTCGGCACTTGTTGAATGACAAAAATCACAGAACCAGTGTGAGAAAGAGAAGAAGTATAATGACAATGCATGTTTTATGTGAACATTACAGAACCAGTGTTGCCACATCAATATTTCTCTTTTAGTACAGTAGAAAAATATGAGAGAGTTCGGCTTGTGAGTGTCAATGTTTTCTCCAAATAATGTTGTGCATATCTGGAGCAAATTTTTGAAATTCATACATTTACCTAATTGTGAATAAATGAGAAACGCGTGCATCGATTTTCATGATCTATGCCTTTTTTTGCTCATGAGTTATGTGACTTTACGCGAAAGTAATTAGTTTTGGCACTTTTTTCCATTTTGGATTTTTTATGAATTTAAAAAAAAAAATATTTAAATTTTTAGGCAAAAAATACTTTTTTCCCTTCATACATTCATTTTTAACTTCGAAAGTGTTGCACATATAGGAAAACGGTATAGAAACAGATTAGAGAAATTTTAATTCTAAATTTTTCTAAATTTGTTTCATCAAAATCGGACAAGTGGTTCTCGAGTTATGTTAAACTACGTTTTTGCCAAAATGTTACAACTAAGCGAAAAAACATCAAGATAAGGAAAAAATTTAAAAGGTCATAAAAAAAATGACACATACGAACGCCAAACCCTTTGAGGGTTTTACTATACTGACCTAGTACCATCACCCTGACTTGGAATTTCTCACCCCCCAGACAATAATCCCAAAAATGTTCCATAGTGTAATCACCCTTACTATCTAAATTTTTCAAATGTATAATTTAGGTAAAGTCGACTTTAGTTAAAATATTGAGTGGCAGTATACCTTGACTTGGTTTATTTTTGGTGCATTCTGATTGGTTAATTTATTTTCAACCAATCAAAATATTTGAAAATATAAATATTTTTGTAAGGTTTTCATACACAAAATGAACAAAACCGTTTGATTAAAAATAAAGTCGACTTTAAATTTAAAATACTTCTTTATATTAAGGGTCAATAATTTTATAAGTAACGTTTTCATTAATAAATGTGAAAAGAAAAGACTAATGGTTAACGGTGGTATCTAAATTTGGTAATCCGACATCTAAATTTGGTTCCCAAAAAAAAGAAAAAAATTGATGGTCATGCAACTTCTCTTGAAGAAAACAACAACAAGAATAACGTTTCAGCTAAAATTAGCAAAGTACCCGAGCAAAAAAGTGTAAGCTGAATAGGCATTAAAGGTTTTATGGTAGGGCAAACATTTCCTGAAATGGTATTCAAATTAGCCTCAGTCAATCCGCACCATAACTAGATCTTCGTTTATTCGAGAAAGTTTTTATAATAAAAACCTGGCATTGCAAAAAATTGAAACCGATGTAAAGAACATTATATTAAATTACTACAATCATGTAAAAGATATCATGATAAAAGAAATATCGAGCAATATTTCTAACGATAGGAGATTTACTATAATCTTAGATGAATGGACAAGAATATTACAAAAGAGATATTTGAACATATGTATAAACGGAAATAATTCATTTTATAACCTGGGGCAGTGCTGCGAGTAATTTATGTGAAATCAAATGTTCAACATTCTGATATTTTTTACTTTGAATTCTCACTACACAGACTGCTTTTGTACTGAAATAGTGTTTTTTTAACAAAAATTACTTATATAGGTGGTTTTCATTAACAATTTTGTTCAAAAATATTTCCCGGGAATCCCGGAAATCTAATTTTTTCATTCCCGTTTCCCGGGAAATAAAAAAGTCCGGGAAATCCCAAACCCTAATATACAGTGACGGACAATACAATAGAATCAATTAAATTTTTTCTAATTTTATCCCCGTTGCTTTTATTTTTAAAGATCAAAATAATGATGGAATTGTCCACCAATAACTTGGAGCTGGTCAAAAAAATTTTAGAAATTTTTAGTGTAGCGTTTGTTTTTTAATTTTGCACCCGTTCTAAGTAGGCGTGGCTTTTAATGAAAAACCAGCGATATCGACCTTTTAACAAATTATATAGAAATTTTCTTAAAAAGTGCCAAAATCCTATGGCGACTGCCAAGGTGCCATTGAAAATTCAATAGTGCCACAAATGGCACTTTTGTGCCACTTTTACCAACAGCGATGCCTATCACTGCTTTATATCAGTGCTGCTCATTTCATAGGGCAATTCAGGGATGACAAATGGGATTTCTAAAATAGTACTAACGAGCTTTAAAAGTAGTACTTTTTTGACCTCTATAGTACCAAAAATTGTTTTTATTTAATTTTTTTATCATTATAAATTAACAAATAAAAACTCATAAAAAATAAAGAGTTCTTTTATACTATCTAACTCATACAGTAACAGAAAAACGTAAAAATTTTAGTTAAAACTATTAGAAATTACGTTGCATAAAAATATTCTATCAGATTACTTTTGTAAAATATTAGTAAGAAAAGTACAGGAAAAATCAAACTGTTAAGTACATACCCAAGTAAAAAAAAAATGATATGGAGCCATATGAAGTTATATTTAATTATATATAATCTTTTATGTAAGTACATATAATTATATCCGAAAAATGAGAACGTCTTATTGTATCATATTGTATCGAATTGTATACAATTGTATACAATTTGGTACAATTTGATACAATTTTATGCAATTCGATACAATTGTATCCGAATTTTGTCCTCATCCAATTACATCATATTATATCTTTTTGTATAAAATTATATAAAATGTTATAAAAGTGGACATAGTTTGATACAATTATATCTAAATATTAACCTTATACTTTTTATCATATTATATAGGACCATATCTAACAATATACAAAAATTATTTTTTTAAATAAAAAAAAAATTTCAATTACTTGTAATTGTAATTTTTCTTTTTTGAATTGCAATTACAAATAATATGTAATTGTAGATGAGTTTTTTCAATTACAATTACATGTAATTGTGTAATTGCATGTGTAATTAATTACAAAATGTAATTATTAAACCCAGGTCTGCTGGAGATCTTATAATTTCGATAAATCTTCCATTACTTTTATCCAGATTTATTATGACAGTGCAATAAACATGAAAAAATGTTTCTTTTAATTTTGTAATTTTAAAATAAAGTTAACAACACTGAAATTTTAAAGTTAATAGGATTATGATATACAACCAAGATATAAGAAATCAGTCAAGTGTACGTTATAGTATAGAGAATTTCGTATTAAAGCTTCAGTGTTGTTAATGTTATGGGTGCGTAAGCCATTTTTGACTCATGCTCCTAAACAAAAACAAATTACTCACCACACATGAGTATATTAAAAACTTACAATCAGAAAATTCTCATGCAAAACAGTAAAGGTATAATTAGTTTGTACATAACGTGCCGTGACGAATCAGCTGATTTGTTTTTGTTCTATGAAAAAGCATTGGAGTCGTTAGTTTGTCTGTAATGTACCGTGACGTGCCGGATGAACCTGTTGAAAATAGAATTTTTGTTATCCGTTAAGTGACAGCGAGATGAAAGCTGGTATTTTGAGATCTGCGATGAATGCCATAAACCGGCTAAACTTAGCCGCCGTTTAATTTTAGTCATCGCCGCCGTCGAAAGTTTTTTTTACACGATAAAAACCTAAAAATAGTATATATTTTTTTAATTTTCTTTTTTTACCGTTAAGCCGATGTTTTGTGTCAACTTAAAGTTGGCTAGCCGATCAGCTTTTGGCTCACAGTCAGCTTTAAGCCGCCGCTGCAATTTTTTTATTTAGCCACCGCAACCGATTAATCGGTTGGCGTAGATCTCTGCTAAGAAAGACAACATTAAACAGCTGATACGTTGTTACTAGGGTTTGGGATTTCCCGGACTTTTTTATTTCCCGGGAAACGAGAATGAAAAAATTTGATTTTTGAACAAAATTGTTAATGAAAACCACCTATATAAGTAATTTTTGTTGAAAAAAAAAACACTATTTCAGTACAAATGCAGTCTGTGTAGTGAGAATTCAAAGTAAAAAATATCAGAATGTTGAACATTTGATTTCACATAAATTACTGCCAAATGAATTGCATGATTCCTGCAGAAAGCACCTACTACTGGACTGTCAGAAACAAACCGTTTCATCACACTTGGCCCATTAGATATGGTGGCCACAATGTTATTTTCCAAAGACAAATAAAACTCTTCTAGTCTTATTTCTACAATACCTCTTATCTCTTGTGATACTCTTGTCCATTCATATAAGATTATAGTAAATCTCCTATTGTTAGAAATATTGCTCGATATTTCTTTTATCATGATATCTTTTACATGATTGTAGTAACTTAATATAATTTTCTTTACATCGGTTTCATTTTCTTGCAATGCCAGGTTTTTATTATAAAAACTTTCTCGAATAAACGATGATCTAGTTATGGCTCGGATTGACTGCGGCTAATTTGGATACCATTTCAGGAAATGTTTGCCCTACCATAAAACCTTTAATGCTTATTCAGCTTACACTTTTTTCTTCGGGTACTTTGCTAATTTTAGCTGAAACGTTATTCTTGTTGTTGTTTTCTTCAAGAGAAGTTGCATGACCATCAATTTTTGTTTTTTTTTTTGTGAACCAAATTTAGATGTCGGATAACCAAATTTAGATGTCGTATAACCAAATTTAGATACCACCGTTAACCATTAGTCTTTTTTTTTCACATTTATTAATGAAAACGTTACTTATAAAATTATTGACCCTTAATTTAAAGGAGTATTTTAAATTTAAAGTCGACATTATTTTTAATCAAACGGTTTTGTTCATTTTGTGTATGAAAACCTTACAAAAATATTTATATTTTCAAATATTTTGATTGGTTGAAAATAAATTAACCAATCAGAATGCTCCAAAAATAAACCAAGTCAAGGTAATATTTAACTAAAGTCGACTTTACCTAAATTATACATTTGAAAAATTTAGATAGTAAGGGCGATTATTTGTAAGAAACATTTTACCAAGTTTTTAGGTTTAACTACTTAAATTTTGAATAAGTTATGCGAAAAATCTTTATTAGTTGAAATGCTCCTAATTACTTGGCAAATATTTTATTTGTGTGTCACATAAATGTATTCCCTTTTAAAAGAATTTAATTTTTGTTTTGGTATTTAAAATGTTTTTTATGACTAAAATTAAAAAATCCTATTCGAAACAAAAACAATTTAAAAAATTTAATATTTTTAAAATTTCCCGTTTTCCCGGGAAAAATATATTATTTTCCCGGGAATTCCCAAACCCCAAACCCTAGTTGTTACGGAAAAGACTAACTACACGAAAGAGCCATCCGGCACGGCACTTTACAGAAACGTCACGGAACGCAAAGACTAATGGAGCCTTAAAAATGACTAAAAACATATGATGCAAAATATAAACTCACACACGAATCATGCACGGGTTATTCTTACTCACGCACACGCACGAATCTTTTAAGTATAGTAATTATTACTCACGATCACGTGTGAATAACGTGACTCACGAACATTTCGTGTCACGCGCCAATCCCTACACTCAAAAAAATAAGTTAGTAGAAAAATTAGTAAAACGTCTTGTATATCAAGTTTACTAGTTTTTAGCAATTTTTTTTTTTGATTTTAGCAAGGATTTTTTTCATTTGCTTTCGACTAAGTGTTAGTAAAACTTTTGCTGAAGATAACAATTTTTTTGGTAAAAATCAGCTCGCTGATTTTCAGAAAACCTTTTGCTGAAATTGCCAACTTTTTTGCAAGCACGCTCCTGACTAAAAATTTGCTGACACAGCAACATTTTTTGCTGACTTTACTGACGTTTTTTTTTTTTGAGTGTAGTAATTACTAAATCTAAAACTAGTTCAAAATCATTGATAACATGGAGCCAAATATAATATAATACGGTTTTATATGGACCTTATATATTTTTATATAAAATCACTTTGAAAAAATTGCCTATGTGGGATGATATATAATTATAGATGATTTTACAAAGAACGTTATTAGTTATATATGGGTTCATATTCGTCAATATATAATCACAACTAACACAACCCGGGTAAAAACAGTTACATAGAGTCGTATAAAATGCGATGAAGTTATATCTGTATAAATATACTCTTTCATCCGAAAAATGGCCCGATGTAATTGTATCAGTTGTTTATCAGTTTTTATATAATTGTATTAGTTTAGATCTCAACTAATGAAATTATACATTATTCAGATGAAATTATATCCAATTTTTGACCTGATACAATTTTACCGTTTAGATCGTAGTTGGCACAATTTTATATAAATAAAATATATTTGTATCCGACATTTGCCTTATATAATTGTATCAAAGTTTTAAAACAGATATAATTGCATCAGGTCAAAATTCAGATATAACTATGTAAGTTTGTATAGTAATGTATCTATTTGGATCTAAACTAATACCATGCGACATAAACCCATACAATTGTATCAGGTCAAAAATCAGATAAAATTTCATCTGCTTAATATATAATCTAATTAGTTAAGATCTAAACTGATACAATTAGATAAAATGTGATAACCAACTGACACAATTATATCGGGCCATTTTTCGGATGAAATGGTATATGGATCACATTATGTTATATATTACCATATAAAGCTCCATATTATTTTTTTTAATAGGGAAATTATAAAATAGTTCTTATATGGATCCACATAGTTTTATTTTATTATGTATAGTGTCATACTAAATTATATATAAACGTATATGTAATTATATCTTTTATATCCCTACGGGAAATTTTAACAAACTGTCACCAAACTGGCCCCTTTATATGAAACAGACTGATCACTTTTACATGGCGTTGTCATAGGAGGGGGAAATTGAACCCTTGTGACATGTCACAAGACATATCCCAGGACAGGTCCCTGAACTTTGTTTTTTATGAGAGATCAGTAACCTGTCCTAGGATTTGTCTTGTGACATGTTACAAGGGGTCAATTTCCCCCTCCTATGACAACGCCATGTAAAAGTGACCAGTCTATTTCATATAACGGGGTCAGTTCGATGACAGTTTGTTAAAATTTCCCGTAGGGATGTTAATTTATGTACTTATATATAGCACATACATATATATGTATGTAGGCCAGTATATAATAATATAAAATCACATGTGTCTCCATATTAAAACCTTTGAGGAAAAAATATCTAATATATGACTATATAAAAGTATATATGCTTGAATTTAAAAGCATATGTGGCCATATGTAACTATAAGTTACTATATGAAATTACATGAAATAATATATGATTATATCAAAACTTTTTTACTCGGGTATACAAAATTTTAGTTATAATATAAATTTATAGAATAAATTTTAGTTAACAGAAAATAACAATTTAGCCTGCTAAAATTAGTAATAAATAATAATTAGTAGACTAAAAATCACCAAAAATTTTAAATGTAGAAAGGTTTTTTTCAATTTTTTTTAATACGAATAAAAATCTAGTCTTCCGAAATCAGCAGTTTACTATTTTTATCAACCATTTCCGTTGATTTTAGCGGAATAGACTGCTATTTTCATTCAACTAAATTTAACTTAAAAGTAACAAAAAATTTTGTAGATATAACAGTTTATTTTTGCTATTTTTACTCTACTAATATTTTTTGGAGATCTTACAGTATAATTTGTTATTTTCAATGAACTAAAAGTTAAATATAAAAAAATATATAAAAAAATCTGCTAATCTTAGCAGTTTCTTTTGTAAGGCCTTTTTTGCTTAATTTTTAGTAGCTTCTTCTGCTATTTTTACAGGTTTATTTCTGTGAGTGTAGGGTTCAGAATTTAAAGTCCCTGAGTATCGTACTTGACTTCTTATTAAAGCGAATATTATTTTTAAGTTATTTACAGGTCTTTTCCACCTTGTAATGTCACAAGAATATTTTCGATTGAACAGATTGATTGACAATCGAATCAAATGAATTTAATGATTGCATTAGGTGCATTAGGAATTCATTCGATTCTTCGAAATAGGTTTTAGGTATTTATCCATTCAGAAATGAAAATCGAATGAGTGAATTCTTTAGAAGCTCTGATGGGGGAAAACATTTTGCTCGTTTAAAAAAATACAAAAATTTATAGATCTCTTAATTCTCCTAATTTTTAATAATTTGTGTTGTATACATACGAATTTTAATAAAAAAAGCGAAAGAACATTTTTTATGTGTTTAACTTGAGTTTTCAATAGTAACATCTAATATTTCAAATATTTTCAACATAAGTATTTTTTATTTAAAACTCCGATATTTGAAAACACAATAATATATCTGAAAATTAAAAAAGCACAAAAAATTTAATAATCGAAACATGTGTAAATAGTACTAAGTGAGTCAGAGGAGTACCATAGCACTTTTGAGGTTCAAATAGTATCACAAAAAGTACTGTAGTACTAACTTTATCATCCCTGGGGCAATTGTCCCTGCTCAATTTACATGTAGGGGAGAGTCGTGTACCTTGGTACTTTTGAAAATTCTGTTTCAATATCGCTAAGATTAAGATAGGTGCGAAACATCTTTTATATATATATGTCCTTTATTTATTTAAATTATGTAGTAAAAAAAGAGATTACACATAATACTTAAATAAAAAGTTCACGAAGAACATAGGGCGTCTTAACGTTTCTGTAATCATTTCATGTTTAGGAAGATTGACTGATTGGGCCAAAGCCTCCGATCCTAGTATTGGGGCTGCCAACACACCTCTAGGCCGGTGAGCCGTTAGACGGCATAAATACAGCTGAGCTTCAGCGACTAGTTGTTTTCAGTTGTCACTAGGGTTTATGTCCCGGGAAATCCCGGGACGGGATTCCCGGGAAACCCGCCCTTTTTTTAATCCCGCAATCCCGGGAATTTTGTGCGGGATTTCCCGGGATTTTTTTTATTCTTTTACAGAAGTTTTAGCTATTATATATTGCAATTTAGGAAGCTAGAAAATTTTATTTAAAGCATGGATTTGAAATTCATTTAATTAAGAAATATTTGCAATTAAAAATGCGATTTATAATTTAATAAACTGAATTATTAAAAAAAAAATTTATAGTATAAAAAAAATATTATTTTGTCTTTAAAATGGTGATCTTTGCTCTTCACTTCAACATCTGTATCTCAGTTCCAAATACCTCCAGAAAAACTAGGAATTAAAAATTAGTAATATTTTCATATTTTCAATTGAGTATTTCGAGGTTTTTTCACTTCAAAAAATTTTATTTAAATTTCATCTGCTACTTATTTCAATTGTATTTTTTAAATATTATGCAGATGCTTTTTCAAATTATTTTGGATTTCTTTATGTATTAATTTAAAATGCAACTATGCAAATTAAATTATTTCTTTTTAAATAGTTGTGGCATTAAAAATTTCTATTCAAGAGATACCAATTAATATTAAAATACTATTAAATTAATGTTTTTTGTTCAATTTGAAATCAAATATTATCACATTTTCCTTTAAATTATTATTATTATTATTATTAAATTATTATTAAAAGAGAGATGATAAAATTTTTACAAGTAAATTACATAGAATAAAAATTTTAAAAATTCGATAAGGCCAGCAGGATAGAATACGTATTTTCGGGTTCTGCTACAAACCCATCCTCAATATTCTTTGCATTTATAGGTTAATATTTGATGATATCTATTTATATTGAATTGAAACAAATAAGCAAATTGAAGCAACTCAATTTGACTAACATCAACGAAATTCTAACAATGTCATTTTTATCCAGCTGCTTCCTATGGAATTCAACTGTGATCGACAACTTATGAAGCACAGATTTATGAACGACAATGAATCGTTAATTGTAAATGTATATTCTAATTATTTTTTAACCTAAAACATAAATCCATGTTGATTGTAAACAATTAGGCATACGTATTAAATTATATTTTTCGCTATATCTAGTGTGTTAAGATGAATAAAATATTATTTAATAATATTCTAGTTAAAAATATGCTAGAGAATTTGCCTAATAATTTGTGTGAAGAATACTCACTTTTAAATTTTTTTATAAAATAATTCTATACAAATACTTCTGTAAATCTGCATAGAAACAAAATCTTTACAAATACAAATTTTTGGATTCCATATTTAAGAAATACTTCAGCAAAAATCTATCTTAGTTCTAACTATAAAACTGGTCCGAGACAAGTTTGCACCCATTAAGAATTCCAATATATCCTGAAAGAAGAGAAGAAATTAAAATACCCGTGTCTTTCACTTTTTTTAATATATCAATTCGTTTAACCGTTCCAAACGCGAATTAATATTTAGTTAATATATTTCATTTTATAATTAAGACGGCCTTCCATATAAATATATTACCTAAATAGTAATTCGCGATTTAAACTGTTAAACGAATTGATCTGGAAAAAGTGGAAGTCATGCATATTTTATATTTAGCCCTCCTTTCAAAATATATTAAGTAGATTTTAGCATGGGTACAACCAAAAGATGAACTTTGTCAGACGGTGTTTTAATAAAAATAAAGTACAACATATGTCTTATTTCTTTTCTAACGAGCGGGAATTCCCGGGATCCCGGGAAATTCAGAAAAAAATCCCGCTGTCCCGGGAAATGAAAAAGTCCGGGAAAATAAAAACCCTAGTTGTCACCTACTTCCAGAGACGCATCGGTGTTAGCATGCCCTTCAGGTTACTCAAAACTGTACGCCTTCTCACATTGGCTGTATTCACAAAGAGTATACATAATAAAGAGATTGGGGGACTCTCTATCACTGAGAAAGCATTTGTTCTATTATGTGCCTTGGAACAGGAACATACTCAAACCAATATCACCCAGCAAACATGGCAATACGAAGAAGATTCTCCGAACATATCGCCAAGAAGAAAACATTTATTGCCGGCAATATCAATTTCGTATTCCGGAAGTTTCCTCCGTCGAAAACAACTGTTACACTAAAACAATACCTCCAGGCAATATGGAAGATAAAAGGGATATCGCTAATTAAACTCCCGGTACAATAAAAAAACGATTTAAATTTTTCATTATTAAATTTAAGCTTGAAAAACAATATCTGCATACATAATCCATTGACCAACTTATAAATCATCTTGATTTTATCTTAGCCGATTTTTCCCGCGCAATTAATCTTAACTTTTCACGAGTTTATTTCCTATATATCTTTTGATTGTTTTTGTACGAATTTAGTTTAAATTTTTTCCAAATTGATAAAAGGTTTCAAACAAATTTGCTTTATCTTCCAAATGATACAAAGGTGATATTGCCGCAATATTGTCATAAAAAGTTGTGACAAAAGATAAAATTTTTGAATTATTTTTTTCCAAATATCGCCGAATTATCTTCCAAGTGATAAAAGGAAGACAATTTCAAAGTAAATACTAATTGATTATTTTCATTCAAATGACAAATAGAAATTATCGCTTTAATATCTTCTTGGAAGGTATCTTTTAAATGTTTGCAGGGTCATTATGTGCGCTCTTTGTATGACTCAAAACATCGATTGTCACCAGGGATGGAAAATATTAATTTAGTTATAAAAATCAAGAATGGAATTATACCATTCCAACAGTATTATAGCCCTAGATTATGAATTTAAAAAAAACCATACCTAAAAAATTGCAAAATAATATCGGAATGCGAAAAAGGCTTTGGGGTTCAAAAAATTAATTAAAATATTTACATTCTGCAAACGATTCCAAAATTTTCTTTTTTTGCAACTAACCACCAAACTTTGTGTTATGAAATGGGCATTATTCTCTGTAGATTATAAATTTAAAAAACCGCACTTAAAAAATTGCAAAATAATCGCAGAAAGCGAAAAAAAGGAACGCGAAAAGACTTTGTGGTAGAAAAAAATAATTAAAAAAATCAGCGATTAACAATCTGCAAATGAATACAATGACGCAAACATTTTCCTTTTTGCAAATATTTTTTTCGCGATTTATTTATTTATTTTTTTTTTGCAAACTAAGCACCAAACTTTTGTGTATAAAATTGGTACTATAGACCCTAGATTATAAATTTAAAAAAACCACACTTAAAAAATTGCAAAATAATCGCAGAAAGCGAAAAAAGGCTTTATGGTACAAAAAATTAATTAAAAAACTTAATCAGCGATTGCATTCTGCAAACAAATATATTGATGAAAAAATTTATCCTTTTTGCAAATTTTATTTTTCGCGATTTTTTTTTTTTGCAACTAGCCACCAAACTTTGTTGTATGAAATGTGTATTATAGTCCCTAGATTATAAATTAAAAAGAAACGTACTTAAAAAATTGCAAAGTAAAAGCGGAACTCGAAAAAAGACTTTGTGGTACAAAATATTAATTAGGAATCGTAATCAGCGATTTAGATTCTGCAAACAAATATATTGATGCAAAAATTTTCCTTTTTGCAAATTTTACTTTTTCGCGACTTTTTTTTGCAACTAGCCACCAAACTTTGTTGTCTGAAATGTGTATTATAGCCCTAGATTATAAATTAAAAAAAAAACGCACGTAAAGAATTGCAAAATAATAGCGGAATTTGAAAAAAGACTTTATGGTACAAAAATTTAATCCCTAGGTTATATATTAAAAAAACCGCACTTAAAAATTGCAAAATAACGGCGGAATTCGAAAAAGGCTTTATGGTACAGAAAATTAATTAAAAGAGGTAATCAGCGATCGACATTCTGCAAGCGAATATATTGTTGCAAAAATTTCGCTTTTTGCAAATGTTTTTTTCACAATTTGTGCTAACACCTAAATATTTAATTTTTGTGTTTTTTAACGAGCCAAAGAGGAAGCTATTTTTTAGTTACTTACATTTTTAAATATGTAAGAGCGATTTAACATTTTTTGGTATAAGAGCCCGATTAAGTGAGCCTTTTCCATCCCTGTTTAACCAGTCGGAGTTCGTTCCTGTTCCAAGCCGCCTAATATTTTTTCAAATAAAAAATATTGAGAGAGTTGCAAGGCCATTGGTATTCAGACAGATAGCAGACAGAGAGCTTTCAACCTTTGTGAAAACCCCCGTTCTTTTAATGCAAAAATATTAGTGTTGGTGTTGTTGTAGATTGCATATAATAAAAACTTTAATAATTCCTATGAATTTTAAGAAATTTAAATTTTTTTAGAAAAGTGAAAAAGTATTCCAAATTACAAATTGGCATGTACCTTGGAACTCGCAAAAAATGAAGGGAATTTCTTAAAAAAAATACTGCCCCATAATGAAATTTATTGCATTATTTGCAGTTGATATCTACTTGAAATGAGACAATGCAATTTAATATTTGCATAAAAACAACATTTTTGAAAAATGGCGAAAATCTTAAATCAAAGGATATTTTGAAGCGAATTAAATTAAAAAAGTACATTTAGCCTGTGGAGCTTCAATTAATCATGTATTGAAATTTGTGGCATACACAGAAGAGGAAATATTCAAAAAGTTCCAAGGTACACGCATTTTAATTTTTGCAAAAAAGATAATTTTTTTCTTATTTGTACAATATAGTTAATAAATTTACTGGTTACTGCATTTAGAAAACGACAAACTTTATATTGATTTAAGCCCGTAACTTGAAATATCTTGATTATTTTTAAAAAATTAGTTTAAATTTTTTTCAAAAATTTACTTTTGTCGATCCAAGTTACACGCACCCAATTTTAGGGTCTCCTATAGACGTGTCTGAAACTTTGAGTAGTTTAAAATGATCATTAGGCAAAAGAAAAATGCAAAGTTCCCAGGTACACGCGATCCAAGGTACACGACTTTCCCCTATTCTTACGCTCTTGCTTTTAGTCGTCACTGAAACAGCGACGAATGAACATGCGTGGCCGGTGTATGCTGATTTTTTTAATGTACTGAAAAAAAAAATTAATAGCAATGTCCGAAAAATATTTTATGATTGTAAATGCAGATTAAAGATATTTTATAAATATATAAATACAATCAAATAATTGATATTAATATGAAAAAACCTTTTGTTTAACATATATTGAAAAAAGCCACCGTAATGTATGTATGTTACACCGACTCACGAAAAAAAGTAAAAAAAGAGCCCCCTTCAAAATAACCCTTGGTTTGTTTTATGATGATAACGAAAATATTTCGGGTCTAGCAACGAGATCTCACGAGCTGGACCATTTTTAAAAAAGGGCTTTTTTTTAGATTTTTAGCTGTAGATAACATACTCAATATGGGTATCATATGAACGGTTTTTTTGAGGCGCGTCCAGCGGTATATATAACATGTTCAAGCGTATCTACCCATGTCCTATTTTCAAGGATATTCTATAAAAAAAAAAAATTTGTCTCTTTTGTACAGAGATATTTGTGATTGAAATGTCAAACTTACACATCATAATCTATAGACGATTTAAGTGAACACGTGTTTCAGATTTTTTTGAAATTCGCGATTTTTCGCGTTTTATCAGAAATTCAATGTGGTGGAAACAATTTGTTCTAAATAGGGCAATATGGACACCAAAACTTTTCATTTGATAAGTAAATCACCGCAAAGTGGATATAGTTCGAAATTTTGCAAATTTCATATATTTTGCGTGATGCTGTAGACCAAATTTTGTTAAAAGTTTTGAGTTACTGCAATCTGCATTGGAATGCAGTATCTAGTTGATGTAAGATAAAAATGTAACTTAACAGAAAAAAAATCCAGCACGCGCTTTTTTTGGCGGAATATCTTTTTTTCGGGAAAAAAAATTTTTATAAAATTTTAATAATAATTTTAATTCAGTTTCTAGTAGATGTAAGGATAAAAATGCAACTTAACAGAAAAAAACCCAACACGACCAACATATATTTAGATTTTTCTTCAAAAATTACAGACACGCGTATTTTAATAAAATATTTTATTTAATAATAAACCTACAGAAAATTTCATAAAATTTTTTTATTGAATTGGGGTAACTCCAAATTTTATCAAAATTTGGTCCAGAACACCGTCAAAAATGTATTAAATTAGAAAAATTCTAAATTATATCCACTTAGCGATTATTTACTTATCAAAAGGAAAGTTTTTATATCCATATTGCCCTATTTTAAACACATTTACTCCACCATATTGAATTCCTGATAAAACCCGAACAATCGCGAAATTCAAAAAAAAACTGAAACACATGTTCACTTAAATAGACTAGAGATATTCTTTCCCGGGAAAACGGGAAATTTTAAAAATATTAAATTTTTTAAATTGTTTTTGTTTCGAATAGGATTTTTTAATTTTAGTCATAAAACCATTTTAAATACCAAAACAAAAATGTCATTGTTAAAATCTTTTAAAAGGAAATACATTTATTTGACACACAAATAAAATCTTTGCCAATTAATTAGGAGCATTTCAACTAATAAAGATTTTTCGCATAACTTATTCAAAATTTAAGTAGTAAAACCTAAAAACTTGGTAAAATGTTTAAAAGAAATATGAAAAAAAGCTTTGTTTCTTACAAATAATCGCCCTTACTATCTAAATTTTTCAAATGTATAATTTAGGTAAAGTCGACTTTAGTTAAAAGATTGGGTGGCAGTATACCTTGACTTGGTGTATTTTTGGAGCATTCTGATTGGTTAATTTATTTTCAACCAATCAAAATATTTGAAAATATAAATATTTTTGTAAGGTTTTCATACACTCTAATTAAATTCTGTTGAAATTTACCCAACTTATAGTAGGAAACTGAACTTCTGCTATAAATTGGGTAAATTTACTCTATGTGTGTAATTGAAAAAAAAAAAATACGCACATTGTGTTTAAGTTGGTGCACAAATAATTTGTAATTTTACATTGAAAGTGCGTAAAAATTAAATGAAATTTTGAAATTAGTGTGTTAATTTACTAAATTTGTGTGTAAAAAAGCACGTTTAACGTGTAAATGTACGCATACATTGCGTAAAAATCCACAAAAAATGCGCAAAAATCCTTAGAAAGTAAAAAATATATATAATGCGTACATTTACAACAGGTGTGCTAACTTTAAGCACCACCCAAAAATTTTTTTAAATAAAATAACAAATTCATTTTTAGTACGTATTTTATTAATAATAATATCCGAGTCATTCTCTCATAATCGTTTATGTCCAAATTAGTCGTTTTGGGATCTTAAGGCATTTGTGTAAAATTCATATAAAAATTTGTTATAACTATTGAATGGGTGCGATGACTCCTGCTCAACAAAATGCCTTCTTTGAAAGGGGGGCAGTAACCGTCAACAATAATGGGAGAAAACGCCTTAAGAGAGATATGGCCTATGCAGGAACAACTGAGTGCAATGACTCCTGCTCAACATAGTCAGTATTCATTGAGTACTGCCTAACTTGCAAAGAAAGCATTTTGTTGAGCAGGAGTCATTGCACTCAGTTGTTCCTGCGTAGGCCGTATCTCTCTTAAGGCGTTTTCTCCCGTTATTGTTGACGGTTACTGCCTCCCTTTCAAAGAAGGCATTTTGTTGAGCAGAAGTCATCGCACCCAGTTGTTTTACCTAGGCCGTATCTCTCTTACGGCGTTTTCTCCCGTTATTGTTGACGGTTGTTGGTTGACTGCCTCCCTTGCAAAGAAGGCATTTTGTTGAGCAGGAGTTATTGCACCCAGTAGTTCCTGCATAGGCCGTGTCTCTCTTACGGCGTTTTCAATTTTGAAATGAGGTTTAGACCATAGTATACTATAGTAGCCTCACTCATTAAAAAATTGAGAGCTTGTCCCTATCTCATGTAGTTGTAGTGGTATTAAGAACCGTATGTACAAGTAAAATTACAAACACTACTTCATTTCTTCAAATGACAGAAAATGAGTAAAGCTACTATATTATACTATGGTTTAGACTACCACATGCGTTAATAATAATTACCAAAAACAATTTCATGCTTATGTTGCTATTTCCAGACTCTAATGTGTTTGTGGAAATGTTGTAATTCACAAAAAATAATCCGTTTTCGCTTTTTCTTTTTATTATTTATAATTTTTTTAAATTTTTTCCAATTTGAAATGTCAGAGTATTTATTACTATTATTGGATAGTATATTTACCAACTTTGTGCGTAAAAATTTTATTTAACAAAACAATAGTAATTTTAGGCACAATGTGTTTATTTATAAGCACATAATGTCTAAAAATACTTTGTGTGTGTATTATTGCGTATGAAAGTGTGTACAAAAAAAGTTTACGCATTTTTTGTTTATATTTACCGAATTTTCGTAAAATTAAACAAAATTTTACCCATTTTATAGTAGTAAATTTACAAACATTTTTTAGAGTGTACACAAAATGAACAAAACCGTTTGAATAAAAATAAAGTCGACTTTAAATTTAAAATACTCATTTATATTAAGGGTCAATAATTTTATAAGTAACGTTTTCATTAATAAATGTGAAAAGAAAAGACTAATGGTTAACGGTGGTATCTAAATTTTGTTATCCGACATCTAAATTTGGTTCACAAAAAAAAATTGATGGTCATGCAACTTCTCTTGAAGAAAACAACAACAAGAATAACGTTTCAGCTAAAATTAGCAAAGTACCCTAAGAAAAAAGTGTAAGCTGAATAGGCATTAAAGGTTTTATGGTAGGGCAAACATTTCCTGTAATGGTATCCAAATTAGCCGCAGTCAATCCGCACCATAACTAGATCTTCGTTTATTCGAGAAAGTTTTTATAATGAAAACCTGGCATCCCAAGTAAAAAAAATTATATGGAGCCATATGAAGTTATATTTAATTATATATAATCTTTTATGTAATTAGATATAATTATATCCGAAAAATGAGAACATCTTATTGTATCGAATTGTATACAATTTGGTACAATTTGATACAATTTTATGCAATTCGATACAATTGTATCCGAATTTTGTCCTCATCCAATTACATCAAATTATATCTTTTTGTATAAAATTATATAAATTATTATAAAAGTGGACATAGTTTGATACAATTATATATAAAAATTGACCTTATACTTTAGATCATATTATATATGACCACATCTAACAATATACAAAAATTATTTTTTTAAATAAAAAAGATATGCAATGTCTGGAGATCAGACCTGGGGGATTTCAATTGCAAATAAATGTAATTGAAATTAAAAAAAAACTCAATTATATTTCATGTACCTGTAATTGAAAATTTTCAATTACATTTAGAATTAGTGTTTTTTGTTAAAATTTTGTAGAAAAAACTGACTGGGATAGGTTGGATAGACGTGGATAAGTATAAAAAGAATACATCATGTTGGGCTGTCCCCTCACTTGTACTTTTTGCCATTATATCTTTTCCGAAAAAATGTAATTGTAATTGACATTTTTTCAATTACAATTATATGTAATGTATAATTGAAAATTTTCAATTACAAATTACTTGTAATTGCTTTTTTTTGAATTACAATTACAAATATGTAATTGTAATTGTGTAATTGCATGTGTAATTAATTTCCAAATATAATGATTAACCCAAAGGTCTGCTGGAGATCCTATAATTTCGATAAATCTTCCATTACTTTTATCCAGATTTACCATGATAGTGCATTAAACATGAACAAAATTTTCTTTATTTTTAGTAATTTTAAAATAAAGCTGACAAGATTGAAATTTTAAAGTTAATAGGATTATGTTATACAACGAAGATATAAGAAAAATAGTAAAAAAAAAATAGTAAAATATTACAAAATAGTAAAAATTACTAAAAATATAAGATGCAAAAAATAAACTCACACACGAATCATGCACGGATTATATATTCTTATTCACGCTCACGCACGAATCAAGTACGAATTATATATTCTCAGACTCACGCACGAATCACTTGAGTATATTAATTATTACCCGGGTAAAAATTTTAATATGGTGTCTTATATAATTATATCTTATCTGATAAGTTCCCATATACAACCACACACAATTTGATCCGAAAAATGGGTCATCTACATGTGTCTAATTATATCAAATTAGATATAATTTTGTGCAATTTGATCCGAGATTTGTCCATATCCAGGATATCAAATTATATATACTGCCATATAAATATATCTGACTTTATATAATTAAACCAGATAGTAGGTAGGCTTTTTATGACTGGAAGTTAAGCATAACAGCTATTAAGGTGACAATTGAAATTTTAAACAATTTTAAAGGCCCAAATTTTAGAAAAAATAACCCAATGTTTAAAAATTTTCCTACAAAAATTGGTTGTGTTTTATAAAAATGCATTTGAATGCTTTTGTCTTAGGAAACATACGCATAACTTTTTTAATATGAAATTATATATAAAAAAATAACTTAATTTGTTTATGGAGCCTTATATGGTTATATGTGAAGCCATGTTAATTTAAATCTTAATTTACAGATAACTAAAATTTATGTTGAACTATATATTAGTTTGCATGGGATTATATATAAAGTTATATAAAATTACAAAAAGATATTTTTAGTATGGCGTCACATACATTTTTATGTAACTTTGCAAGGAACCATATATAATCTTATCGATCACTACATATATTTTTATTAATTTCATATGGCTTATGCAGTTATATATGGAGTAAGATTTGGGAACATATACTAGTATCAATTACCATATAAAAAATTTGTTCAAAAAATAATATCCGATGTAGTTGTATATATTGATATGTGTCTTAATGTGACTCCATTCATAGCCAGATATAGCACAATCACATTATATATGACCATATATAACTATTTTTACCCGGGTACCCATCATTTTTTAATATAAATTTTATATGCAAAAAAATCACGTGAAAATTATTTAGCTGTGTAGAAATTAACTCTTAATTTATATTAATTTGTATGAGATCATATAGAAAGTTATATAAAATTACAAGAATATATTTTTAGTATGACGATACATACAGTGTTATATAACTTAGTATCGAACCATATATAATCATATCGGTCACTACATATATTTTGATTAGTTTTATATGGCTTATGTAGTTATATATGGAGTCAGATGTGGGGATATGTAATAACATCAATTACCGTACAAAAAATTCATTGAAAAAATAATATCAGATGTAGTTGTATATAATGATATGTGTCTTAATGTGACTCCATTCACTGTCAGATATAACCCAATCACATTATATATAACAATATATAAGTATTTTTATTCGGGTACTCACGATCACGTGTGAATAACGTGACTGACGAACATTTCTAGTCACGCGCCAATCCCTAGTAATTACTAATTCTAAAACTAGTTCAAAATCATTGTTAACATAGAACCACATATAATATAATACGGACCTTATATATTTTTATATAAAATCACTTTGAAATAATTGCTTATGTGGGATGATATATAATTATAGATGATTTTATAAAGAACGTCATATTGTTATATATTAAAGAAATCATGAAATATTGTAGATATGGAACCATATTAAGTTATATATAGGTTCTTATTCGTCAATATATAATCATATCTAACACAAATTATGAAATATATATTATATGGCTCCACATATAGTTTTATATTATTATGTATAGTGTCATACTAAATTATATGTAAACGTATATGTAATTATATCTGTAATATGTTACTTTATGTACTTATATATAGCACATGCAATTATATGTAGGCCAGTATGTAATAATATAAAATCACATATGTCTCCATATTAAAACCTTTGAGGAAAAAATATCTAACATATGACTACCCGAGTAAAAAAAATTATATATATGGCGGCATTTTAGGAATATATAATTATATATGGTATCATTTAAACAATATATAACTATATATGGTGCCAGTTAAACTATATATTATCATATATGGTGGCATTTAAACAATAAATGGTCATATATGGTACCTGATGAACAAAATCTTTAATACAGTTGCAGATATGATAATATATGCTACCATATATAGTACCATATACTTTGATATATCGTATCATTTAAACAACCCGAGTAAAAATAGTTACATATAGTCATATATGTGATTAAGTTATATCTGTATAAATATACAGTTTCATCCGAAGAATGGCCCGATGTATTTTTATCAATTGTTTATCAATTTTTATCTAAATGTATCAGTTTAGATCTGACCTGATTAAATTATGTGTTAATCAGATGAAATTGTATCAGATTTTTGACCTGATACAATTTTATCGGTTTGATCGTAATTGGTTCAATTTTATATAAATAAAATATAATTGTATCCGACATTTACCTTATACAATTGTATCAAAGTTTTAAAATGATATTGGGATATAACTATATAATTTTGTATACAAATATATCTATTTGGACCTAAACTGATACCATGTCATATAAACCAATAAAATTGTATCAGGTCAAAAATCTGATACAATTTCATCTGATTAACACATAATTTAATCAGGTCAGATCTAAACTGATGCAATTTGATAAAAACTGATACAAATAAGAACTGATACAATTTTATCGGGCCATTTTTCGGATCATACTTGTATATGGATGAATCTAAGTTATATATTACCATATAAAGCTCCATATTGGTGCCATTTAAACAATATATTGACATATATGGTGCCATCTAAACAATATCTCTATATATAAAAGAATAACGTGACTGACTGACTGACTCAACATCGCCCAGCCCAAACCGCTGAAGCTAGGAAGTTGAAATTTGGTATGTAGGTTCCTCTTTCGGCGTAGACGTCCGCTAAGACGGGATTTTTGGAAATTCCTACCGGAACGGGCAAAAAGGGGAAAAGTCTCCCCCTTGGCGGCCTGCCAAAACCCCTTTGGCTAGAAAGCTGAAATTTAAGATATGTGTTCCTTGGAGTATGGGCTAACTTTTCTGGAAAGTACTTTCTGGAATTTTGGACAGGGACGTTGTAAAAATGGCGGTTAAAAAGGGGAAAAAGGCCCCCCTTGACGGCCTGCCCAAACCGCTGGAGGTAGGAAGTTGAAATTTGGTATAAAGGTTCCTCCACTATCGTAGACATCCACCAAGATGGGAGTTTTAGAAATTTTTACAGGGACGGGCAAAAAGGGGAAAAAGTCTGCCCCTTGACGACCTGCTCAAACTACTGGAGCTATGAAGTTGAAATTTGGTATGTAGGTTCCTCGACCGGTGTAGACGTTGAGACGGCATTTTTGGAAATTCTTATCGGGAGGGGCAAAAAGGGGACAAAAAAAGTACCTTTTTCCAAAAAAAGTACCTTTTTCAAAAAAAGTACCTTTTTCAAAAAAAGTACCTTTTTCCAAAAAAAGTACCTTTTTCCAAAAAAAGTACCTTTTTCCAAAAAAAGTACCTTTTTCCAAAAAAAGTACCTTTTTCCAAAAAAACGTACCTTTTTCCAAAAAAGTACCTTTTTCCAAAAAAAGTACCTTTTTCCAAAAAAGTACCTTTTTCCAAAAAAAGTACCTTTTTCCAAAAAAGTACCTTTTTCCAAAAAAAAATCCTTTTTCCAAAAAAAGTACCTTTTTCCAAAAAAAGTACCTTTTTCCAAAAAAAGTACCTTTTCCCGCAAAAAGTACCTTTTTCCAAAAAAAGTACCTTTTTCCAAAAAAAGTACCTTTTCCCGCAAAAAGTACCTTTTTCCAAAAAAAATTCCTTTTTCCAAAAAAAATTCCTTTTTCCAAAAAAAATTCCTTTTTCCAAAAAAGTACCTTTTTCCAAAAAAAGTACCTTTTTCCAAAAATAGTACCTTTTTCCAAAAAAAAGTACCTTTTTTAAAAAAAGTACCTTTTTCCAAAAAATGTACCTTTTTCAAAAGAATATACTTTTCCAAAAAAAAAGTACCTTTTCCAAAAAAAGTACCTTTTTTAAAAAAAGTACCTTTTTCCAAAAAATGTACCTTTTTCTAAAAAAATGTACCTTTTCCAAAAAAAAAAGTACCTTTTACAAAAAAAGTACCTTTTTCCAAAAAAGTACCTTTTTCCAAAAAAAAGTACCTTTTTCCAAAAAAAGTACCTTTTTCCAAAAAAGTACCTTTTTCCAAAAAAGTACCTTTTTCCAAAAAAAGTACCTTTTTCAAAAAAAAGTACCTTTTCCAAAAAAAAGTACCTTTTCCCAAAAAAAGTCCCTTTTTCTAAAAAAATGTTCCTTTTCCCAAAAAACATATATTTTTTCAAAAAAATACCTTTTTTAAAAAAAGTACCTTTTCCAAAAAAAAGTACCTTTTCCCAAAAAAAAGTACCTTTTTCTAAAAAAATGTTCCTTTTCCAAAAGAAGTACCTTTTCCAAAAAAAGTACCTTTTTCCAAAAAACATACATTTTTCCAAAAAAAAACACCTTATTAAAAAAAATACCTTTTCCAAAAAAGGTACCTTTTTCCAAAAAAAGTACCTTTTCCCGAAAAAAGTACCTTTTTCCAAAAAAGTACCTTTTTCCAAAAAAAGTACCTTTTTCCAAAAAAAGTACCTTTTTCAAAAAAAGTACATTTTTCCAAAAAAAAGTACCTTTTTTAAAAAAAGTACATTTTTTCAAAAAATGTACCTTTTTCTAAAAAAATGAACCTTTTCCAAAAAAAAAGTACCCTTTCCAAAAAAGTACCTTTTCCCAAAAAACATACATTTTTCCAAAAAAAATACCTTTTTTAAAAAAAAAAGTACCTTTTCCAAGAAAAAGTACCTTTTCCCAAAAAAAGTACCTTTTTCTAAAAAAATTTTCCTTTTCCCAAAAAACATACATTTTTTTCAAAAAAATACCTTTTTCAAAAAAAGTACCTTTTCCAAAAAAAAGTACCTTTTCCCAAAAAAAAGTACCTTTTTCTAAAAAAATGTTCCTTTTCCAAAAGAAGTACCTTTTCCAAAAAAAGTACCTTTTTGCAAAAAACATACATTTTTCCAAAAAAAACACCTTATTAAAAAAAATACCTTTTCCAAAAAAAGTACAAATAAAGTACTTTGTAAAAACAAAGTATCTTTTTCCAAAAAATTTCGTTTTTCCAAAAAGTACCATTTTAAATAATATATAATTTCAAAAAAACTACTTTTTCCCTCCCCCACGGATATCTCCACTAAAACAAGGTTTCTTGATAATCGGCATAGACGTGCGCTAAGACGGGATTTTTGGAAATTCCTACCTGAACGGGCAAAAAGGGGAAAAGTCTCCACATAAACAGTCTCACAAATTGGAAAAGTGCCTGCCCAAACCACTGGAGGTAAGAAGTTGAAATTTGGTATAAAGGTTCCTCCACTGTATTAGACATCGACTAAGTTTGTATTTTTGGAATTCCCTACAGGATATCCCAAAAGGAAACTCGGTATGTGAGTTCCTCCTTCTGTGTAGGCGTCCGCTTAGACAGAATTTTTGAAATTCCTATCGGGAGGGGAAATAAGGTAAAAGTCTCCTCCTGACGGCTTGCCCAATCCCTTTTGGCCAACCTAAAATTTTAAATACGTATTCCTTGGAGTAGGACTAACTCATCGGCAACGTAATTTTTCTATTTTGGAACAGGAACATAGTAAAAATGGTGGTTGAAAGGGAAAAATGTCCCCACTAACGGCCTGCCCAAACCGCTTAGGCAATGCAGTTGAAATTTGGTATGAATGTTCCTCATCCATCGCAGATAGCCGCGAAGATGGAATTTTTGTAAATTCCTAAAGGGAGGGGCAAAAAGAAGAAAAGCCTCACCTTGGGGGCCGGTAAATACCCCTTCGGCTAGAAACCTGAAGATTAAAATGTGGGTCCCTGGAGTAAGGGCTAACTTATTAGAAAGATACTTTTTTGAATTTTGGACAGGGTCGTTATAAAATGGGCGCTCAAAAAGGGAAAGTTGCCCCTTAACGACCTGTCCAAACTGCTGGAACTAGGAAGCTGAAATTCGGTACTTAGGTTCCTCTTCCAGCCTAATTCCAACCGGGAGGGACAAAAAAAGAAAAAGTGTCCCCCTTGACAGCCTGCTCAAACTGCTGAAACTAGGAAGCTGAAATTCCCTGTCGATGGATTTTCGGAAATTCCTACCGAGAGGGGCACAAATAGTAAAAGTTGGCTAGAAACCTGAAATGTAAAACATATGTTACTTGGAGTATGGGCTTTTTGGACCGGGAAGGTGCTTTTTGGACAGGGACATTGCAAAAATGGGGATTAATGAAGCGAAAAGTGCCGCTTAAAGGCCTGCCGAAACCGCTGGAGGTAGGAAGTTGAAATTTGGTATTAAAGTTCCTCCTCTATTGTAGACATCCGCTAAGATGAGATTTTTGGAAATTTCTACAGGTAGGGTCAAAAACAGGAAAAGTCTCCCCCTTAACGGCCTGGCCAAACTGCTGGAACAAGGGAGCTTAAATTCGGTATTTGGGTTCCTTCTCCAACATTGACGTCCCCTAAGATGGTATTTTTGGAAATTCATACCGGGAGGGGTAAAAAGGGAAAAAACTTCCCCCTTGACGGCCTGGCCAAACTGCTGGATATAGAGACCTAAAATTATGTATGTAGTAGGTTCCTCCTCCAACGCAGACGTCCTCTAAGACGGAATTTTTGGAAATTCCTACCGGGAGGGGTAAAAACGGAATAATTCTCCCCCTTGATGGCCTAACCGAACCCTTCGGCTAGAAACCTGTAATATATAATATGTTTTCCTTGGAGTATGGGCTAACTTATCGACAAGGCATTTCTAGGACTTTGGACAGGAACGTGGTAAAAATGGTGGTTCAAAAGGGGAAAATTGCCCCCCCCCTGAACGTCTGCGTCTTTAGCTAGAAACCTAAAACTTAAAGAACAAGTGTATATGAAACACTAAAATTAAGAAACTAAATAGGAAACGAGTGGAATGAAACACTACACAAGTGGAATGAAATGGATATAAACGTTGAACGAGTGGAATTGAAATTATAGAGAATGCAAATGGATTGGAAGAGGGAATTACCTGTTCAAACACTATCCACGGAATATGAAACTTATGTAGCATTGAAACTTACTCTCCAAAAAGTTAAACAAATTTTCTAAAAAAGAAAAAACCTTAGAAAAGGAATGGAACTTATATATTCCGATATTTAAACTTCATGTAACGAAGCACCGGTGGAAGAAACCGACGAAGTAAATTTTCCAACTGAATTTGTGAATTTACTTGAATTGCCAGGTCTACCTTTACATAAACTGGAATTTAAAAAAAAAACTTTAAGACACGCTAACAACGTAGCGGGCTTTGCCCGCTATTTTTAATATTATAAAATGCTTTCCAACCCTGCTTTACGTTATTTATTTTCATTCAAAACACAAATGAACAAAACTACTTACGGGTCTATCTACCTAAGTTCGCACTTTACCAAATTATCTTAACATACACACGTATATTGCAATTTATTATGGATTCATTACTAACAATCCACTTTCATGAGAAAAAGTGATCAAATATTTATTTATTTTAAACCCATTGTTGTGCAGAATTATTTATTTGTGGTGGCTGGGTGAAGGCTTTAAATAAAAAAACGAATTTAATAAAAATTGTGGGGGGCGCAGCCCCCCCCCCTTAACCTTTAAGGCACGCTAACAACGTAGCGGGCTGCGCCCGCTAGTATGGTCATATATGGTTACTCATCAGGAACTACAATATTAACTGTATTTCAGAAGCTCTTAATTGTATTTCAGAAATTTTAAATGTATTTCATAAATTATGGAATGTATTTCAGAAATTTATTAATTGTATTTCAGAAATAATCAAACCTATTTCATAACTTTTTGATGGTTTATCATAGTTACCCAGTGTAGAAACGGTAATAACATATAATTACTTTTTGGACTACCAGTAATGACACCCACTTACCTTCTGCATTATTTTAAAACATATAATAATGAGTTAATGATAATGACTTATTTTTATCCTTATTTCAAATAGAAAATAATTTTCTAGATTTTTTTTTTACATTTTTTGAAATCTATTTTTAGACTCAATATTTTTTAAACACTGGTAAGGATATATGTAACCACATATTTTTTGATTTTTTGTATGTTGGCGAGTAAGCTTACTTGTGTGCAGCAGGTCAATTATGTTTTTATCTATTAAATATTACATGTCGATATAGCTCAGATGGTAGAGCAGTTGACTGGCAATCTGTAGACCGAGGTTCGATTCCCGCGCCAACAAATTTTATTTAAAAAAAAAAAAATACAATAAAAAATATTTTTTTTTATATAATTTATTTTTTTGAAAATCTATTTTTAGACTCATTATTTTTGTCAGTACTGGTAAGCACATATGTAACGATATATTTTTTGATTTTTCGTATGCTGGTGTATAACGACAACTCATTATTTTCCGCGACATCGCCATATAAAGGTAATAAGAAATGTAATAACAAAAGTAACTAGTTACCATTACCAAGTATGTAGTTACATAACGACATATCTGGTAATGATTTTCTACACTGGGAGGTCAATTGTGTTTTTATCTATTAAATATTACATGTCGATATAGCTCAGATGGTAGAGCTGTTGACTGGCAATCTGTAGACCCAGGTTCGATTCCCACACCAGCAAATTTTATTAAAAAAAAAAAAAAAATACAATAAAAAATATTTTTTTTTATATAATTTATTTTTTAGAAAATCTACTTTTAGACTCATTATTAAGCACATAGGTAACGATATATTTTTTGATTTTTCGTATGCTGGTGTGTAACGACAACTCATTATTTTTCGCGACATCGCCATATAAAGGTAATAAGAAATGTAATAACAAAAGTAACTAGTTACCATTATGTAGTTACATAACCACATATCTGGTAATGATTTTCTGCACTGGGTAATAGAGAAAAATTTCTAAATTACATTTGATAATTTCTGAAATACAGTTTGATAATTTCTGAAATACACTTGTGAATTTCGGAAATACAATTAATAATTTCTGAAATACAATTGATAAAACTGAAATTCAATTGACTAGTTCTGAAATACAATTCATAAATCTGAAAAATGATTGATAAGTACTGAAATACAATTGATAAAACTGAAATTCAATTGATTATTTCTGAAATACAATTGATAAATTTTAAAAACAATTGATACAATTGGAAATGGTGTAGAGCGTTAAAAAGATGTAAATAAAATTATTTTTAACAATTATTTTAATTTTTGCATTAAAAAATACAAAAATTGTTTTTTCGGACTTTCTATATTTTCATATATTTAGTTAGAATATTCTTCCACCTCAAGTCCAAATTCTAATATGATATATATATATATAGAAAGTCCGAAAAAACAATTTTTGTATTTTTTAATGCAAAAATTAAAATAATTGTTGAAAATAAGCACACCACGGCTAAAATCTCATTCAAATATTTATTTTGTTTTGAGTATAAAATTAGTTGTTTTTACAAATGTATTGACAACGAACACACAAACATACATATAAATAGTACCCAAAGGGTACTTTTATGTAATTGTTGCTTTCAAAAAGGAGTTGATTTATAGCTTGTTTTACCAAATCAGACAGTTCATATACGAAAGTACAAAATTCTCATCCCGTTGGTTTTTTGTACCTTATGTAATGTCTCGGTTTGAGTAAGAAAGTTATCATTTTCTTATTGCGGACAACTGAAGAGTAGAGTGATGTCTACGAAACAATTGTATTGTCTATCATGAAAATGATCAACCCTTTTTGAAACAACAAATAAAAATCTAATATGACAATATCATATTAGAATTTGGACTTGAGGTGGAAGAATATTCTAACTAAATATATATAAAATTATTTTTTTTAAAAAAATTCAATTTAATAAAAAAAAATATAATTTTATAAAAACATTAAAAAAATTTCTATAAAAAGAAATTCTTTTTATAAAAAAAAAAATGCAAAGCCGTGAACGGTATCGAACTCGAGACCTTCTGAGTTTAAACCTTATTTTAACAAAATATTGTAATTTTTATAAAATCAGTGCCCTGCCAGTGTATTATTTTTTGAACTGTTGTCAATATCTGTCTGGGATCTTATTAAATCCCAAATAAATGGAATCTAATTTTAGCTGTCATTTTTCTGGATAGTTTTAGATGTCAATCTCCAAATATATTGCTGTTTCTAATTCGATCTGCAATTTATGGGATAAATTAAGATCCTACCAAATATATTTATTTATTTGGTCTATGGATACAATAATTATCCTTACAGACTAGCAACTAGAACAATAGTAAATAACTTAAAATAACTTATTTAATAAAACTTTAAATTGAGAATGAGGAACAGTTATATCTAATTGATTACAATAATTATTAAATAATCTCAATGCTTTAGTTAGAGTGCATAATTAGTTTTATGAATATCAATAAAGAAGAACTTATCTATAATCCTTAGGGATCTAGGAGGAACATAGATTTTAATTGAGTTTAATAATTCAGAGGAATCAACTGCGCCACAAATAATACCATGTATAAAAGTTAACGCAAAAATGTTTCTACGAGTTTCCAGAGTTTTCAAGAAGATAAAATCACATTTATCTTCATAGGAAGGAACACAATATGTAGGAACAGGAGCATAAAGAGTGGAATTTAAAACATTGAAGAAAGGAAGAGCAAATTTAACAAACTTAACTTGGATTTTCTCAATACGGCTTTTATGAATAACCGCATTAGGACTCCAAATAAATGACGCGTATTCCAGTTTAGATCTGACAAAAGAAACATATAAAACTTTTTTTGTAAAATAGTCAAAAAGATTAGTAGAATTGCGACGTATAAAAGCTAATAGTGAGTAAGCTTTAGGAATTATAAAATTTAAATGGCTGCCAAATGTCAGTTTGGCGTCAAAGACTACTCCCAAATCCAATATTTCATCCACAGATGGCAGAGTATGACCTTTCATTCTATATTGAGAAAGTAAAACATGACGGCATCTATGATACACCATATAAAAACATTTCGCAATATTAAGAGGTAAACCATTACGTTCAGACCACAAAATAACTCTAGACAAATCCTCCTGCAGGTCTGCAATATCTCCAAATGAAGATATTGGCTTAAAAATCTTTAGATCATCAGCATACATAAGGTACTGAGATTTTTTAAAACAATGACAAATATCATTAATGAAAATATTAAACAGCAAAGGACCTAAAATGCTACCCTGAGGTATACCAGAGGTGGGGATAAAAACATCAGAATATACTCCATCTACAGAAACAGCAGTATATCTACCAGTTAAATAAAAACGAAACCAACTCAGCATCTGAGAATGGAACCCTATCTTCGAAAGTTTAAGTAATAGAAGTTCATGTGGCACCCGGTCAAATGCTTTTGCAAAGTCTAAGTAAATTGTATCTATTTGAATACCTTTTTCAAAACAAGAAACACAGAAATTGGTAAAAACGGTTAAGTTCGTGGTGGTTGATCTTCCAGCCATAAATCCATGCTGTGAGACTGAAATATAACGTTTAAGACGAAAAAAAAGGTTATCATATACAATATGCTCAAAAATCTTTGCAATATTAGACAATTTAGAAATTGGCCTATAGTTCATAATATTATTTTTATTACCAGATTTAAGAATAGGAAAGATTGTTGTATATTTCCATTTTTGTATAAAGTATCCATCCATCAAAGATTTATTAAAAATAATTCTGAGTGGTAAAATTAGTGCAGAAAAGCATTTTTTCAAAAGAAATGATGAAAGACCATCACTATCAAATTTAAACGAATTAGAAAGTTTACCAATTCCTGAGGCAACGTCATCATCAGAAATTTTCATTGACCCGAAATCAAAATATGAGGAAATATCATTTAGATCAAACCCATTAAGTGGAAAGGTGTCATCATTAAAATTAGATTGGAAATATTTAGCAAAAAGATTAAGAGAATCATGTAGAGTATTGGAGGAAATGTCATTATAAGTCATTAACTGTGGAATTGAAGAACTAGTTCTCTTAGAATTCACAAAACTCCAGAAACATTTGGGATTATATTTAATGGAATCATTAAAACTCAAAATATACTGATTATATAAGAACTTATTAAGGAAATTAAATTCTCTTTCATAATGAAGAAAGTTTTGCTTATCACTGGCATTATTTGTGGTTTTGAATTTTTTGTGATACTTATTTCTAAGATTTTTCAATCTTTTCAATCCTTTAGTATACCATGGCAGTTTATACACTTTAGGATTAGCCAAAGGGACATTATTTTTAAGAATCTTTAAAACATTAGATAAGAATTGTTCATAACAAACTGATACAATATTATTATTTAACAAATCCGACCAATTTAAATTATATAAAATTGCATTCAAAGCATTAAAATCACAGGCGTAATAATTATAGCGTACTTCATTAACATTATTACTACGAATATATTCATAAAATTCAATTCCAACTTCCAAAGCAGAATGAGAAGCAGTGGAAGGTGAAACTGAAAATACTGATTCACAAACTGAAAATTTTAAATCAGAAGAAAGAAACACTAAATCAAGAATTTTGTTTAGCTTATTAAAAACATTATTAATTTGAATTAGATCAAGACTAAAAGCAGCATCAAGAAAATTGATTTCAAAAGATTTATTAACATTATTAGGAAGAAACTGACCTGAATTAGGAACTATCGACCATACAATATCAGTTAAATTAAAATCACCTAATACACACAAACCGTCACCATCATTGAAACGATCAGCAAGATGTACAATATTGGAAGCATGAGCAGCGTACAATTCATCAGAACTTCTAGGTGGAACATAAGATGCACATATAAGTTATGGGAACGAATAAATAAAACACGTCAATCTGTTTTCAATACCAACTATCAACTAACTCTTTATTCAATTCTTTCTTTTTATAATAACAAAATAACTTATTCTAAAATTGGGGTTAACACAATTATGCTTACTCGTCTATAGTTTAATATTTATTTTTTGTTTATATGTTTTGTTTATTGTTGCACTTCTTTAAGTGCATTGTCTTTTCAATGAACTCAATATTTTCTGCTCATATTTCACTGATCTAAATTTATTAAGTGTGTCGTTATGGAATTTAGTGTATTGACTTTAAAATTATGTTGTGTAAGCAAGTGCATTAACTTTAATTAATTATGGAAAAAAGTGGTGTAAGTAAGTGTATTAACTCCCCCCTTCTTAAGAATCAGCGTCTCGCTGATCATATAATGAATTTTCATGGATAATTTATTTTGATTTCTGGAAAGTTTGTGATTGTTGGAATGCTGAATGTTTGGTGATTGTTTTTGTACCTGATACTTAACTGAATCGCTAAAATTATGAAAAACCCAGCGAGGAGTATGAAAAAATTCAAACCGATTGAAATAAAACTCTTATGTGAGAGATTACCTATGTTTTCAATATTTTTAAGATGAAGGTGATGAAGATATTGTAAGTCTAATTTAATATTCTTTTCAGTTAGGTTACTTTGAAGAACTGGTGGAAGAATTTGAAAGGAGGTTACTTGCCAATTCGAATAGGCAACGTTATCGATAGTGATCGTTTCGTTCAAGAAATTTATGATATAGGTGCCGTTTAGAACTTGTGTGGTATTGTCGTGTATGAGATCTCCATGGTAGTTTGTCAGAAAGAGTGTACCTTCCGATATAAGTTCAACTACTGGTCGTCCTTCCATCTGATACTCACAGATTGCTCTTCCTCCGTTAAGAATATTGGTTATGCAATGGCCGGGGTTCAATTTTTCAATCTGATCCCTTCTACAGACCGTTATGTCTCCAATGTTCATACATTTTCCCTTTATTCCATACTTTTCCGTTTGGGATATAAATAAGTTCGTATAGTTGAGGTAAATTCGTTTATTATTCTTAATTGTTGAACGCAAGATTACATTATTAAACAGACTGTCTTCCGTTTGGGGTAAGGAAATGATGTATAAGAGAAGAGAACCCTTTATAACCATTGAGGGTTGCGCAAATTGAAGTGCCTGTAACTCATTCTTATATGGAAGTGTCTCAGTCTGGGAGATTATATTATCGATGTCTCCCTTGTTCAGTAGTTGTGAGTGTACTATACCCTGTTTCGCGAGTTGACCTGCCATTATGATTTGTGTTATTTCATCCTTTAACAATCCGAGCTTATTAAAGAGTGTCTGTGCCATGTTGTTTGTATCTGCTTCAGTGATTATTTTGTTGTATCCGTCTAATATGCTGTTGGTAGTTTTAATTAAATATTTGTTAATAGTATATTGTTTATTGTTGTTGTCCGTAATTTTATCCGTTTGGCTTAGAATATGATCCCAGTCGGTAGCATCTGGGTTGCCAGCTACCCATTTCCAGGCAGAGCCGATCCAATTTATCGATCTCTTAGTCTTCGTTGGGTTCCGGACATGGAGTTGGTCCAACAAATTTTCCACTTTACTAAGCTGGTGCTGTATTTGTAGTGATCCAGCTTCTTTTCCTCGGTAACGAATCACTGTCTTTATTTCTGTTACGGCTCGTTCATATTCTTCTAAATCTATAGTATGTATTATTTTATAATTTCCGTTAATGATTTTCCCAGTACCCTGTTTCATAGTTACTATGGGGCTATTGTACTCATAAATGTCCATAGTGGCATCCGTAAAGTATGTTAGGAGTCTGAAAAGAAATTTCGGTTTCTATTAGGGGAAAAAAGTTAAATTGAAATGACTGTGCACTAATTTTTTAAGTGTGATTTATGAATTCTCTTATTATCAGTTGTGCTTATTGTGACATTATTGTCCTCCCCAACAGTTTTCTTTTCAAATAATGGTTTGTCTTTACCTTTGATCTGTTTATTTCTCTTAAATACCGTGTCCCCAGGCTCATATCTTCTAGGTTTTTCTCTTTTCGCATTTTGTCTATAGAGTTGAATTTTCTGGTTCCTAGCTATTTCATTCTTTAGGTTGTTGTTAACGATTTCCTTAAAATCTGCCAAGTTCTGATAATTAATTCTCTCTGTTCGTCCAAAGAAAATGTCAACCGGCTTCATTTTTGTGACAGAATGAACTGTATTGTTGTATCTGTCAACCGTAATATTAATTAGTTCTTTAATTGAGTATTCCGGATATTCTTCTCGTAGGCATCTTAACATTTCAATAATTGTAGAGTGTACCCTTTCAATTGTACCATTTACCTCACTTTTCTGCGGGGGTGCGAAGTATGTTTCAATTCCCAATCCTTCTATATAGTTTAGAACTATTGGGCTGATGAAACTGCCTTCATTATCCATCACGATTTTCCTTGGGGCAGAGAAAAAATGAAGCAGTTTTATCATTTTGTCTCTGATGTGCAGAACCGACTTGTTCTTAATATGAAAGAATTTCGCGTATTTTGAGAACTTGTCGACGCAAGTTAAAAATTTCTCACCTTTTATTTCCATTATGTCAACGTGCAAAATCTCCGTGGGGTATGATGGAATTGGAGTTGGTTGAATCTCAGGATTTGGCGGATGTCTGTCGTACTTGTTCTTATTGCAGATTTCGCAGGATTTCGTGTAATTTTTAATCAATTTTGCCATTTTGGGAAAATAATATTTTTCTAGGATTTGGTGTTTATTCTCGTCTGAACTTCTGTGAGCTCTTTTGTGCTCATTTTGAATAATTAAGAATTGTTGTTCATCATCTCTAATGTCCTCTACTAATCTCTGCGTTATCCTTATCCGAAATTTTGAAAAATGTTCCTTACAGACCTCTTGTAATAAGACGAGGTTCTCCTCAGGAATTTTAATTCCATTCAATACGGTTGGATTCAATTTCTCTTTTAGTATTGTGGTCAAGTTCTTTTTACTGAGGTTCCTTATTTTAACATAATGTCTATGAAAATTCTTATGAGGGTTCTCATAGTAGTTAGAATCAAATTTTTTGGAGAATATTATCTGGTTCCTAAAAACGTTTATTGGAGCCTCACAATGTGGTATCAGAGAAGTGCTATCTTCTTCGGCGCTATGCTGGGAATTATCGTCTGAGGATGATAATACATTAATTTCAGGAGGTAATCGTGAAAGCGCATCCGCGACAACATTCGTTTTTCCTGGTTTGTAAATTAATTTGTAGTTATATTCTTCTATTCTGGCCTTCCATCGCTTAAGTTTCGTATTGTTATTAGAGTTGCTCAATGCAAATGTTAATGGCTGGTGATCCGTTTCTCTGGCACCATATAGGTAAGAACGAAGCTTGTCGAGGGACCATATGATTGCTAGCATTTCCTTCTCTATGGTGGAATAATTTTCTTCCGTTTTGTTAAGAGATCTAGAGAGAAATATGATTGGGCGATCTTTGCCCAGTTCACCTTGGGATAAAACGGCTCCCATTGCAAAATTTGAAGCATCAGTAGTGAGAATGAATGGTTTCTCGAAATTTGGAAATACTAAAATTTCAGATGACGTAAGAAGTTCCTTTAAGCCATTAAACGATCTAAGGGCTTTGTCATCTAAACAAATTGGAATTTTCCTGGACTGGCCGGCTTTAATTTGGGCGTTTACTCCTCTCGTTAAGTTCGTTAAAGGTTTTGCTATTGCTGCAAAATCTTTAATAAATCTTCTGTAGTAAGATGCCAATCCTAGAAAACTTTTTAAATCCTTCAAGTTTCCCGGAGGAGGAATTTGCTGTATCGCAGCAATCTTCGCTGGATCTGGCCGTATACCACCTTGTGATACTATATGACCAAGAAACTCTACGCTTTCCCTCAAAAATTTAGATTTCTCAAGATTCACCTTCAAATTAGCCTCTCTAAGTAGAGAAAATACTTGTCTCAAATTATTGTTGTGCTCACTTTTGTCCTTGCCAAATACAATTATATCGTCAATATAAACATAGCAGGCTCTTCCCAGTAATGGGTGCAACACGTCATTCATCATTCTCTGGAAAATTGCAGGTGCATTTTTCAGACCAAAGGGTAGCCTTACGAACTCAAACTTACCATTGCCTGTGGAAAACGCTGTTTTTTCTATGTCCTTATCACTCATTCGGATTTGGTGAAATCCAGATGTTAGGTCGAGTGTTGTGAAGAATTTACTGTCTCCCAGACTAGAAAGGGTGCTGTTAATGTCTGGAATCGGATAAGCATCTGAAATCGTAACCGCATTCAATCGTTTAAAATCCACAACTACTCTATACTGTCGTTCGCCATTCGGTTTAGGTTTTTTTTCGACAATCCATAAGGGCGAGTTATATGGGCTTTTTGATGGTCTTACAATGCCATCCTCAAGCATCTGAGTAACTTGTCTTTCTATCTCAGCTCTAAGGTGACAGGGATAGGGGTAAGGTTTGGCATAAATTGGTTCGTCTGTCGATGTTCTTATTTCCGCACGGACGTTTGTTCCAACTAGTCCGCTATCAGAAACTGATCCAAAGAGTTCATCAAATTCATTCACCAGGTCCAGTATATCTTTTTCCAAATTCTGAGTTGTATCTATATTATTCACTTGCTTGGAAATTTTAGCTTTAAGGTGGATTTTAGTGCCATTACGTAACTGCAAGGTGTTATTCTTCCGGTCAATTATAGCTTCAAGCTCCTTGAGAGTGTCGTCGCCTATAATGCCATCAAACGATCGAAGTCCGGGAAGAACAAAGAAATCAAGACAATTTTCTATATTTAAGCTTTTAAAAAATTTTCCCCGAACTTTGTGTGTAATAATAATTTTCCCAGCAGCTGACTGGATTTCAAAAGGTGTATTTACAGGTTTTGAGTTAAATGCTATGGATTTGGAAACGAAATTTTTGTTTGCCCCCGTATCCACCAAGAATTTTAAGATTTTCCCGTTTTTCAAGCGTAGCTCTAGGTATGGTACGCTAGAGAGGCCCCTGACATAAAATTTAATTCATTATATTCATATTCTGATGATGTTTCGACACAATCGTTCAGCCTGTCCTCACAGTCCTCGTTCTGTGAGTCATGGTCCTGATCCGGAGCTCCTTCGAAGGTTTCCACAATCTCAGTATTAAAAAGACGCTGCTGTTTCTGAGGAATGTTGGAAGAGTTATTACCCGAGGGAGCTTTTTGTGGTCTGTTCATATAATTAATTTGACGTGACCTTAGCGAAGGATCTATTTCCATGGGTACTGGTGGTTTCGGTTGGGTAGGCCTAGGTGGTGGAATATTTCGTGCAAACTGCTGATCCTGTCTGGGTGTATTATAAATACGAACTTGTTCACCAGTGTCCAAATTCCTATAAGGCGCTCTAGCTTTATCCTGATTCCCAGGATTATGCATTTGGTTAACAGGAGCCGTAATAGTATTATATTTCCTATTACGTGGGTGTATAGAAGTATTCCTAAAGTTCAAATTCTGGAATTCCAGGCAAGAAGTGTATGCTTCCGGTAGTGTTCCCGGTTTCTGAATCGCCAACATTTTCGATGCGTCGCCGTTAATTCCACGGATAAATACGTCCAAAGCCCTGTTTCTATAATTAGATATGAGGGCTTCGATCGTTTCAGTAGAATAATTATCCGTTTTCAGTTTATTTATAATTAGTGATAGCTGATGGTTAATTTTCGCGTAAAATTCATCTATTGTATTATTCCGCTGTGTCATAACACTGAGTTCAAATTCTAAAGTTCTTATATCCCGTTTGTCCGCATAGTGCAAGGACAAGCAATGTTTTATTTTATCCCAACTTTCGTCAAAAATGTTGTAGGATATTAGGGCTGTATCGGCGGGTCCCCTTACCTTGTGCCTTATGTGCTGAAGGATTGCCCTAAAAATTGGCTTATCCCTTACAATTTCATAATCTCTTAATATGGATTCCACACTATGAATCCATGAGATATATTGGACGGGGTTGCCGTCAAAAACCTGTAGATCTCTCACGCAGTCAGGAAGTTTCCTGATCTCGAGTAGATCTGCCTCAGTCCTTGGGACAGGGAGTATTTGATCTCCAGTAGGGGAAGAGCTGAATTTCCGCTCTAAGGTAGTTATTCTACCGGAAAGAACCCTAATTTGTTCTATCTGTGCGTTTAGCGCACCAGTAAGCTGTGTTATAGCTTCTTGAACTCTTTCCATCTCCATACAGTTAAAAAAATGGTTTTTGTATGTTTATTTGTGTGTATGTTATGTTTTGTGTGAATGTTCCCTTTTTATGGAATTTGTTTACAAATATTGGTATTAAGAAATTCTCTTGAGCGAGAAGAAAGAAAAAGAAAAAAAATTTTCCCTATATTATAAAAATATTTTTATTGCTTCTTAATTTCCAAGATTCGATTAGATTGTAGAAAGGTTATATTTTTTCACAATTTGTAATAACGGAAATCTACTTTTTATTTCAATTATTTGTAAAAAAAAACAATTCTAGAACATAAATTTGTTTCGTACAACGATCGAACTCAATTTGTAAGAAAAGATTACAAGGATTCTATAATTTCCTTTAATTTTGTAATTTAATATGTTTTAATATTTCTGATTTATAATAATTTTACACTTTTTATATTCTCTTCTTAATTACTTTTAATTTCAAAATTTAATATTTTTCATTTATAATTTTTTATTATCTTCTTATTTTTAACAGAATTAATTCTAGTATTTTCACTTTGTAATTTGTCGTGTGTTTAAAATTAAAAAAAAATTTTACCTTTTTTTTAAATAGGAATTTTAACTTACAATATAATTTTTGTGAAGATCAGCATCATGTTGCGGACGGTCCGTATTATCCGTTTTAAGGGGTTGATCCGTTTACTAAGGTACGGTAGTCGTCACTGATGTTTAGTCCTCTTGCTGGTTTCTTATCGAGTTGAAGTCCCACGGTATCTCCTTTAATTAACGATTCCTTTCGGAGATTGTACTTTTATTTCAAGGTTCCACTTTTATTACCAGATCTTTCGGATATCACTGTTCTTAGTTTTTTCCTTAAACTTCTTTTAATTAATTTAAATTAAAGAGCTTCGAACTGGATTTTTTAATTCACTCTTTTTTTTTAACTGTTTTTAGTTTTTCAATTAAATTAAAGAGTTTATCTTTTTGTTTTATTTTTAAACCCGCTCCTTTTCTTTTAACTGTTTTTATTTTTCAACTTAGTCTTCCAATTAAATTTTTAAGGAGTCTATTTTTTAACCGTTTTTATGAAGTTTTTATTTGACTTCTTTCTTCGATTAATTTTAGAGGTTTCGGATTTGCTCGGGCGCCAGTTATGGGAACGAATAAATAAAACACGTCAATCTGTTTTCAATACCAACTATCAACTAACTCTTTATTCAATTCTTTCTTTTTATAATAACAAAATAACTTATTCTAAAATTGGGGTTAACACAATTATGCTTACTCGTCTATAGTTTAATATTTATTTTTTGTTTATATGTTTTGTTTATTGTTGCACTTCTTTAAGTGCATTGTCTTTTCAATGAACTCAATATTTTCTGCTCATATTTCACTGATCTAAATTTATTAAGTGTGTCGTTATGGAATTTAGTGTATTGACTTTAAAATTATGTTGTGTAAGCAAGTGCATTAACTTTAATTAATTATGGAAAAAAGTGGTGTAAGTAAGTGTACTAACTTATATAAAGATCATAAGTAACCGATTTGATACAAACATAATTGATTCAGTTCCGAATCCAAATTATTTAAAGGAATAAGTTTATAGCAAAGAGATTTCTTAACAGCAATAAGGACTCCTCCTCCTCTTTCATGACCAGTTTTTAAAGCGTCCCTATCCTTTCTATAGACCACATATAGATAGGGATTAAAAAATTCTTCGTCATAAAAGTCAGAATTTAGCCAAGTCTCCGTAATAACAATCACATCATAATCACATTGAGATATGAAGGTACTAAAAAATGATGATTTAGACCTCATGCCAGAAACGTTTTGGTAATAAAGTTTTAACGATTTTTTAGAATTTATTAGGTTTGTCGTTGAGGTGGCGACTTCTTCGGAAAAAAATTGAAAGGACGGACTCTTATATCTGAGGTCCAAAGCTCAGGCTTAAAAATTTCTTCATAAAAAGCAGATGAAATACCAAGTTTAAAGTTAACGAACCTTAAATTATCCACAGAAGCATCTTTTTTAATTAGTTTATAACAAGATATATGAGACAAATCAATATCTAAATGTTTAGCAACAGTCATTCTTCAGTAACAGTTGGCTTAAAAGATGACAAGTGCACCCATCTCATTTTATGTACCACATCCAATTCCAAATTATTACTATCTCCAACTACACTCTAAAAAATGTTTGTAAATTTACTACTATAAAATGGGTAAAATTTTGTTTAATTTTACGAAAATTCGGTAAATATAAACAAAAAATGCGTAAACTCTTTTTGTACACACTTTCATACGCAATAATACACACACAAAGTATTTTTAGACATTATGTGCTTATAAATAAACACATTGTGCCTAAAATTACTATTGTTTTGTTAAATAAAATTTTTACGCACAAAGTTGGTAAATATACTATCCAATAATAGTAATAAATACTCTGACATTTCAAATTGGAAAAAATTGAAAGAAAATTATAAATAATAAAAAGAAAGAGCGAAAACGGATTATTTTTTGTGAATTACAACATTTCCACAAACACATTAGAGTCTGGAAATAGCAACATAAGCATGAAATTGTTTTTGGTAATTATTATTAACGCATGTGGTAGTCTAAACCTCATTTCAAAATTGAAAACGCCGTAAGAGAAACACGGCCTACGCAGGAACTACTGGGTGCAATAACTCCTGCTCAACAAAATGCCTTTTTTGCAAGGGAGGCAGTCAACCAACAACCGTCAACAATAACGGGAGAAAACGCCGTAAGAGAGATACGGCCTAGGTAAAACAACTGGGTGCGATGACTCCTGCTCAACAAAATGCCTTCTTTGAAAGGGAGGCAGTAACCGTCAACAATAACGGGAGAAAACGCCTTAAGAGAGATATGGCCTACGCAGGAACAACTGAGTGCAATGACTCCTGCTCAACAAAATGCTTTCTTTGCAAGTTAGGCAGTACTCAATGAATACTGACTTTGTTGATCAGGAATCATTGCACTCAAAATGCTTTCTTTGCAAGTTAGGCAGTACTCAATGAATACTGACTTTGTTGAGCAGGAATCATTGCACTGAGTTGTTCCTGCGTAGGCCACATCTCTCTTAAGGCGTTTTCTCCCATTATTGTTGACGGTTACTGCCCCCCTTTCAAAAAAGGCATTTTGTTGAGCAGGAGTCATCGCACCCATTCAATAGTTATAACGAATATTTATATGAATTTTATACAAATGCCTTAGGATCCCAAAACGACTAATTTGGACATAAACGATTATGAGAGAATGACTCGGATATTATTATTAATAAAATACGTACTAAAAATAAATTTGTTATTTTATTTAAAAAAATTTTTGGGTGGTGCTTAAATTTAGCACACCTGTTGTAAATGTATGCATTATATTTTATTTTTACGCACTTTCTGTGGATTTTTGCGCATTTTTTGTGGATTTTTACGCATTTTATGCGTACATTTACACGTGAAACGTGCTTTTTTACACACAAATTTAGTAAATTAACACACTAATTTCAAAATTTCATTTATTATTTACGCACTTTCAATGTAAAATTACAAATTATTTGTGCACCAACTTCAACACAATGTGCGTATTTTTTTCAATTACGCACATAGAGTAAATTTACCCAATTTATAGTAGGAGTTCAGTTTCCTACTATAAGTTGGGTAAATTTCAACAGAATTTAATTAGAGTGTACAACTTTACGTTTATTCTTATTCTTCTTCCTAGAAGTAACGTTAGTCCACTTCGAGAGATCTTGGTCATCGACAGCATTATCAGCATTTAAAACATCTGCGTTAGTAACATTGTTAGTTTTGTTAACATAGCATACGTAATCAATAACAGCTGTAGTTTGAACAGCAGTTTTTGCAGCTACACTGGTAGAAGGCAAATCAACATTAACAATAGGACACGTTGTTGTTTTCTTATTAGCAGACGAACGAAAAGAAATATTTGAATTATTGTTTTCAGCAGATACTGTTGTTGTTTGTATACATTGAGCATTCTGCATATTGGAATTAAAACTGGTTTTGAGAACTGGCAAACTTCGATGAGACTTCTGTTTCATGTTGTTATTATTTCCATTTTCTTTTGCATTATTGTTCACAAATTCTGAGAACATATTTTTTAATTGTTGAATTTCATAAGACAACAAACTAACTTTTTTGATTAAATCAGAAGATGATTGTAAACAATTATTACAATTTTAAACAATGTTCTCAAAATTTAATATGGCATTAACCGCACTATCATCTTCAATTTTAGCACAAATTTTGTGAAATTTACAATGGCAAATAACACAACCAATTTCACAATTTTTTTTAATGATTGTGTAGCACTTCGAACAAATTAAATTTTCCGTCATTGCGAACTAGTCCGTTCAAAAGCAGGCTGCAGACTGTCACTGGATTTAATTCGATCTGCTATTTATCGGGATTATACGATATTACTCGATCTAATTTTATCCGTCATTTTTTGCATAAATTTAGATCTTACTTAATCCCCAAATATATTACTGGACCTAATTCGATCTTCCATTTTTCGGATCAAATTAGATCTAAGTTTATCCACAAATATATTGCTGGATCTAATTCCATCTGCCATTTTTCGGATCAATTTAGATCTAAGTTTATCCCCAAATATATTGCTGGATCTAATTCGATCTGCCACTTTTTCGGATCAAATTAGATCTAAGTTTATCCACAAATATATTGCTAGATCTAATTAGATCTGCCAAAATTGAGATCAAATTAGATCGAAGTTTATCCACAAATATATAGCTGGATCTAATTCGATCCGCCATTTTTCGGATCAAATTATATATAAGTTTATCCACAAATATATAACTGGATCTAATTCGATCCGCCATTTTTCGGATCAAATTAGATCTAGGTTTATCCCCAAAGATATCATTGGACCTCCGTATTTTGAGATATAACTAGATCTTAGTTTATCCCCATATATACAATGGGATCTAATACGATATCAGTGGATACACCCAATTTTGAGATCTAATTGGATCAGCTAGATATTACAGTAGATCTTAAGCAATATCAAATTGGATATGATTAGATATTGCGCGAGATCAATTTTTTTTACTCGGGTATATAAAAGTATATCTGCTTGAATTTAAAAGCATATGTGGCCATATGTAACTATATGCAATTACATAAAATAATATATGGTTATATCAAATCTTTTTTACTCGGGATTGCAAAAAAATGAAACCGATGTAAAAAACATTATATTATTTACTATAATGATGTAAAAGATATCATGATAAAAGAAATATCGAGCAATATTTCTAACAATAGGAGATTTACTATAATCTTAGATGAATGGACAAGAATATCACAAGAGAAATATTTGAACATATGTACACTCACAATATGTTTTCCAACAAACCGTTTCATCACACCTGGCAAATTAGATATGGTGGCCACAATGTTATTTTCCAAAGACAAATAAAACTCTTCTAGTTTTATTTCTACACTCACAATATATTTTCCATAACCGATTGAGGTTTATTTGAAAAGTAATAGGTAAAGTTTGTTTTCAATTGAAGAATCAATTAAAATACATTAAAACATATTGTTCAACTTTTTTTGTCAACCAATAAAAAACAAACCAGAATAAAATATGTGTCGTCTGTAGGAGTTGTTATTTTCAGTCAAATATTTTATTTTTAGATTTCTATTTGTAGAAAAATTTATTTAAATAATTTCGTTGTTTTCTGTTTTAAAACAAAAAATTCAAATATTTTCGCTTTTCTTTTTTGTTAAAATAGTTTGTTTATATACAAAATTATTTCAATTCAAATTACAAGAAATATTCTTTACTCATACACACAAACATAGCCAATAAAAATATGAACGTGTCTGTTGTGTATGGTGTAGTGTTTTGAAAATCGAAACAAAAAAAAAAAAAAACTTTCAAATATCAATAAACAAACCACAAAATCTTTTTTTTTTACGTTTTGTCAGTTAAAAAATTGATGATTGTTTTAATAGACTTTTCAATTATTTTTATTTCTTTTCTGGATTGTTTAAACAATGTTTGAAAATAAATAGCAAAATGGTTTGAATATAATGAAAAATCAGTAGTCCTTTTTTAATAGTGTTTTCAATTAATTTAATATGTATTTTAGGTAGTTTTTAAGGATAAAATATTGTGAGTGTATAACGGAAATAATCCATTTTATAACCTGGGGTTGGTTTATATATCAGGAAGATGTAATGCTGATGAAATAAGAAGAATTGTACACTCACAATATTTTATCGTTAAAAACAACCTAAAATACATATTAAATTAATTGAAAACACAATTAAAAAAACGACTACTGATTTTTCATTATATTCAAACCATTTTGCTATTTATTTTCAAACATTGTTTAAACAATCCATAAAAGAAATAAAAATAATTGAAAAGTCTGTTAAAATAATCATCAATTTTTAACTGACAAAACGTAAAAAAACGATTTTTTGGTTTGTTTTTTCATATTCGAAAGTTTCTTTTTTGCAGGCACCGGATTTTACAAACCAAAAACTTTTTTTTTAAGTTTTCATCAAGAAATAAAAAAGTATTTTGTTCAAAATAAAGTAAATTTATTTTTTTTTTTATATTCATCCAAAATTGAAAATATATTTATCTTTATAAAAAAAAGAAAAACAAAAATTACAAATGATTTTTATACAAATGGTATTTTTTTATTTTCAACCCCAAACAAAAAAAGAAAAAGAAAAAATAAAAAAAAAGTTTTTGTACAAAAAAAAGAAAAGTTTTTTTTGTAGAAAAAAAAAGTTTCCATATTAAGAAAAACAGTTTTTATTTTTTAATTTATAAAATTTTAGATTCAGTAGAATCTGCAAACGAATTAATGATGCAAAAAATTTACATTTTGTAAAATTTTGTTTCAAATTTCAAACACCTAAAAAAACTCGAAATTTTGGCGGAACGCGAAAAAAGACTTTATGGTAAAAAAAATTGTATTAAAAAACCTTATCAGCGATTTTCATTCTGCAAACAAATATACTGATGTAAGAATTTTCCTTTTTGCAAATATTTTTCCCGTGACTTATTTTCGCGATTTTTTTTTAATTATCCATCAAACTTTGTTGTATGAAATGGGTATAATAGTCTCTAGATTACATATTTAACAAAACCGCACCTAAAAAAACGCGAAATTTTGGCGGAACGCGAAAAAAGACTTTATGGTAAAAAAATTGTATTAAAAACCCTTATCAGCGATTTGCATTCTGCAAACAAATATACTGTTCTAAGAATTTTCCTTTTTGCAAATTTTTTTCCCGCGAATTTTTTTCGCGATTTTTTTTAAATATTTACCAAACTTTGTTGTATGAAATGGGTATTATAGTCTCTAGATTTCATATTTAGCATAATCGCATCTAAAAAAATGCGAAATTTTGGCGGAACGCGAAAAAACACTTTATGGTAAAAAAATTGTATTAAAAACCCTTATCAGCGATTTTCATTTTGCAAAGAAATATACTGATGTAAGAATTTTCCTTTTTGCAAATTTTTTTCCCGCGACTTTTTTTTCGCGATTTTTTTTCAATTATCCACCAAACTTTGTTGTATGAAATGGGTATTATAGTCTCTAGATTTCATATTTAGCATAATCGCATCTAAAAAAACCCGAAATTTTGGCGGAACGCGAAAAATCACTTTATGGTAAAAAAATTGTATTAAAAAACCTTATCAGCGATTTTCATTCTGCAAACAAATATACTAATGTAAGAATTTTACTTTTTAGAAATTTTTTTCCGCGACTGTTTTCGCAATTAGCCACCAATTTTTTTAGGTGCGGTTTTGTTAAATATGTAATACCCAAGACTGTAATACCCATTTCATACAACAAAGTTTGGTAGCTAGTTGAAAAAAAATCGCGAAAAAGTCTCGGGGGTAAAAATTTGCAAAAAGGAAAATTCTTACATCAGTATATTTGTTTGCAGAATGGAAATCGCTGATAAGGTTTTTTAAAACAATTTTTTTACCATAAAGTGTTTTTTCGCGTTCCGCTAAAATTTCGCGTTTTTTTAGGTTTGGTTGTGCTAAATATGAAATCTATGGACTATAATACCCATTTAATACAACAAATTTTGGTGGATAAATAAAAAAAATCGCGAAAAAAAGTCGCGGGAAAAATATTTGCAAAAAGGAAAATTCTTACATCAGTATATTTTTATGCAAAATGAAAATCGCTGATAAGGGTTTTTAATACAATATTTTAACCATAAAGTGTTTTTTCGCGTTTCGCCAAAATTTCGCGTTTTTTTGGGTGCTGTTTTGCTAAATAAGAAATCTAGAGACTATAATACCCATTTCATACAACATAGTTAGGTGGTTAATTGCAAAAAAATTGCGAAAAGAGTTGCGAAAAAAAATTTGCAAAAAGGAAAATTCTTACATCAGTATATTTGTTTACAGACTGAATATCGCCGATGAGGTTTTTCAATATAATTTTTTTACCATAAAGTCTTTTTTCGCGTTCCGCCAAAATTTCGCGTTTTTTCAGGTGCGGTTTTGTTAAATATGTAATCTAGAGACTATTATACCCATTTCATACAACAAAGTTTGGTGGATAATTGAAAAAAAAATCGCGAAAAAAAGTCGCGGGAAAAAAATTTGCAAAAAGGAAAATTCTTACATCAGTATATTTCTTTGCAAAATGAAAATCGCTGATAAGGGTTTTTAATACAATTTTTTTTACCATAAAGTGTTTTTTCGCGTTCCGCCAAAATTTCGCGTTTTTTTAGATGCGATTATGCTAAATATGAAATCTAGAGACTATATTACCCATTTCATACAACAAAGTTTGGTAAATATTTAAAAAAAATCGCGAAAAAAAAGTCGCAGGAAAAAATTTTGCAAAAAGGAAAATTCTTAGATCAGTATATTTGTTTGCAGAATGCAAATCGCTTATAAGGGTTTTTAATACAATTTTTTTACCATAAAGTATTTTTTCGCGTTGCGCCAAAATTTCGCCATTTTTTAGGTGCAGTTTTGTTAAATATGTAATCTAGAGACTATTATACCCATTTCATACAACAAAGTTTGGTGGATAATTGAAAAAAAATCGCGAAAATAAGTCGCGGGAAAAAAATTTGCAAAAAGGAAAATTCTTACATCAGTACATTTCTTTGCAAAATGAATAAGGGTTTTTAATACAATTTTTTTTACCATAAAGTGTTTTTTCGCGTTCCGCCAAAATTTCGCGTTTTTTAGATGCGATTATGCTAAATATGAAATCTAGAGACTATAATACCCATTTCATACAACAAAGTTTGGTAAATATTTAAAAAAAATCGCGAAAAAAAAGTCGCGGGAAAAAAATTTGCTAAAAGGAAAATTCTTAGATCAGTATATTTGTTTGCAGAATGAAAATCGCTGATAAGGTGTTTTAATACAATTTTTGTACCATAAAGTATTTTTTGCGTTCCGCCAATATTTTACAATTTTTTAGGTGCGGTTTTGTTAAATATGCATTCAAGAGACTATAATACCCAATTCATAGAACAACGTTCTGTGTCTAGTTCCAAAAAACAAATAGCGAAAAAAAGTCGCGGAAAAAAGAACACATTTTAGGCCAGATATTTACAGCAAAAGAAAATTAAAAAAAAATATATTTATATATATTTTTCTTTTTTTTATTTATAACAACACAAAAAAAGTTTCTTTTTTTCCATCTATTTTTTTTTTTTTTTTTTTTTTTGAAAGAAAATTAAAACAGAAATAGTTTTTTATTTTCATCATGAGGGGTATTTTAAATAAATATTTTTTTCTTTTTATTTTTTTGTACGTTTGAATTTTTATTTTAATACTTTTACGATATTTATATTTGATAAAAACCAAAAAATAAAAAGTTTCCGGTCCTTGCTTTTTTGTTTCAATTTTCAAAACACTGCGCACATAACACACACGTTCTTTGTTTATTTAATTTCTCTTTAATTTAATTTTCTTTCGTTTTAAATTCAAAGCAATTTTGTTTTGTTCCAACACCAGACACGATTCGAACCAACGACCTTTGGTTTAGAAGTTCATCGCCAAACCCCCTACCCCTTGAGCCAAACTATATTGATACAAATAGTTTCATAAACATTTTTTTATAATTCAAATTGTTTTTATTTTATTTGAATCTATCTTTTTAAATTTCAAATTACCCATCACACATAAATATAATAGTTAAAAGAAATGCCCTAAATGTAACAACGAACATGTTACTCTTTTCAAATTCTTGGTATATAAATTTAATGCTTAATGCAGAAAGGCCCTAACTGGAATTAATATTCCATTAGAGGAAATGGAAATCTGAAAAACTTAGATTATACTTTTTATTTTATTGTTTTTGTACTAATATAAAGTTTCATTCTGAGAAACAATATTTCCACCGCTTTTATATTTTTATTGCCTTCCCCTCTATAGAAATTAAGAATAAAGATACACTGAGAGAATTATCTGCATGATATTAATGAATTTTTGCATAAAATCGATAAAGTTTCACGAGAACTCGTCCATTGATACTTCTCATTGAATTAATGGAATTTTTCATAAAATATTATCAAAAATTTCATTTTATTTGCTTAAAGTTTCATACGCTCCATGAAAAAGTTTCACTAAAACTATATTCATAAAATATACGAAGCTTTTTCGTTGAATTTCACAAATTTTTCATTTATATTGTGAAGAAAACTTCAACAGTTTACTAAAAAATTTCACTAAAACTCGTCCAGCAAAATTCTCTCTGTGTAGCGTCTTTCTTTATTAAGCCATCGATATTAAACTTTGGAGCAAAATTGCACAAAAATATTTTTATCATAAAATTATTTAAGATTTTAAAATCATCCTGTTTCACGACAATTATCTTAAAAGTGACAATACTCCCTGAATTAGATGAGAATAAGATTAGTCGGCTGACTAGAAATACCAATTTACATAAATCAAAGTCCCTAGAATTTTGTGTTTAACTGCAGTTATAAAATTTAATTTTAATTAAAAAGAACTTGCTTTATATTTACTTTTTTTGATTTTTTAAGTTAAATTTTCATTTGAATAAAATTTATAACCCTGTATTTATTTAATTTATGACATGCATAAAACTTTTTGAGAATAAAAAAAAATTAATAAAATATAAAATCTTTCGTTTTTACTTTCACACAAAATTAAAAATAAAAACTCTGTGAAAAAATTCCCCTCAAAGGGCATTATAAAAAAGCTTGTTTTTAAATTTTATTTTAGTATTTTATATTTTTTGTTTTTGTATAGTAAATATTTTAGTCGTATATGCCGACCCTATTGCTAGCAGCTGACATCATCGAGATTTCTTCACATTTTTACAACCCGGCAACTCCGTGATTATCAAATCAATTTAAACATTTTTACTAACAATTCAAACAAATTTGGCAATCAATTTCGATAATTTCGTTATCGTAAACACTGATTGAATTCATATTATTTAATATTCAACTATTTTAAGTTAAAACAAACAAAAGAATTTAGATATAAAACGAAGTTCAGTTTTTCTAGTCGTGCGATAGATTCAAATTATTTTTATAAATTCAAATTGTGTGTTGGGTACATTTGTTTGTTTAAATTTCTTTTTGTTGTATAAATAAATATTTCACAATATTTTAAATTCAAATTTAATTTATACAATTTTCAAATCGGTTGTGGTGTAGATGTCTGGAAGGTCAGGCATTGACAAAATTTCAATTTTTGAGGGTAGGTTGGTGGTTCAAATCTCATCGCAAAAAAAAAAATTTTTTTTATTTTTTCTATAACTATGTATACACTTAAAATATTTTATCGTTAAAAACCACCTCAAATACATATTAAATTAATTGAAAACACAATTAAAAAATGAAAGGATAATTGAAAAGTCTGTTATAACAATCGTCAATTTTTAACTGAAAACCGAAAATATTTGAATTTTTTGTTTTAAAACAGAAAACAACGAAATTATTTAAATTATTTTTTCTAAAAATAGAAATCTAAAAATAGATTATTTGACTGAAAATATCAACTCCTACAAACGATTAATATTTCTTGTAGTTTGTTTTTTATTGACGAATATAAAAAGTTAAACAATATGTTTCAATGTATTTTAATTGATTCTTCAATTGAAAACAAACTTTACCTATTACTTTTCAAATAAACCTCAATCGGTTATGGAAAATATATTGTGAGTGTAGAAATAAAACTAGAAGAGTTTTATTTGTCTTTGGAAAATAACATTGTGGCCACCATATCTAATTTGCCAGGTGTGATGAAACCGTTTGTTTCCGACAGTCCAGTAGTAGGTGCTTTCTGCTGGAATCATGCAATTCATTTGGCAGTGCTGCGATATTTTGATATTTTTACTTTGAATTCTCACTACACAGACAGCATTTGTACTGAAATAGTGTTTTTTTTTTTAACAAAAATTACTTATATAAGTGGTTTTCATTAACAATTTTGTTCAAAAATATTTCCCGGGATTCAAATTTTTTCATTCCCGTTTCCCGGGAAATAAAAAAGGCCGGGAAATCCCAAACCCTAATAGCCAATAAAAATATGAACGTGTGTGTTGTGTAGTGTTTTGAAAATACAAAAAAAAAAAAACTTTCAAATATGAAAAAACAAACCACAAAATCGTTTTTTTTTTACGTTTTGTCAATTAAAAATTGATGATTGTTTTAACAGACTTTTCAATTATTTTATTTCTTTTACGGATTGTTTAAACAATGTTTGAAAATAAATAGCAACATGGTTTAAATATAATGAAAATCAGTAGTGCTCTTTTTAATTGTGTTTTCAATTAATTTAATATGTATTTTGGGTTGTTTTTAACGATAAAATATTGTAAGTGTACTCTTAGAAGCAATACTTAAGTGATTTTTTGGATGTTGTTCCGCAGTAGTTCTAAAAAAGCAGTAAAAATACACTAACGGATACTTGTGAAGCAGTGAAAGAAGTAGTTTGTAAAGCATTTCTTCCAATTTTTTTGCTGGGAAGTCTCATGTATGCTACCATAATACTCCTACCATTTCTCGTTTACTTTCATATACCAGATGAAATATCTACCTATAAAACTAAGCAATGGCAGGTGTGTTGTTACAATAAATTATGCATCTAGCTAAATGTTTAAACAATTGAATTTCACATTTACATAATACGAGTAATGCATACTTTATGTTTAATTTACAGTGTTGTTCAAAATAAAGTGTGTAAGAAATTTTTTATTTTTTTATTGAATCCTGTTTTTTGTGGTAAGCTAAATACTTCACGCCAAAAGATTTCTACCTTATTGTGACATCCAATATATGAGTTCCTATTAGGGAATGCAAAATCCCGCACTTTTTGATTTCCCGGGAAAGCGGGAAATTTATATTGAATTCCCGGGATCCCGCAAGGGAAATAAATTAGAAAATATTTTATAATAATTTAAAAATATTTATAAATAAAATATTTTGAAGATCTCAAATTTTCATGGTTTTTCTTGGAATTTTAGACTAAAAAGCTTGTCCGTCAAAAAAAATAAAAAAATTAATAATTTTAGAAAATTGGAAAAAATTTTAAAAATTATGGGAACAAATTTTAACTTACTTGAAAATTTTTAAAAATCAATGGACAAATTTGTCTTTAATTCTGAACAGAATAAGTGCGATGAAAAATTTTTATACAAACACTATTTAAATGGTTTCAAGAGGTACTGAAAGGAACTTAAAAAGTTCGATCAAGTACATAAATTAATCAGTGTGTTCGTTAACTCGAAAATCTTAGGACTTTTACTCAATCAATATTTTGGTTAGGTACTCTTTGAATTTTTCCAGTTGTGGTAAAAGTAACAAATTGTAGTAAGTAAACGAACAAGCCTAATGTAAAATGTTTACTATTTTCAAAAGGTTGGGAAATTTTGCATAAGAAAATTTAAAATAATTAACTTTATTATTTTAAACTACATTTTTTGTAATCCCGGGATTCCCGGTCCAAATTCCCGGGAATTCGGGAACTGAAAAAGCTTAATTTCCCCGGGACTCCCGGGATGCATTCCCTAGTTCCTATATTTTTTCCTGCCAAATATTTAAATATTTTGTCCAAAACTGTAAGAGCAAAAAAAAAAAGAACTAAAGGACTAAATATAACCCAAAGTTGATGGCGACATAAATACCACACAAACAGTTTAACATGATGGATGCTATTTTAGAGCATAAATGAATAAATGGATAAATGTTTAAGATGAATAAATGGGGGTTCAACATTTTGGGTTTGAATTAATCAACACACAACACAAAATTTGTATGTTTACAATTTTGAAGAGGTTTTGAAGATTAAGAGTGATGATATACAACTTTTAATAAGGAGTGATTTTACGGTAATGTCCATTTTAAACTAATGTGACTGAAATATGTAGATGATGATGATTGTTGATTTGATATGATGGATTATATGTCATATTATGCAGAAGGTGTGTATGTACTAGGATGGCACGATTTTGGAATTATTGTGGAATTGAGCAAATAACATTTTAGGCCAAAATTCTTAACCGATTTTCAAAATTCTTTTTTTGTATTTGAATCTACAAAATTCCACACAAGCCTATTATGGCCGATTTTTAAATTTCAACATCTAAATATTTTTATTTTTTTTTGTGAATATCGAAAAAAACAATTTTTTTTAATTTTTCCCAGAAAAACCATTAAGAATTCGGAAGATTTAAATGATATGTACCCTTAATTAAAGATATTTTAATCCTCTGTCGGTACCCCAAACAAAAACTTTTTTTATTTATTTGTGTCACCTATGATCAACTCATTTTTCAAAAATTGGCATTTTAATTTCCTTTTATCTTCCTTATTTTGTACAATATTCCACTCGATCTTTTTTATATGGCAACTACTTCTTCCTAATTAAACGTTATATTGTCCAAAATTTTAAATATTTTTTATATTTTCTTTTTAATTTCTTTTCAAAGACAGGTGGACTATTTTTATCATAAAATTCTTGCATTTATTTTATATATACTGATATGTACCTTAAATTAAATGTATTTTAATCCTCTATCGATCCCCTTAACCAAATTTATTTTAATTTTTTTCATGTTTTTGCGTACGTTTTTGTGCAAAAAAATAGTTAAGGGGATCGACAGAAGATTACAATACCTTTAATTCAAGCAAAAAGTATTCATTTACTAGAGAGGCTATCGTCCTCCTAATTTGTTGTTCTTGTGTGGCGAACTTGGAAATGAAATAAAAACATTTTTTTTATATGGAAAAAATTGCATTGCAACATGCTAACTAAAAATTGGTTCTATCAACACGAACTTTTATTTTGTTTTATTGTGTTATTTTCTATCAAAGTTTAATTTTTTTTTTATTTATTTGTTCGTTAAAATACTGAATATTTATCCCTAGAAGTGCAACCGTGCTTTACAACCCAGCGAAAAAAGAGATGCCGAAGCAGTAGAAAAAGCACTACAACCCAGCAAAAAAAGAGATGCTGAATCAGTAGAAAAAGCACTACAATTAATGATCTAGATGTACTTGTTTTTTAACATAAACACTAATGATTTTAACATTGAGTTGTCATAGGAGAGGAGTACTCGCACTTCAACATTTTTTCAGTACTTTTTGAACGAGTGCAAAGGAAGCTCTTTTTCACCAATTAAAAATTAAAAAAAAAATTGTTCGCAAAAAAATTATATTTTTTTTATTTCACAAAAGTTTTTGTTGCCGCCACCGGGTATCGAACTTGCGACCTTACGTTTGCTAGTCTAGCGCTCTACCGCTAAGCTATTGTTTGATATGAAAGTTCACTGGCATAAAAAGACCACTTTGTTACTGTTCCTTATTCTCTTCAATAAAAGTACTTATTAAACAAGTGTAAAAGGTGCACTCCGATTGAATATTGTTTTCAGTACTATTTTTACAGGTGCATAAAAAGCAATTTCTCACCATTTTTTTTATATATTCATATTTTTAAAAATTAAAAAATATTGAATTTAAACAAATTAATTATAAATATTAAAACAAAAATTAATAAAATTAAAAAAAATTTTAAAAAAATAAAAAAAAATCTTGGTCCCACCGGGAATTGAACTCGGGACCCTCCGTTTGGAAATGCCAAATGATACCAAAATCACTTTTTACGATCACTTTTAGAGCAATTACTCTTTAGAAGCAATACTTAAGTGATTTTTTGGAAGTTGTTCAGAAGTAATTCTAAAAAAGCTGAAAAAATATACTTTGGAAGCAATGAAAGAAGTGATTTTTTTGAAGTTGTGCAGAATTACTTCTAAAAAAAGCCGTGAAAATACACTAACGGATACTTGTTAAGTAGTGAAAGAAGTAGTTTGTAAAGCATTACTTCCAATTTTTTTTGATGGGAATTGATGATCCAGATGTACTTCTTTATTAACATAAACACTAATAATTTTAACATTGAGTTGTAGGAGAGGAGTACTACGACTTTAACATTTTTTCAGTACTTTTTGAACGAGTGCAAAGGAAGCTCTTTTTCACCAATTAAAAGTTAAAAAAAAATTCTTCACAAAAAAGATTTTATTTTTTTATTTTACAAAAGTTTTTTATTTCTGCCACCGGGTATCGAACTTGCAAACCTCACTATTGCTAGTCGCTGAGCTCTACCATTGAGTTGTTCTTTGATATGAAAGTTGATTGGCATAAAAACACCACTTTTTTAATATGAGATATTGTTCCTTATTCTCTTCAATAAAAGTACTTTTTAAACAAGTGTAAAAGGTACACTCCAATTCAATATTGGTTTCAGTACTATTTTTACAGGTACATAAAAATCAATTTCTCACCATTTTTTTATATATGTGACAGCGCATAGAGAAAGGGACCTAAGGGTAAAAAAATCAATTTTTTTTTTGATGTGGACAACATCTGAGCATCTAATGAGACCGATCCCATGCCCCAAAAGTGTTCCCTCCCAGAGATATGCGCATTTATGAAAGTGAAGTCGAAGATAAAGTAAATCTACTTTTTCGAATTCGTCCACCATTTCATCCTAAAACAAACAGTAAGAATGTTATCAGTTTTAAATTATTTTCGCGAATAACATAATAAGGTTATGTGAAAAAATTTTCGTACTAACAGAGTGATATTCACGATTTAAAAGAATTATAAATGAGTATTTATTATAATTCACAATTAATAATTTCAGAAAATAAAGCTGGATTCGAAAAACCGCGAGCAAAATTGATATCAAACTCATGGAAACAGCGCGCTAGGTAGAAAACAGTAAAAACCAACTACACAAAACAAGAGGTACGGACGACCTACGCGCGTTTTCAAGGTTGACTAACACGTTCCTGACGTCATGAGATGTGTCGCTTTCAAATGAGACCAATACCAACACGCTCAGTGATGGTACACCAAAGATACACGTATTTAAATCTTTAAAATGGCTCTCCTGAACAAAACCGGTTTTTACCCTTAGGTCCCTTTCTATTTTGCGCGTCAAATATACATATTTTTAAAAATTAAAAAAATATTGAATTTAAACAAATTAATTATAAATATTAAAAAAAATTTAATAGAATAAAAAAAAATTAAAAAAAAAATAAAAAAATATTGGTCCCGCCGGGAATCGAACCCGGGACCCTCTGTTTGAAAATGCCAAATGATACCAAAATCACTTTTTACGTTCACTTTTAGAGCAATTACTCTTTAGAAGCAATACTTAAGTGATTTTTTGGATGTGGTTCAGAAGTAATTCTAAAAAAGCTGTAAAAATGTAATAACGGATACTTGGGAAGCAATGAAAGAAGTGATTTTTTGAAGTTGTTCAGAATAACTTATAAAAAACCAGTAAAAATACACTAACGGATACTTGTGAAGCATTAAAAGAAGTAGTTTGTAAAGCACTACTTGCAATTTTTTTGCTGGGAAGTAGCGAGAAAAATAGCGATGCACTTCTAGGGTTAAAAAAGGTGTTGAAATATTATTAAAAAATATGAAAAAAGTGAGTTAAGAGAGTCATGTTTTATACTCAATGTTTTTATTTGCTTTGTCCCATGATACAACCATACTAGGTAGATGCATTAGAACAACAAACACAGCAAACAACAACAAAAAATGTAATCGGCTACTCTTGATACATAGCGAAAGCATACGAAAAAATCCCTGAACTGTCATAATAAAACCCTGAACTGTCAAACTCTCCCTAATGCATCTACCTAGTATGGTTGTATCATGGCTTTGCCCGATTTCACGAACAAAAACAAAGAACAAAGATTGAGCGAGGAAGAGCAGTATAGAAGGCCACTGATTTAAGGTACATATAAAATAAATGCAAGCATTTTATGATAAAAATAGTCCACCTGTTTTTGAAAAGAAATTCAAAAAATATAAAAAAATATTTAAAGTTTTTGACAATATGTATAACTTTTAGTAAGGAAGAAGTAGTTGTCATATAAAAAAGATCGAGTGGAATATGGTACAAAATAAGGAAGATAAAGGGAAATTTAAATGTTAATTTTTGAAAATTAAATTGATCATAGGAGACACAAATAAATAAAAAAAAATTTGCTCGGGGTACAGATGGAAGATTAAAATACCTTCAATAAAAGGGAAAAAAATTAAAAAAAAAGTTTTTTCGACATTCACAAAAAAATATTTTTATTTATTTATTATTTTATTAGATAATATATAAAATAAGAGCAATAGCTACTTTGGCCAAGGAGATTATATTATAGGAGATACAAACCGCTTCAAACACTACATCAAACAAAACATTTGCTCGACTCGGGTTAAAAGGCGTACTATACACAGAAAAACGAGACCGCACTTTGGATGAAGAAAAAGTAAAACTTTCACCCAATTCACCTCATAAAATCTCTGTGTTATATCACCTGCAATTGACCAACTTCTGTTAACTGCTTGAGTGGTGTAGTAGGTGGTTAATGCGCGTCTTGTAATCAGAAGGTCGTTGGTTCGAGCCGTGCGTTCGGACAGAACTTTTTTTTTTAAAGAAAATTATTTTAATATTCCCGACTAAAAAAGATGTTATATAATCATATATCACCATATATAAACCCATATATACGTCCATATCTAATTTGATCCGAATATTGGAATATATAATTATATCAAGCGAGATAAGCATGTTATATCACCTGATACAATTTGATCCGAAAAATGGGTCTATCTAACTGTATCAAATTATATATAAATACATATAATTTGATGAAGATTTTCAAAGAAAATTTTAGTAAATATTGTTGAGATCACTTATTTCATTCATATTAAATACTAATGCTTAATGTTTATAAAAATTTTTGCTAATAAACTTGGAAATAGCTTACAAAATAAAACAATACAAATTAAAAATTTGTCGGAACAACTTTTTCTAGGTTTGAGTTTTGGTCTTTCTTACAAAATGTGTGCCTTTCTTATAAAATAAAAAATTAACTTTCACAATTATTTTTTTTTTCACGGAAAAATAAATGAATTTAAGCCCAAATTAGTTTGGTAGTAAAGTGAGGTGAAATGAGGTATCGTAAAGTAGAAATCTATTTTCAATAAATTTTCTTACTTCAAATCTACTTCCAAACTAAGTATTTGTGTATACTATCACTAGTTGAAAGTAAACAGCTGACACGATACTTTACGATACTACCAGACTAATGGAGCCTTTAAACCATATTAATTTCAACATGTTTTTATTTTTAAATTTAAAGTAAAAATATTTATTTAGCCCTTTAATTCCACAATGAAAAAAAAAAATTTTCCCTTATTTATTTTTTTAAACCTTAAATGCATGATCTCTTCTATTTTAACCATTTTTTTATATATGATTTCTAAAGGCGTGTACATTTCAAGAAAAATACCAAAAAAATTATTTTTAAAAAAGGTGATTTTTATTGAAAAATATGGTTTTTGCCAAATAGCTAAATTGTTTAATTGATTATTTTAGCGTATATCAAAAAAAAATTGGCAAAATTTATTGTCGCCAAAATGAATTTTATTGAGAGAATATCACTTTAAATATTTAAACAAATATTTTTGAATATTACACTTTTTGTAAAAAAAACGCGTTTTAGATTTTTCATATACATGAGGTTATATCTTGGTCTTCTGGCAATGGTTTTGTTGTCAATCCAAGAAAGACGAAGTTAATGGGTTTTGGTTTCGATACTGATACTATAATGGTTACTCTCGACGGCATGAGAGTTGAATTTGTGGATAAGATTAAGTGTCTTGGAGTTTTAATTGACAATCATTTAAATTTCTCATCGCATATTAATAACGTTTCTTCGAAAATATCATTCTTGTTGAGAAGGTTGTATTCTCTTGACTTGTATCTGCCTCTCTCAATTAGGATGCGCGTGGCACATGCCTTGTTGATGCCTCATATATTATATTGTGTCGAGGTATTTTCTGGTACCACAGGCGGTGAATTTAATAGGTTTACCAAGATTTTCAATAGAATTATTAGATATGTTTTTGGCCTAAGACTTCGCTCTCATGTGACTCCGTACGTAATCCAATTTCTTGGATGCTCTTTTGTTAATTATGTAGGTATAAGGTTATTGATATTTTTTTACGAAGCAATGGCTAATGGGTTTCCGGACTATATAGCTGACAACTTTCTTTTGTCCAACTCGGAAAGAAACCCCCAACTGGTTTATCCAACACATCATACTACTATGTTCGAGCGATCATTTCAAATTAGGCTTTCAAGAATATGGAACGATCTACCTCTATACCTGAGAGGTTTTGCTTTTTCACCCCAGGTCTTTAGGCGAAAGCTTAAGGATTATGTAGCTATTCATGAGTTATAGCTTTTTATTTGCGCTACTATTTTTATCTCTCTCGACCTTTTCTTTTTTTATTATCGCTGCACTTAGTAAAATCTGGTGATTGTATTATTTTTATTTAAATAATTATTAATTTTCTTGTTACAAAAAACGCAATATTTCCTTACTATTATTATTCTGAAAACAATGTATTATTATAATCATGGATGGTAACTAGGGTTTTTCTTTTCCCGGACTTTTTCATTTCCCGGGACAGCGGGATTTTTTCTAGAATTTCCCGGGATCCCGGGAATTCCCGCTCGTTCGAAAATAAATAAATCTGACATATGTTGTAGTTGAAAAACTCAATTTCTATCAAAATACCGTCGGACAAAGTCCATTTTTTGGTTGTACCCATGAGAAAATCTACTTAATATATTCTGAAAAAGAGCTAAATATAAACGAGTAAAAAGGTTAAAGTCGGGCATGCCGACTATACAATACCCTACACCAGTCTGGGTAAAAGCCAACTAATGTTTGGATCCGAAATTCGAATGGGTTAAAATGGGGCTTGTGTCAAAATTTTCTATAATGTGAGTCAGCGCACCAAATTTCATTAAAACATCTTAATATTTGTGATCTGCAGTTTGTAACCAAGCCAATTTTGGGGGGACCCTTATATGGGTACTAGGTCTAAACATGGACCGATGTTCACCAAAATCAATAGGCTTCGTCCTTGGGCCAACATAGGTCTATGTACCAAATTTCATCAAAATATCTTAATATTTGCGACCTGCAGCGTATAAACAATATAATATTGGGGGGACCCTTATATGGGCACTAGGTCTAAACATAGACCGATGTTCACCAAAATCAATAGGCTTCGTCCTTGGGCCGACATAAGTCGGTGTACCAAATTTCATCAAAATATCTTAATATTTGCGACCTGCAGCGTATAAACAATATAATTTTGGTAGGACCTTTATATGGGCACTAGGTCTAAACATGGACCGATGTTCACCAAACTCAATAGGCTTCGTCCTTGGGCCAAAATAGGTCTGTGTACCTAATTTCATCAAAATATCTTAATATTTGCGACCTGTAGAGTGCGCACAAGAATGCATGGACAGACAGACAGACGGACGGACGGACGGACATCGTTAAATCGAAATAAAAAAAAATTCTAAGCCGATCGGTATACTATAAGGTGGTTCTAGGACCAATATTTTTTGGTGTTACAAACATCAGCACAAACTTATAATACCCTGACCACATAGTGGTGTAGGGTATAAATAGCCACTTTTTCTTAATCAATTCGTTTAACAGTTTAAGTCGCGAATTAATATTAGGAAATATATTTTTATGGAAGGCCGTTTAATTTTAATCTCTTTTCAAACGAGAAACGAACTGATTTAGAAAAAGTGAAAGAAATTAAATTAAAAAAAATTAAAAGACATGTGTATTTTTTCATCCATTCCTTCACGATATATTGGAATTGTTAATGGGAGGGAAATGACAAATTTATTATAATGAAGTTTTAGAGAGATTTAAAAGAATATTTTTAGTCGTTTCTTATATGAAATTCTGGACCAATTCATTTTGTGTCTTACACGAATTTAAAATTTCAGCCCTGGGGTCGAATTGCGGCATTCGTGATCGAAATTTTTCGTTTGAAATTAATTTTCGATTTCGAAAAATTAAGCATTTGGATAAAGTTTTTTGAGCCAGGGGTTTTACAAATCTGCCCTAGATTGGATATAAAATTAAAATATGGTGTTATCATTGTTAGTTTTTACGTATTTACACATTGAAAAGACGGATTTCGAACAATTTCGCTCGTTCATAATTCGCCCCTGGATTATGTATTACGATAAAAAACGGTATTTAGGGCCAGTTTTATAGTTAGAACTAAGATCGATTTTGCATAAATATTTCTTAAAAATTAAGCCAAAATATTTTTATTTCTATATATTTTGTTTCTATGTAGATTTTCAGATCTATTCGTCCAGAATTATTTTTTTCAAAAAGTTTAAAATTGAGTATTTTTTACAAAATTTTTTTTTAGGAAATTCGCCTAAATCTGTTTATAAAAACACTAGCGGGCGCTAAAGTTTAGAGTGGGGCTGCGCCCCCCCCCCCCAACCGCGACAATTTTTTTTAAATTCGCTTTTTATTTAAAGTACAGTTTTTATAATAAAAGCCTTAACCCAGCCACCACAAATAAATAATTCTGCACAACAATGGGTTTAAAATAAATAAATATTTGATCACTTTTTCTCATGAAAGTGGATTGTTAGTAATGAATCCATAATAAATTGCAATATACGTGTGTATGTTAAGATAATTTGGTAAAGTGCGAACTTAGGTAGATAGACCAGTAAGTAGTTTTGTTCATTTGTGTTTTGAATGAAAATAAATAACGTAAAGCAGGGTTGGAAAGCATTTTATAATATTAAAAATAGCGGGCAAAGCCCACTACGTTGTTGGCGTGCCTTAAAGTTTTTTTTGTAATTCCAGTTTATTTAAAGGTAGACTTGGCAATTCAAGTAAATTCACAAATTCAGTTGGAAAATTTACTGCGTCGGTTTCTTCCACCGGTGCTTCGTTACATGAAGTTTAAATATCGGAATATATAAGTTCCATTCCTTTTCTAAAGTTTTTTCTCTTTTAGAAAATTTGTTTAACTTTTTGGAGAGTATGTTTCAATGCTACATAAGTTTCATATTCCGTGGATAGTGTTTGAACAGGTAATTCCCTATTCCAATCATTTTCCATTGTCTATAATTTCAATTCCACTCGTTCAACGTTTATATCCATTTCATTCCACTTGTGTAGTGTTTCAATTCCACTCGTTTCCTATTTAGTTTCTTAATTTTAGTGTTCCATATACACTTGTTCTTTAAGTTTTAGGTTTCTAGCTAAAGACGCAGACGTTAAGGGGGGGGGGGGGCAATTTTCCCCTTTTGAACCACCATTTTTACCACGTTCCTGTCCAAAGTCCTAGAAATGCCTTGTCGATAAGTTAGCCCATACTCCAAGGAAAACATATTATATATTACAGGTTTCTAGCCGAAGGGTTCGGTTAGGCCATCAAGGGGGAGTATTATTCCGTTTTTACCCCTCCCGGTATGAATTTCCAAAAATTCCGTCTTAGAGGACGTCTGCATTGGAGGAGGAACCTACTACATACATAATTTTAGGTCTCTATATCCAGCAGTTTGGCCAGGCCATCAAGGGGGAAGTTTTTTCCCTTTTTACCCCTCCCGGTATGAATTTCCAAAAATACCGTCTTAGGGGACGTCTACGTTGGAGAAGGAACCCAAATACCCAATTTAGGCTCCCTAGATCCAGCAGTTTGGCCAGGCCGTTAAGGGGGAGACTTTTCCTGTTTTGACCCTACCTGTGGAAATTTCCAAAAATCTCATCTTAGCGGATGTCTACAATAGAGGAGGAACTTTAATACCAAATTTCAACTTCCTACCTCCAGCGGTTTGGGCAGGCCTTTAAACGGCAGTTTTCGCTTCATTAATCCCCATTTTTGCAATGTCCCTGTCCAAAAAGCACCTTCCCGGTAAATGAGCCCATACTCCAAGTAACATATGTTTTACATTTCAGGTTTCTAGCCAACATTTACTATTTGTGCCCCTCTCGGTAGGAATTTCCGAAAATCCATCGACAGGGAATTTCAGCTTCCTAGTTCCAGCAGTTTGAGCAGGCTGTCAAGGGGGACACTTTTTCTTTTTTTGTCCCTCCCGGTTGGAATTAGGTTGGAAGAGGAACAAAAGTACCGAATTTCAGCTTCCTAGTTCCAGCAGTTTCGACAGGTTGTTAGCCGAAGGGGTTTCTAGGTTTCTAGCCGAAGGGGTTTTTACAGGCCACCAAGGTGAGGCTTTTCTTCTTTTTGCCCCTCCCTTTTGGAATTTACAAAAATTCCATCTTCGCGGCTATCTGCGATGGATGAGGAACATTCATACCAAATTTCAACTGTATTGCCTAAGCGGTTTGGGCAGGCCGTTAGTGGGGACATTTTTCCCTTTCAACCACCATTTTTACTATGTTCCTGTTCCAAAATAGAAAAATTACGTTACCGGTGAGTTAGTCCTACTCCAAGCAATACATATTTAAAATGTTAGGTTGGCCAAAAGGGATTGAGCAGGCCGTCAAGGAGGAGACTTTTCCCCTTATTTCCCCTCCCGATAGGAATTTCAAAAATTCTGTCTAAGCGGACGCCTATACAGAAGGAAGAACTCACATTCCGAATTTGCTTTTGGGATATCCTGTAGGGAATTAGTCGATGTCTACTACAGTGGAGGAACCTTTACACCAAATTTCAACTTCTTACCTCCAGTGGTTTGGGCAGGCACTTTTCCAATTTGTGAGACTGTTTATGGGGAGACTTTTGCCCTTTTTGCCCGTTCCGGTAGGAATTTCCAAAAATCCCGTATTAGCGCACGTCTATGCCGAATATCAAATGTTTTAGTGGAGATATCCGTGGGGGAGGAAAAAAAGTAGTTTTTTTGAAATTATATATTATTTTAAATGGTACTTTTTGGAAAAACGAAATTTTTTGGAAAAAGATACTTTGTTTTTACAAATACTTTATTTGTACTTTTTTTGGAAAAGGTATTTTTTTTTTAAATTGTATGTTTTTAGGAAAAAGTTACTTTTTTTGGAAAAGGTACTTCTTTTGGAAAAGGAACATTTTTTTAGAAAAAGGTAGTTTTTTTGGGAAAAGGTACTTTTTTTTGGAAAAATGTATGTTTGGAAAAGGTACTTTTTTTGGAAAAGGTACTTTTTTTGGAAAAGTTAAATTTTTTTAGAAAAAGGTCCTTTTTTTGGAAAAAGGTACTTTTTGGAAAAAGGTACTTTTTGGAAAAGGTACTTTTTTGGAAAAGGTACTTTTTTTAGAAAAAGGCACTTATTTTGGAAAAGGGTACTTTGTTTTGGAAAAAAGTACTTTTTTCTGAATGAGGTACTTTTTTTTGGCAAACTGTACCTTTTTTGAAAACGGTACCTTTTTGGAAAAAGGTACTTTTTTGGTAAAGATACTTTTTTTGGAAAGATACTTTTTTTGGAAAAAGGTACTTTTTTTGGAAAAGGTACTTTTTTTGGAAAAAGGTACTTTTTTTTGGAAAAAGGTACTTTTTTTGGAAAAAGGCACTTTTTTGGAAAAAGGTACTTTTTTGGAAAAAGGTACTTTTTTGGAAAAAGGTACTTTTTTTTTGGAAGAAGGTACTTTTTTTGAAAAAAGGTACTAATTTTGGAAAAGGGTACTTTGTTTTGGAGAAAAGTACTTTTTTCTGAAACAGGTACTTTTTTTGGCAAACGGTACCTTTTTTGAAAACGGTACTTTTTTTTGGAAAAAGGTACTTTTTTGGAAAAAGTTACTTTTTTGGAAAAAGGTACTTTTTTTGGAAAGATACTTTTTTTGGAAAAATGTACTTTTTTTGGAAAAAGGTACTTTTTTTTGAAAAAAGTACTTTTTTTTGGAAAAAGGAATTTTTTTTGGAAAAAGGTACTTTTTTTGGAAAAAGGTACTTTTTTTGGAAAAAGGTACTTTTTTGGAAAAAGGTACTTTGTTTGGAAAAAGGTACTTTTTTTGGGAAAAGGTACTTTTTTTTGGAAAAGGATACTTTTTTGGAAAAAGGTACTTTTTTGGAAAAAGATACTTTTTTGGAAAGATACTTTTTTGAAAAGATACTTTTTTTGGAAAAAGGTACTTTTTTTGGAAAAGGTACTTTTTTGGAAAAAGGTACTTTTTTTGAAAAAGGTACTTTTTTTGGAAAAAGTTACTCTTTTTGGAAAAAGGTACTTTTTTTTTGTCCCCTCCCGATAAGAATTTCCAAAAATGCCGTCTCAACGGACGTCTACACCGGTCGAGGAACCTACATACCAAATTTCAACTTCATAGCTCCAGCAGTTTGAGCAGACCGTCAAGGGGGAGACTTTTTCCCCTTTTTGCACCTCCCTGTAAAAATTTCCAAAAATCTCTTCTTGGTGGATGTTTACGATTGTGGAGGAACCTTTATACCAAATTTCAACTTCCTACCTCCAGCGGTTTGGGCAGGCCGTCAAGGGGGCCGTTTTCCCCTTTTAACCCCCATTTTTACAACGTCCCTGTCCAAAATTCCAGAAAGTACTTTCCAGAAAAGTTAGCCCATACTCCAAGGAACACATATCTTAAATTTCAGCTTTGGAGCCAAAGGGGTTTTGCCATGCCGCCAAGGGGGAGACTTTTCCCCTTTTTGCCCGTTCCGGTAGGAATTTCCAAAAATTCCGTCTTAGCGGACGTCTACGCCGAAAGAGGAACCTACATACCAAATTTCAACTTCCTAGCTTCAGCGGTTTGGGCTGGGCGATGTTGAGTCAGTGAGTCAGTCAGTAATGTTATTATTTTATATATAGAAAAGAATAAACTAAAATATTATTAAGGGAGTGTGCGAACTGGCTAAATAAAATCGAAACTAAATTCAGGCAATGCAACTCTCTCAATATTTTTTATTTGAAAAAATATTATGCGGCTTGGAACAGGAACGAACTCCGACTGGTTAATCAGGGATGGAAAAGGCTCACTTAATCGGGCTCTTATACCAATAAATGTTAGATCGCTCTTACATATTTAAAAATGTAAGTAACTAAAAAATAGCTTCCTCTTTGGCTCGTTAAAAAAAATTAAATATTTAGATGTTAGCAAATATTAGCACAAATTGGGGAAAAAAAACATTTGCAAAAAGCGAAATTTTTGCAACAATATATTCGTTAGCAGAATGCCGATCGCTGATTACCTCTTTTAATTCATTTTCTGTAGCCTTTTTTCGCTTTCCGCGATTATTTTGCAATTTTTTAAGTGGGGTTTTTTTAAATTTATAATCTAGGGTCTATAGTACCAATTTTATACACAAAAGTTTGGTGCCTAGTTTGGTGCTGAGTTTCTTAATTATTTTTTTCTACCACAAAGTCTTTTTTCGCGTTCCTCTATTATTTTGCAATTTTTTAGGTGCGGTTTTTTAAATTTTTAATCTACGGAGTATAATGCCCATTTCATAAAACAAAGTTTGGTGGTTAGTTGCAAAAAAAGAAAAATTTGGCATTGTTTGCGGAATGTAAATCTTTTAATTAATTTTTTGAACCCCAAAGCCTTTTTTCGCATTCCGATATTATTTTGCAATTTTTTACTTATGGTTTTTTAAAATTCATAATCTAGGGCTATAATACCGTTGGAATAGTATAATTCCATAGTATAGTTCCATTCTTGATTTTTATAACTAAATTATTATTTTCCATCCCTGGTTACAATCGATGTTTTGAGTCATACAAAGAGCGTACATAATGACCCTGCAAACATTTACAAGATACCTTCCAAGAAGATATTAAAGCGATATCTTCTATTTGTCATTTAAATGAAAATAATCTAATAGTATTTACTTTGAAATTGTCTTCCTTTTATCACTTGGAAGATAATTCGGCGATATTTGTAAAAAAAATAATTCAAAAATTTTATCTTTTGTCATACTTTTTATGGCAATATTGCGGCAATATCATCTTTGTATCATTTGGAAGATAAAGCAAATTTGTTTGAAATCTTTTATCAATTTGGGAAAAATTAAAACTAAATTTGTACAAAAACAATCAAAAGATATATATGAAATAAACTCGTGAAAAGTTAAGATTAATTGCGCGGGAAAATCGGCTAAGATGAAATCAAGATAATTTATAAGTTGGTCAATGGATTATGTATGCAGATATTGTTTTTCAGGCTTAAATTTAATAATGAAAAAATTAAATCGTTTTTCTATTGTACCGGGAGTTTATTTAGCGATATCCCTTTTATCTTCCATATGAGTTATTGCTTTCATATTGCCTGGAAGTATTGTTTTAGGATAACAGTTGTTTCCGACGGAGGAAACTTCCGGAATACGAAATTGATATTGCCGGCAATAAATGTTTTCTTCCTGGCGATATGTTCGGAGAATCTTCTTTGTATTGCCATGTTTGCTGGGTGATACTGGTTTGAGTATGTTCCTGTTCCAAGGCACATAATAGAACAAATGCTTTCTCAGTGATAGAGAGTCCCCCAATCTCTTTATTATGTATACTCTTTGGTGGTACCTCAAGTAACTATAGATACCCCAACGCAAGGTTTTAATCCTACTGCGATGATGAATCTACCAAATTTGAAATTTGAGGATCCGAAATTTTACGAAAGCGGTCCAATTGATATGCTTTTAGGCGGTGAATAATATCCAGCGATTTTGTGTAAGGGAGTTCAGCATGGTATTTTTAATTCGTTAGTACCTCAGGAAACAATATTTGGCTGGATTGTAACTGGCCCTACGAAACCGCTGCGTCCAGTTAGTAGATATGTTTTTTGCTAAAGTTGCGATTAAGGATCAATTGTCAAAATTTTGGGAGCTTGAAGAAGTCTCTCGTAAGCCTGTAATCTCGGAAGGAGATAAGTTATGTGAGGAAATTTTTCGGTCCACTACTTTGAGAGATACGTAATTGATTTACCTTTCAAAGCTGATTTTTCATCTCTTGGCCCGAATAGACACATAGCTCTAAGTCACTTTCTTAGAAACGAAAAATCTTTGCTGAAAAAGCCTGAAAATAAGGGTCTGTATGATGAGGTTGTAAAAGAATATTTAACTTTGGCACACATGGAAAACATTTAAAATACTGTAGTTGGCCCGAGTTATTATTTGCCACATCATGGCGTTTTTAAGCCTGAAAGTACCACAACAAAATTGAGAATGGACTTTAATGCTTCAAGCATTACGTCCAGTGAGACAAGTCTGAATGACATTTTGCACGTTGGCCCCGTGCTTCAAAAATATTTAGTTTTTTTGATTTTAAAATGGCGATTTTATGAATTCGTTTTTAATGCCGACATTTCAAAAATGTACCGGCAAATTTTATTTAACCCAAAACGCTCGTTTTCAACGAATTATTTTCCGTGGATCTCCTGATGAAGAAGTGCAGGATTACCAGTTAAAACTTGTTACATTTGGCGTTAATTGCGCTCGTTATTTGGCTCTCAGAACGTTGTTGCAGCTAGCTGATGATGAGGAACGTAATTTTTCTTGTGGTGCTAAAATTCTACGAGAGTGTATGTATGTAGATGACGCTTTAGTAGGTGCGCACAGTTTAGAGCCATTTTAAGGGCCCGTAATCAGCTGATTGAAATATTAAATTCAGCTGGATTTGATTTACGAAAATGGACTTCAAATTCGAAAGAAATTTTATATGGGTTGCCCGCAGATCATTTGTTAACCGAAAATTTCTTATGTTTTCATGTAGAAAGTAACGGCTGATTACTTTTATTTTACAACGGAAAAAATTCCGCTTAAATCTTTTTATACTAAGAGGGAAGTGCTTTCTACAATTGCAAGGGTTTTGATCGCGCTGGTTGGTTAGCTCCAGTAATTATCACCGCAAAAGTTCTGATGCAGCAAATGTGGCTCGATAAAATTGACTGGGACGATAAAATTAAGCCAGCAGCATTACAAAATTAGCAGTATATTGTTTCGCAATACAATGATATTCAGGCGCGGATCCAGGATTCGCTCAAAGGGGGGGGGGGGGGGGGGCTAAACATTTTTTATATCTTATATGGTAGTCATATCTATTGATATTTTATGAACTAGAAGTAGAGGTTTTAATGCATGTTTTAGCATAGGTTTGGCAAAGAGTACCAAAAAAGGGTTCGGAAAAATCTGTTTAACCCCAATTCGAAATTTTTTGAACGTTCAGTTAGTTTTTTTTCAGTGAAAATCTGTTTCATTAGTGTGGTCCTCTATCTTCGTTAACGATTTTATCAATATAGCTTCTAACTTAAAACAACTGTCGGTTGAGTTAAAGTAAAGCTTATTGGGTAATTAAGAACCAACAAAATTAATTTTAGTTTTAATTGTTATGAAAATGAAAGATTTAACCAAAAAATTGTTAACATAAACTTAGAAAAATTTGCTATTAATAAGTTAACGATATATTTTCTATATTCAACAATTTTTTTGGTTAACTATCAAATTTTATCACAAATAAGTTAAGAAATCACAGTACAGAATCCGAACTATTTTTACAGAAAATATCTCTAAAATCGCAAACTTAGTACATTTCAAAATCATTTAAAAATTAAACAATATTTTCATAGCAAACACAATGGAGATTCTGATACGGAAAAAATTCTCACAATATGATAATAGGAAGACGCTGTAAATTGTAAAATTTTTTGCAGTGTCTGTGAATAAGAAAAATATAACAAATGTTCCAGTGTCAAAGAGTTTTTCGAATACAAAAATGTTTCCAAATCTAATAGGTTAAATATAGAATCAGTGCCTAACATAGCATCTTTAAATTTTTTTATTTAAGTAGGGCATACACGTTAAATATTATTGATAAATATTCCAAAAATCAACCAATTGGAACATTTTATTTTTAAATACTTTGTTTTGATTGATTGATTTTAAAAACATTGATCAATAATATTGAACGTGTATGTTTTCCTTAAGAAATATTTAAGAAAAACAAAATTTCTTACTTAAAAATATATAAGAAAAAATCAACCTCTGTTCTGACTATGAAACTGGCCCTATTTATTACAACTTTTGAATAAAAAAAATCATTTTACAAGAAGAATTACCTAAAATTTTAAAGGCTTCCCATACGAAAAATTTGGAAACAAAATCTTTAAATTAAAAAATCTGCGGCAAAAGCTGCCAAATATTCAAATCTCAATAAAACCTTCTATTATTACCCGGTAATGAGTTTTATAAGAAGAAGCTAAGGCATGCGATTGGAGATTAAGAGATTTCCTAATTTTCTATTATATAACGTATTATTTTAGCAAGAACATGTCGATTGAGGTAACTCCCGACAAACACTCATTAACCCTACACACTGAGAGTTTTGCTCAACTAATGAAATTTTTCATTAAACTAATGACATTTTCTTAACAAAATAAATAAAAAAAATTTTTAAATTGATGAAAAAGCTTCATATACTTTATGAAACTTTTTCATTGAGTGTATGATACTTTTGATAAATAAAAGGAATTTTCATATATTTAGTTAGAATATTATTCTACCTCAAGTCCAAATTCTAATATGATATCGGCATATTAGATTTTATTTGTTGTTTCAAAAAGGTTGACCATTTTCATGATAGACAATACAATTATTTCGTGTTCTTCACCCCAACTCTTCAGTTGTCCGCAATAAGAAAATGATAGCTTGAGCACGAATGAGATGGTCATCCTAAGACCATTAAATTTAAAAAAAATATTTAAGAAGGTCTGTTAAGAGGTTTTAAAAGTAGTGCACTTAAGTTTAATAAAGAAGAAAATTGTAGTATTCACTTTAAAATAAGTTTTATAGTCAGAACTAGGGATTCCAATCGGGATTGATATTTGAAAATCCCGGGATTCGGGATCCCGGGATTTTCGGGACTACGTGATTTTTCGGGATCCCGGGATTTCAGGATTTAAATTTTCCTTTATTGTAAAAATTTTTATGTTATGTAACTAATTTTTTTATAGAATAAATCGTTTTATAATTATTTAATAGTTGTTAATTAATAATGTGGTACATTTTATGAATATTGAAACATCTCAGTCAGAAATTGACAGTGGTACAAAAAATCAAGTACCTGCATACCACTGGGTAACAGCGATGTTAAAAATAAATTACTGGCAGAACACTCATTTGGGACGCTTTGCCAGCGTTTGCAAAAATCGTTTTGCCAGTATTTGTTTTACAAAATATCACGGCAGGGCCATTTTGGAAAATATAATTCCAAACCACCTATTTATTGGTTTTGGCAGAGTTTTGCCAAAGTTCAAAATTTTGTTTCTCCAGTACTTTTTGAACTGCCGGTCCTTTTGTATATTGACGTTATCATATTGGAAATGGGAAAGCAATTTTTGTCAGTTTGTATTTTTCTGGCTGGGATAATATATGAAGGCCTGTCATTAAGTACACTTGCGCCCAGTATTTTGTAATAGTACTGGTAAATTCTGTTACTTTTCAATACTCGATACTACTCGATATTTTTGATTTGGATACTCGATACTACTCAATATTTTTAACGGTTTTTAAATTTGAAATTTTTTAGTAAAATTCTTTAAAAATGTTGATGATAATTCAATATATAAATTTATAAACATATTTTTAAACTTTTTCATCAATTATTCATTGCGTTTTTCATAGTTTTTTAACATATAATTTTAAATATTTTACTTCTGATTTTTTCTTTTAGCAGAGTTGTAGTTTTGTGACAAATGTTTTAGCAGAGTCGCATTTTTGTGGTAAATATTTTAGCGGAAACACATTTTTATATATTATTTCTCTCCAAAATGCAACTCTGAAAATATCAAATAGTAGTTTTGAGTATCGAGTACCCAAAAAAACACAAATACTCGATACCCTCTACTCATATTTTTGCCAGTACTATTTTGTAAGCAGATTTTAAAACAGATTCGTTGCGCTAACCTTGCCGACTAAATCGTGTAATTACAGCAACAATGTTATTTGGTTATCGTTATTAAATTTTTTCATGGAAGAATTCAAACTTACAGTCCCAGCCAAAATTAGGTTTCAGAAATCAAACCAAAATTACCAAAATTACCGAATAATCTACTTAATTTATAATTTTACCAATATCTTGGCATCAATTTCTTGTCAATATGAGAAAATTCAAGAAAAAACGTAGGTAATTTAAAATTGCTCACTTTGTTTATTTGCGTTTATATTAATATTAAAAAATAAGAAAATCCCGGGATTTTTGAGAAATAATCCCAGGATTCGGGATTTGGCCAATCCCGAAAATCCCGGGATTTCGGGATTTCCCGTTTGACATCCCTAGTCAGAACAAAGCACGATTCTTTTCTTAAATATATCTTAAGTAATTTCGTTTGAAATCTATCTTTGTTCTCACAATAAAACTGACCCTAAATACTAATTTTTCGGTAAAATGCCTCAAAACACTTGTTTAATTGCAAAAAATAGTTAATCGTTTCATATTCAAAAAAAGCTCATTACAAAAAAAATTTTGAGAATTATCTCTTGAAAAAATGTAGAATCTTTCAGGTTTCCTGCACAAAGGAGATTCTTGAATCCAAGAATCTACGCAAAATCTCAAAATTAAAAATGTTTGTTTAATGTCAAATTCTAAAATGTAAAAAAAATACAAATACTCGATACCCACTACTCATATTTTTGCCAGCACTATTTTGTAAGCAGATTTTAAAACAGATTCGTTGCGCTAACCTTGCCCACTAAATCGTGTAATTACAGCAACAATGTTATTTGGTTATCGTTATTAAATGTTTTCATGGAAGAATTCAAACTTACAGTCCCAGCCAAAATTAGGTTTCAGAAATCCAACCAAAATTACCAAAATTACCGAATAATCTACTTAATTTATAATTTTACCAATATCTTGGCATCAATTTCTTGTCAATATGAGAAAATTCAAGAAAAAACGTAGGTAATTTAAAATTGCTCACTTTGTTTATTTGCGTTTATATTAATATTAAAAAATAAGAAAATCCCGGGATTTTTGAGAAATAATCCCAGGATTCGGGATTTTGCCAATCCCGAAAATCCCGGGATTTCGGGATCTCCCGTTTGGCATCCCTAGTCAGAACAAAGCATGATTCTTTTCTTAAATATATCTTAAGTAATTTCGTTTGAAATCTATCTTTGTTCTCACAATAAAACTGACCCTGAATACTAATTTTTCGGTAAAATGCCTCAAAACACTTGTTTAATTGCAAAAAATAGTTAATAGTTTCATATTCAAAAAAAGCTCATTACAAAAACAATTTTGAGAATTATATCTTGAAAAAATGTAGAATCTTTCAGGTTTCCTGCACAAAGGAGATTCTTGAATCCAAGAATCTACGCAAAATCTCAAAATTAAAAATGTTTGTTTAATGTCAAATTCTAAAATCTATGTTTTCTAAATTATTCATGTTTTCCATTATAGCATTATTTGAAAAAAGATTTTTTTTGGTCCTCAAGGAGGGGCTTCAGCCCCCATAGCCCCCCCCCTTGTATCCGCGCCTGACGCCAGTTATTATGGAATAAAAAAGATTTTAAAATACTAGAAAATATGCAATGTTATTCAAAGTATTTCTTTTTTATAAAAATATGACTCCAAATCTGATACACATAGTTACAAAACTATACATATGGGAAACAAATTTCTGTTTTCTTGAAGAAAATATGATTTTACTTTCTTTTTACTTGCATTTTTTATTTAAAGTAAAACATAAACCATTTTTATCATATTCTAGAAAACTTTTGTTGTTTTTGTTAGCAAATAACCACAAAAAACATATAATTTTTCATTTTTTAAAGTTACATAAGTATACATTAGAGTGTCCCTTAAAAATAGATTTGTCGTTACACCCCCCAGTTTTATTGGAACCCAAATGGAAAAAATCGATTTTTTTTTTTTTTTGGGAAAACGTTAACCCGAGCCGAAAGTTGAACGAAAATGGCACCTTTTGGAAAAAAGTGTATTACTATTAAAAATTCCCAATTCGAAATTTCGAAAAAAATTATTTTTTATTCCATATATTCATTTAATATAGTCAAAATGATTCATACATAGAATTTTGACTTCATCGGATATCATTAACCCACTTTAGCCTGAAATCCAAAATGACCCACAAATTTGATAAAAATGCAAAAACGTATTTTTTTTTAAATTAATTTTAAAGATTTTTTAAAATGCCTAATTTGGAGATCTCGATTGCTATTTGTACCACATAATAGTTGATATTAAATAAAAATAAATTGGAAAAATGATAATTCGAGTTTGTGTTTGGAGCGACTGCTTTTCAGGACATTTTACAAAAATTGCTCATTTTGTCAAAAATTTCAATGTTTTCATCAAATATTACACGGTTTTCGGAAAAACAGCACTCAAATTAGGTTAGATTATAATTATCTTTTCATTTCTATAAAAAAAATTTAACCCTTAGTGGCCTGGGGTCAGAAAAGACCCATGGAACTTAATATTAATTACACCGCGTTACACACATTCTGTCCAATGAACCAAATATACTTTTTCGGAAAGGGGAGAAAAAATAAAAATACACGTGTATCGGCGATTTTCATGTACACGTCAGAATTTTTTTTTATGTATAAAGTATAAAGCTCGTAGTGTCCGTCTGTCAGCCTGTGTGAAGGACTTTGGATCAATTTTTAAGCCTTTTTCCGTGATCCAATCGAGTTGAATTTTTGCAGGCAGACTCGTGGAAATGTCTGTATCACGTCAAATTTTAAAAAAAATAGAGTTTTATCAATTCTCAGATTTTCCTAAATTTTTTTTAGAAAAAAAAAAAATTTTTTTTTCACTTTTTTCAGCATAACTTGAAGGGACTCCAAATTTTTAAATTACTAAAGCGTATTTCTATATATTTCATCTGAGAAAAAATGCAGTGCCCGACTCGAAATAACTTTTGTTACGTTTGTGGCTTATTCGCACCAAGTAAAAATTTGAAAAATATTACGAAAACAGTGGTTAATTCGTTTCAGAAAATATTCAAGACTGCTTATGTTCCTTACTTGTGGTATACTCCGGAAGTCGTGTGCGACTATTGCTATAGAAATTTATGCAAGTTTACTGATGGAAGGTCAACAATAAAGTACGCTGTACCAACAATTTGGCTACCACGTACGGAGCACTGCAATGAATTGTGCTACTTTTGCGTAACTTTTACTCAAACTAAAGGGTACCAATACTTTCGCCGCAACAAAATTCGCTACGCTAATGTAGAATCGGTTATTCCAGCGGTTCTGTACTCATCAGAAGAACGTATAGCGGCTTCAGTGGAGATTTTTGATGATGTTCCCGAAATAAGCGATGGAGAATCAACAGTAGTACCAACAATGCTATCAACATTTCTTGCATCGAATGGGAGATGCGAGAGTCCAGAAGTATCGGAATTTGTACCAACAAATTTGTCGAGGAGAACAGCGGAACTCTTTGCATCACGCTCTAAGCAGTGGAATATAGTGGCGGCTGATTTTAAAAAACAGCCGCTCGTGATCGAGGTAGCACTATTCCATATGACGAATTTTTTAAATTGCACGAAGATCGGGAAAAAAACCTGGCTTATTGTTATGATATTGATTCGATGTTTGCAAAAATTGGTTACTCTCATATTTCAGAGGAGTGGCGACTTTTCATCGATACATCGGTCAACTGCCTTAAAGTCATGCTGCTGCATATCGGTAACAAACATCCATCTGTCCCGATCGCATAGGCTCTATGAAATAACCCCCCACGAAATAACTCCCCAAAATGAAAATGAAATAAATCCCCAAACTTTTGTACAGAAAACAACAACAATGGTAATTGGGGCGTTATTTCGTTTTTTTGGGGATTTATTTCGTATTTTAATTGGGGACTTATTTCATTAAGAAATAAATCCCCAAATTTTAAAAATGAAATAAATCCCCAAATATTTTTTTGGGGAGTTATTTCATTTTCTCTAAAATTAAGATTCTTTCAAATTCCAAGCTAAAAATAGATAGAATTACTACACGCATACCATGGAGTAAATATCAATTACAGTGAATCTAAAAATTGTTCCTAGAACTACGTTTCATGTGGTAAAACGTAAAACAATTTTATTAAAAAGTAAGTGTATAAAACCATTATATAATATAATTTAATGAGTGTAGAAAAAATACAGAATGTATTAATAGTTTTGGTGAAGGAAAAATTTTTCGGATTTTTCATAACTAACTAATCTACCCTTAGACAATTTATAGCTAACGAATGAAAAGTTCCTTATCATAAGTCGGTTGGAAATCAAAATTTCGCGCGAAATCAAAATTTCCAGCCGATCGCGCTCCACAAATATATAGCCAACGATTTAATATTTTTGGCATGGTTTTTTTCGCGCGAATTTTTCATTTCCAACCGATTTACACTCAACCAAAATTTTTTCTCTACCAAAACCATGCCAAAACTATTAAATCGTTGGCTATAAATTGTTGAATCAAACAATGTATATAGTTTTTGATTTCCAAACGATTTACACTCAATCAAAATTTGTTCCGTATCAAAACCAGACCAAAAATATTGGTTGGCTACACATTGTTAGCATATTTAAAGAAGAATCTTTAAGGGACAAGATGTAGCGACTTTTAATAATTTCAACGAATTTTCAGTTTTTGAAGCCACCCTACGGGAAATTTTAACAAACTGTCACCGAACTGGCCCCTTTATAAGAAATAGAATGCTCACTTTTACATGGCGTTGTCATAGGAGGGGAAAATTGACCCCTTGTGACATGTCACAAGACAAAGCCCAGGACAGGTCCCTGAACTTTGTTTTTTATGAGAGTTCAGTAACCTGTCCTAGGATTTGTCTTGTGACATGTCACAAGTGTCAATTTCCCCCTCCTGTGACATCGTCATGTAAAAGTGACCACTCTATTTCATATAAAGGAGCCAGTTCGGTGACAGTTTGTTAAAATTTCCCGTAGGGCATGTATGCGATCTTAAATTCCTCTAGTTTCTCTTATTGTAGCGATATAATTAAAGACTCCATGCAGATATGTGCATATTTAACATACATAAATATATGTAATTTTTACAATGAAAAAAAATATGAAATAATACTGAATTTTAAAATGGGGACTTATTTCATTTTGAAAATGGGGCTTTATTTCATTATGAAATAAACCCCCAAAAATGGGGAGTTATTTCTTTTTGTTTGGGTATTATTTCATTTCTGTGGGAGTTTATTTCATTATGAAAATTGGGGCATTATTTCATAATGAAATAAGCCCCCAATTTTGGGGCATTATTTCATTTTCGTTTTGGGGAGTTATTTCGTAGGGGGTTATTTCATGGAGCCATTGTACCCATTTCTCTTGATGGTTCTGCGAACTGTCTGGTCGGAAACAGAAATTTCGAGATCTGCTTTTAATTTTCGATTCAGTTCGCCATTTTTCTTAGGATTTTCTTGAACCGTTCTGTTCGGTTGTCGAGAATACAAGGGCGGACACAACGTGCCTTACTTTTAAACCAAAACAAGTGGAAGTGATTTTAGGGAATCAATTTTTCATTGATTCCAAAGTGTCATTAAGTCCTGATTACCGCTTCTAAAACAGGTCTTTTTCACAACTTCCAAAAATGTGATTTTGAATGAAATTAAGTCTATTCAAATCTATCTAACTACAGATATTTCTATTAACATTTATAACTATGGTTGAGCACTTAACCTTAATTATTTTGAGACAAGTTGTCCAAAAGGTATTTACTTCAATTTTTTACCAATAAAAACTTATTCATTTTCACCAATTAAAAAGAACAACAAAAGGATCATTAAATAAAACTTCCACCCTATGACAAGCCTATGTAAAATTCATTGGTTCCGGTTAGAGTATTCAATTAATCGGCTTTTTATTTTAATCGATTAATCGTGCAAATAATTATTCGGGTTTTTTTCTTAACCGGTTAATCGAACAAAATTTTAAAATTAATCGATTAATCGAAAAAATTTTCTGTAAAATAATATAATACACTTGTTGTGTTTTTAATAATTTTATTTAAAAAAAGGACCAACATTTAATTCAGTATTTCTTCTGAAATTCATAAAAATAAAAAAAATTTAATAATTGAGATCAGATTTTGTCACTATTTTTATTTTTTCTGTCCTCTCTTTCACATATTAAAATTTTATCCAAATCGGGGAGAACGACACCCGAAAGGAGAATATAAGACCCCGTCCATTAATTTGTATATTTTTCGTATGCATTGAATACATAGAAAACGTAAATGTACACAGAAAAAACAGTAGGCACCAACAATCGGAATTTGTAGAAGCAATCACATTTTCTTTTAAATTGAAATTTTATTTTCAACAATTTTTTTGTTTGAAATATTTGTAACTCGTTTGTAAATTGTTATCTTTCATATAAAAATTGTTTTAAAATAAAAATTCAAAGTTACAAAAAACAAAATAAATTTTTTTTTTGGATTTACAAATTTCTTTGTTGGTGCTTTTTTAAAAAATTTTTTTTTGTATTTCAAATTTGGTATGAGAAAAGTGTTTAAAAATTTAATTATAATTTTGTAAATTCTTTCTGTGTAGAGAGGAATTCTTTTGAGAATTAATTTTTCCTCTACGTTTCCGTACTTTGATCCCTTAATTTTATTTTATTTAAACAAGGTTTATTACATTGAGCATTAATTATAATTAATAATTCTAATAATATTTAATTACAATAATTATTAATGTTTTCATTTAATATCAACGTTTAAAAAGTCGTAAAAAATAATTAAAAATTTGTTATGAGTAAATAGATACCACTTCTTTACTAGATAAGTCACAACAACAGGGTAGTAATTTGGAAGATGACAAAGCAAACTGTGTTAATTTTATGTTGTTTTTGTTTGTTCTTTGGGATTTAAGATGTTTATTAACGCTCCTACTTGAAAACATGAAATTCTCATTGAGGTGAAGTTAACAAATATTTCTAGAAATTCTAAAAGGTCGTCCCTTAATTATTTTCTTAGCCCAGAATGAAATACGGATAGGTACAAGCCTACAACAAATTATTTATCACAATTTTTTAAAAAATTGTCGAATTTTTAGCACATTTACTTTAATAAAAATCTATATTTTTTAAAATTTTTTTCATTTTCGACCAGTTTTGATTAATCGTATGAAATTATTCGAATTATTCGTTATTCGAAATTTGGACATTTTAAATTATTCGAACAATTTTTGGGAAGAACGATTAATCGTTTGAATACCCTAGTTCCGATCCAAATTTTCACAATATCGAAATCCAAATCACTGCTTCTTTTTCTCTTCTCTTAATGATTTTTTTGCTGGGTAATTTCGTTTGAAATATATCTTTATTCTGACAATAAACTGGCCCTAAATATCAATTTTTCAGTAAAATGCATCAAAAGATTTGTTTAATTGCAAAAAAATGGTTAATGGTTGCATATTAATTCTGTAAAAAAGCCCATTACAAAAAAATTTTGGGAATTACCTCTTAAAAAAATGTAGAATCTGTCAGGCTTCCTGAACAAAACAAATTCTTGAATCCAAGAATCTACACAAAATGTCAAAGTTAAAAATGTTGTTTAATGTGAATTTCTAAATTGTTTGTTTACAAAATTAACATGTTTTCCATTATAGCATTATTTGAAAAAAAAAAAAAATAAATTGTCCTTGTATCCGCGCCTGATGATATTGATACTATTACAATTCCACATTGGATTTAGTATTCTCCAAATGCTGATATTGAATTTCATGGCTTTTGTGACGCATCGGAATTGGCGTATGCTGCTGCTTTATACGCAGGGGTTCAAATTGGTGAGAACATTTTTTAAAATTTACTGACTTCGAATACAAAAATCGACCCAATTAAAAAACCATCGATCCCTCGCTTAGAATTATGTGGTGCTGTACTTTTAGCAAAATTGGTTGATAGTATTATGCCCCAATTCAATTTGAAAGAATCTTCGCTCTATTTTTGGTTTGATTCAACGATTGTTTTAGCCTGGCTGAAAAAACCTCCATGTAATTGGAAAACTTTTGTGGCTAACAGATTTGCCACAATTTTAAAAAAAGTTGGTAACAAAAAACGGGCCCATATAATTTCTCAGGATAATCCTGCCAATCTAGCAACCCGGGGGCTGATCCCATCGGAGTTAAAATCTTGCAAGCTGTGGTGGCATGGTCCTGAGTAGCTCAAATTACAAAAATCTGCGTGGCCGACGTTGCCCTCTGATTATGAAACGACAGAGGAAATGAAAAGTATCCAAGTTCATGTTGCTAGATCGTCTGAAAATGAAGATATTTTAGATCGATTCTCCAGTTTGCCCAAAGCTATTCATGTAATTGCGTACATTTTTCGCTATTTTAATAACGCTCGTTTCAAAACTCGCAAACCTATTCATTCTGTAAGGCTGAGGAATTAAGATTTTTAAGGAATCGTCTTTTTTCGTTGTCCCAGCAGATATATTTTCCTAAAGATTATAATTGTTAGGCTGTAAATAGGAAAATTGAATCTAGTAGCCCCTTGTTGACGCTCACGCCCTTTTTAGACAAAAATAAAATTATTCGTGCCAATGGTCGTCTTACTTTAACATCCAGTGTCTCGTACTCTGAAAAATATCCCATAATTTTGACCCATCACAGCAGATTAGCTCGCCTGTACGTCGATTTTGCCCACAAAATGACTCATCATGGCGGCTTACGGTTAGTCCATAGTGTGATTCGACACGAGTGCTGGATTATTAAAGTCAAAAATCTGATTATAACCTACGTAAATAACTGCAAGTGTTGGTGCACAATTGTGTTGTAACAATATTTTATTTATGAAATTTGTAATTGAATTTGATTTCTTCAATTTTGTTTAATTCGTATCATACTTCGGATTTTTTCATTGGCATTAAAATTTCATTATCATTAGTTGACTAATGCTAATGGCAAAAAAATTTCATTACCATTTAAGGTACTGAAATTTTCTGGCATTAGAATTTGTAATGCTAATGCTAATGAAATCGCACTAATGCCTTAAAAACTATGAACAATTGAGTAAAAAAAAGCATTTGTTTACAAAAAAAAAAGGAGATGAATAGAATACTTTTTTTTCAACTAGCCACCGAACTTTGTTCTATGAAATGGTTGTTATAGTCCCTAGACTATAAATTTAAAAAAACCGCACTTAAAAAATTGCAAAATAATCGCGGAACGCGAAAAAAGTCTTTATGGTACAAAAATTTAATTAAAAAACTTAATCAGCGATTTTCATTCTGCGAAAAAATATACTGATGTAAGAATTTTCCTTTTTACAAAATTTCTTTTGCGCGACATTTTTTCGCGGTATTTTTTGCAACTAGCCAGCGAACTTTATTCTATGAATTGGGCTTATAGACCCTAGGTTATGATTCTAAATAACCACAAGTAATAAATTGCAAAATAATCGCGGAACGCGAAAAAAGGCTTTATGGCACAAAAATGAATAAAAAACTTAATCAGCGATTAAAAATCTGCGAACAAAAATGCAACTTTTGTACCATTAAGGCCTGGTATCTTATGTGATATTAAACAATGATTAAGAAGAAAATCATTGTTTAGCACTTAATTACAGTAACTCATCAAATTTTAATCTCTGATTTTACTCTAAACATTGCTTAAATTTAATTAAAGAAATTTCTGTGATTAAGACCTTAAACATAGATTTTCTACCCTACAAATCATGTTAGTATTAACATTTTTTTCTAATGTTGGTAACTTTTTAAAATGTTTTATGTAGACTAATTAATTTGTATATAAACACCGTACAACATCTTTATGTGCCATCTAAATAATTCTAATTCTCTAAAAATACCAATTAGAATTAAGAAAATATTTGGGGAAAAATTTAATAATATGACATAATATTGGATTCTGTACTAATAGTTTGTTAGAATCGGTCATAATTTTGATCTTTATTTAGCACAAATAAACCATGATTTGTGGAAGGAAAATTAGACCAAAAAATGTGTTTAAAGTGTCTCATAATAATTTTTTGAATTCTGCCGTTTTTAATCACAAATAATTTAAATTTTCTAATTTTCTGTAAAAATATGAGATATATAAAGATATAAGACATACTTCACGTGCTCCTGCAAGATCTTAAATTGTAGTTAATGAGTATAGTTTTTTATTAAATTTTTTATAATTTTGCTTATTTATTGAACCAATTTTTACTATTTAATAAAATTTAACCATAAAACTTAATCTACCACATTCTATTAAAAATTGTTGAAATGTCGGACAGAGTCATTTAACAGAGGTTAAGATTTATGCATACTGCTAAGATTCTATAGTAGTTGTTTAGAACAGTTATAGGCACACTTAAATATTTCCTGCAGTAGAATTTTTAAGTACGCCATATATTTTTTCCTCCGAGGAATATTTTTGGATTCATATATTTTATTTTCCACAAAATTCGAAAATTCTAATTTATTCAATTGACACAAAATTTCACAGACATGACTCTTCAGAAGATTTTTGCTTTGTACACAAAATTGTTGGAAGATATCCTAAAAATAGAATCAAGAAAATCAAGCGTTTAGTTTCGCGGTTTGTAAAAATTTACTGCTTTAGGAAATATCACTGTATGTGTATATTAAATTTGATCCAAATATATTTACCTAAACGAATAACAAATAATATAGAGGCATAGCTATTTTACTTTTCCTTTGAACATAGTTTCCTAATAAATTCTGACTTTAAAATTTGTATTGAATGTATCGAAAACATCAAAAATCATCTTGTCCTTCATAAATATTTCTTAATAACACCTTCCTGGACTAAAAACAAATTTCTAATTATACACACTTACCCAATGTAAAAAATTAAGATATGCATGTAGCATGCAAAAAGACACTTCCTATTTGAGGCATTTAGCGATTGATGATTTTTAAAACAACAATTTGGTCATCTATTTTATAATTTTATGACCCCGTATCACGCGAAAAATTCAATAAAAAACTCTTATTTCGCGAGTTTCCAAACTTGTTTTATTTTCTTTTATTTCTTATTCGTATTGTCAAATGAAAATATCTAAAATTAACAAATCATTGATTAAATTTTTATAAGTTACCGATATTGGGTCATATGAATAAAACTTAGCAATTACTTTGAAGTACTTACTTTGGGCTTAGGAATGGCTTTTAACTCCAAATTTACCAATTGGCTGGTAGAACAGCATGAAATTTAACGAAAACTAAAAAATTAAATTTCTAGTCTACTTCCAAGCAGACTAGATTTGTGAAGTAATTGCTTAAAAAACCCTGTATTTCCCCCTATTAGTAATATCTATTTTTTATTCATACGAGCCATTATTTTAAGCAAGTTTAAGGGCTAATCAATGATTTCTATATCAATGATTAAAGTAAACTAAGCATTGGAGATAAGATACCAGCCCTAAGTCTTTTTTCGTGTTCCGCGATTATTTTGCAATTTTTTAAGTGTGGTTTTTTTAAATTTATAATCTAGGAACTACAATACCCAATTGATTAATTAAAAAAAGAAATCGCGAAAAAAGTCGCGGAAAAAAAATCCAAAAAGGAAAATTCTTACATCAGTATGTTTGTTTGCAGAATGAAAATCGCTGATTAAGTTTTTTAATTCAATTGTTGTACCATAAAGTCTTTTTTCGCGTTTCGCGATTATTTTGCAATTTTTTAAGTGCGGTTTTTTTAAATTTATAATCTAGGGACTATAACACCCATTTCATAGAACAAAGTTCGGTGGCTAGTTAGAAAAAAAATCGCGAAAAAAGTGCCGGAAAAAAAATTTGCAAAAAGGAAAATTCTAACATAGTATATTTGTTTTCAGAATGAATATCGCTGATTAAGTTTTTTAATTCAATTTTTGTACCATAAAGTCTTTTTTCGCGTTCCGCGATTATTTTGCAATTTTGGTTGTGGTTGTGGTTTTTTAAAATTTATAATCTAGGGACTACAATACCCAATTCATAGAACAAAGTTCGGTGATTAATTAAAAAAAGAAATCGCGAAAAAAGTCGCGGAAAAAAAATCCAAAAAGGAAAATTCTTACATCAGTATGTTTGTTTGCAGAATGAAAATCGCTGATTAAGTTTTTTATTTCAATTGTTGTACCATAAAGTCTTTTTTCGCGTTTCGCGATTATTTTGCAACTTTTTAAGTGCCTTTTTTTTAATTTATAATCTAGGGACTATAACACCCATTTCATAGAACAAAGTTCGGTGGCTAGTTAGAAAAAAAAATCGCGAAAAAAAAGTGCCGGAAAAAAAATTTGCAAAAAGGAAAATTCTAACATAGAGCAATTCCATATGAAAACGATCAAAATTGGCAAATTTTTGGACGACCCCTCTCCGATTTTAAAATAAATAGTCTCAATCGATTGCCCAGCAAAAAATAATGTACCTACATATTTTTTTTTTTTTTTATAGTGACTGGTTTAGTGGTGGTGTACACCACTGTCATGTGACAAAATTGAAGAATTCTTCATAAGGGACCTCATTGAAAGTTGTTAAAAAACTACTAAAGCGATCGCAACGAGTGTTAGCTCGTTGGAAAGGTATTGAATCAGGCTTTAATTGAAAAATAAAATTTTCCTAATTTTTCTCAGAAATTTACCTTTTTCCCATGAAAATTAAATTTTCCCATGAAAATTAAATTTTGCCATGAAAATTAAATTTTCCGATTTTCCACAGAAGCTCTTAAATTTTCCGGCTAATTTTTTTTTTTTTTTTTGGATTCCTCATAATTTTTGCTTTAAGAATCAGCAATAAAAAAATGGGCCCCGACTCCTTGTTTGGACAGGAGAGGAGCATTTAAGAGACCACCTTGTTCTCATTGTTTTTATATTTTTTATAATTGAATTATTTGTAATTATTTAACATTATTTTATTTTATTATTAAAAATACATTTTAAAAATTATTTTACAGTTAAAAATACATTTATGAAGAAAAAATCAATTTTTTTTAAGAGCCCCAAGTTGAGTGTGTAGTGAATATGGTCTGCCTGCCTTCACAAGATCGGCCATAAATCCATGGATAATAGCAGCAGTGGCATGTAATGGCACACCAAACCCGACTGAGGCTACAGGTCATAAAATGTTTTGTAAATTTTTTAAATTACCAGGTAATAAATATTTCGCCTAAAATGACACGTGCAGAAACAAGTCATAAAACACGGATTTTCCATAAATATGGCGAAATATTTAGTACCTGGTAATTTAAAAAATTTACAAAACATTTTATGACCTGTGGTCGGCTTATTGGCAGTAACCAATTAAGTCCCTCTTTAAAAAACATTTTATGACCAGTAGTTCACGCAAATTTTCCTATTAAAGAAAAGCAAATATCGCTTATTTTTTTACCTATTTTTTACCAAAAAATAAATATAAATACTTCACACACTCTGAGTCAAATTTTAGTTGAATACTAAACGTGAAAGTGTTAAAGTGTTTTTTTTGTAAAGTAAAGAGTGAAGCTGTAAATAAAATTTAAAGTAAAATGAATAAATTTTGCTGCAATCCGTTTAACAAGAGTGGACATCGTTCGAAAAAGATAAAAGTATTAAAATTAACTGGTGTTTCGAAGCGATACATGAATGAATTAAATATACAATACGGTGAAGAAGCAGAATTCATTTGCCCCAAGTGTAAAATCGATTTGTCTCAACAAGCAAATGCATTGAAACAAATGCAACCACAATCCAAGAGTGAAGTGACAATTGAACAAAATGTTTCATCTGATAGTGAGGCAGACATTCCGATGGTCAATATGTCTTTGAGTCCTTTGAATGAGGCTATTACCACTTTAGGTGAATCGCCTATTACAAAAAGAAAGTTGCGAAGTGAAAAATACAGGAAAGAGAAAAAAGGCAAGGTTATGAGTGCAATCGCGACAATATTTGATGAAGGCTCTGATAACGAATGCAGTCAAGCAGATGACGTTGATGACGGCAAACAAATGATTGAGCAGTTGAAAAGAAAATTCAATTTAGCGACCACTTTTCCGGAGAAATATCTCATTTTATCTGTGCTGCCCCAATCATGGTCTATACGCAAGATTTCTGAACAGTTTCAAACATCTTTTTACATCGCGAGAAGAAGCAAAGAATTAGTTCGACAGAAGGGCATATTGGCGACTCCCACCAAGAAATTTGGCTCAAGGACCCTCAGCGAAGCAACGGTGAAATTGATTCAAGGTTTTTACTGCAATGATGACAACAGCCGCGCCTGCCCAGGTACACGTGACTATGTTATCACACGTGAAGATGGAGAAAAAGTACACAAGCAGCGCAGAGTATTATTATGTAATCTATCCGAAGCATACCATCAGTTCAAAGAGAAATACTCAGCAGAAAAAGTGGGATTTTCTAAGTTTGCCATCCTACGACCAAAAGAATGCGTGCTGACATTAGACAGGCACGGAACGCATTCAGTCTGCGTTTGCATGTTTCATCAAAACATCAAATTAATGTTCTTTCCATGCAAGAAATTGAAAGTATTTCACGGTGAAATTGAAACATATAGGGACCTCCTGTCGAAGTCGTTGTGCGCATACCCCACGGAAAATTGTCATCTGTCCAAATGCGACAATTGTCCGAAGATTGACGAGCTAGAGCAATATTTGGCGGAAAAGTTTGAACAGCTGTTAATTCAGGAGGTACATTTCAAACAGTGGATAATTAGCAGCGGCAGATGTTCCCTTGAGACCGTGGTAAAGCAGATTCCGGAATTCATCGAGGAATTCGGATTCAAGTTGAATGAACTGAAGGCGCACCATTTCATATCCGAGATGCAATCGAAATTTCTAAAGGAAAGTAAGGAGAAATTAGCTCAAAATGAATTCATTGTGATAAGCGACTTTGCCGAGAATTACACTTTTCTCGTTCAGGATGAAATTCAGGCTTATCACTGGGCAAACGACCAGTGCACGGTGCATCCTTTTTGCATTTATTTCAAAAACGAAGATAACGAACTACAGACCGTAAGCCTTGTTGTTGTCGCGGAGAGTTTAGCTCATAATTATGTGTCCGCTTATTTATTTCAAATGAAACTGTTTGAATTCTTAAGATCAAAATTCGATGCAATCGACAAAGTAACGTTTTTCTCAGACGGCGCGGCTTCTCAGTACAAGAATAAAAAAAATTTGTACAATCTTTGCATAATTGAAAAAGAACAAAACTGCAAGGTCGAGTGGCACTTTTTTGCGACGTCCCACGGTAAGGGCACTTGCGATGCGTTAGGGGGAACCCTAAAACGCATGGCGACTAAGGCAAGTTTGCAAAGGCCATATTTCTGATATGTCAATTAATGTAAAGCGGTACTCTTCGTCTGCCGACGTGCTAAATTTAAAGTTACTTTAATTTTATAATGATGCCAAGACAATTGAAATTTTTAATAAATATTGTAATTAAGTATAAGCAGCAAAATAAGAAAGATTTTTTCTTCATAAATGTATTTTTTACTGTAAAATAATTTTTAAAATGTATTTTTAATAATAAAATAAAACAATGTTAAATAATTACAAATAATTCAATTATAAAAAATATAAAAACAATGAGAACAAGGTGGTCTCTTAAATGCTCCTCTCCTGTCCAAACAAGGAGTCGGGGCCCATTTTTTTATTGCTGATTCTTAAAGCAAAAATTATGAGGAATCCAAAAAAAAAAAATTAGCCGGAAAATTTAGGAGCTTCTGTGGAAAATCGGAAAATTTAATTTTCATGGGAAAATTTAAGGTAAATTTCTGAGAAAAATTAGGAAAATTTTATTTTTCAATTAAAGCCTGATTCAATACCTTTCCAACGAGCTATCACTCGTTGCGATCGCTTTAGTAGTTTTTTTTAAAACAACTTTCAATGAGGTCCCTTATGAAGAATTCTTCAATTTTGTCACATGACAGTGGTGTACACCACCACTAAACCAGTCACTATAAAAAAAAAAAATATGTAGGTACATTATTTTTTGCTGGGCAATCGATTGAGACTATTTATTTTAGAATCGGAGAGGGGTCGTCCAAAAGGTGATCGCTTTCATATGGAATTGCTCCATAGTATATTTGTTTTCAGAATGAATAACGCTGATTAAGTTTTTTAATTCAATTTTTGTACCATAAAGTCTTTTTTCGCGTTCCGCGATTATTTTGCAATTTTTTAAGTGTGTTTTTTTTAAATTTATAATCTAGGGACTATAATAGAACAAAGTTCTGTGATTAATTGAAAAAAGAAATCGCGAAAAAAGTCGCGGAAAAAAAATTTACAAAAAGGAAAATTCTTACATCATAATTCAACTTTTGTACCATAAAGTCTTTTTTCGCGTTCCGCGGTTATTTTGCAATTTTTTAAGTGTGGTTTTTTAAAATTTATAATCTAGGGACTATAATACCCAATTCATAGAACAAAGTTCTGTGATTAATTGAAAAAATAAATCGCGAAAAAAGTCGCGGAAAAACAATTTCCAAAAAGGAAAATTCTTACATCAGTATGTTTGCTTGCAGAATAAAAATGGCTGATTTAGTTTTTTAATTCAACTTTTGTACTATAAAGTCTTTTTCGCGTTCCGCGATTATTTTGCAATTTTTTAAGTGCGGTTTTTTTAAATTTATAATCTAGGGACTATAACACCCATTTAATAGAACAAAGTTCGGTGGCTAGTTGAAAAAAAAAATCGCGAAAAAATGTCGCGGAAAAAAAATTTCAAAAAGGAAAATTCTTACATCAGTATATTTATTTGCAGAATGAAAATCGCTGATTAAGTTTTTGTACCATAAAGCTTTTTTTCGCGTTCCGCCATTATTTTGCAATTTTTTAAGTGTGGTTTTTGTAAAATTAGAATCTGGTTACTATAATACCCATAACTAGGGTTTTTCTTTTCACGGACTTTTTCATTTCCCGGGATAGCGGAATTTTTTCTGATTTTCCCGGGATCCCGGGAATTCCCGCTCGTTAGAAAATAAATAAATCCGACATATATTTTACTTGAAAAACTCGATTTCTATTAAAACACCGTCCGACAAAGTTCATCTTTTGGTTGTACCCATGATAAAATCTATTTAATATATTCTGAAAGGAGGGCTAAATATAAAATATGCATGACTTCCACTTTTTCTAGATCAATTCGTTTAACAGTTTAAATCGCGAATTACTATTTAGGAGGGCCGTCTTAATTTTAAAATTAAATATATTAACTAAATATTAATTGTCGGTTGGAACGATTAAACGAATTGATATAGAAAAAGTGAAAGGCACGGGTATTTTAATTTTTTCCCTTCTTTCAGGATATATTGGAATTGTTAATGGGTGCAAACTTGTGACGGATCAGTTTCATAGTCAGAACTAAGATAGATTTTTTGCTTAAGTATTTCTTAAATATGGAGTCCAAAAATTTGTATTTCTAAAGATTTTGTTTCTATTCAGATTTTGAGAAGTATTCGTATAGAATTATTTTATAAAAAAGTTTAAAAGTGAGTATTGCTCACACAAATTATTAGGCAAATTCTTATACAGATTTTTATAAAAATCGACACTAGAATATTATTAAATAAAATTTTATTCATCTTAATACACTACATATAGTGAAAAATAATGTAATAAGTATGCCTAATTGTTTACTATCAACATGGATTTATGTTGTAGGTTAAAAAATAAATATATAGAATATGCATTTAAAATTAACGGTTCGTACTCGTTTATAAATCTGTGGTTCATAAGTTGTCGATCAGAGTTGAATTCCATAGGAAGCAGCTGGATAAAAATAAGATTGTTAGAATTTCGTTGACGTTAGTCTAATTGAGTTGTTTCAATTTGCTTATGTGTTTCAATTCAATATAAATAGATCATCAATTATTAACACATAAAGGCATAGAATATTGAGGATGGGTTTGTAGCAGGACCCGAAAATAGCTATTCTATCCTGCTGGCGTTATCGAATTTTTTAAATTTTTATTCTACGTAATTTACTTGTAAAAATTTTATCATCTCTCTTTTAATTTGAAAAATAAATAACATAAAAATAAAAAAAAATAAACTATTTAATATGCATTGTTGCATTTTAAATTAACAAATAAAAAAATCCAAAATAATTTGAAAAAACATCCGCATAATATTTAAAAAAATACAATTGAAATAAAGGAATAGCAGTTGAAATTTAGATTAAATTATTTCAAGTGAAAAAACCTTAAAATAATCAATTGAAAATACGAAAATATTACTAATTTTTTAATGCCTTGTTTTTGGAACTGAGATACGGATTCTGAATTGCTTTTTTTGAACAAAGATCACCATTTTAAATAAAAAAAAGAATTCTGAAGTTCGAGTATTTGTTTTCGGTTTAACTTAACCAAATTCAACTGACATCCAAAAACAATTTGGCCTAAATAATATTTTTTATACTAATTCAGTTTATTATATTTTAAATCGCATTTCTTAATTTCAAATATTTCTTATTTAAATTAATTTCAAATCAATGCTTTAAATTTAAATTTATTTAGGTTCCAAAATTGCAATATATATATATATATTTGTTCCTTTTACTCCTGCAAGGAGCATAGGGCCGCTAAAAATTGCAATATATTATAGCTAAAACTTCTGTAAAAGAATAAAAAAATTCCGGGAAATCCCGCAAAAAATTCCCGGGATTGCGGGATTGAAAAAAGAGCGGGATTCCCGTCCCGGGAATTCCCGGGACATAAACCCTACCCATAACTCATACCAAAGACTGGTGGTTAGTTTGAAAAAAAAGTTTGCGAAAATAATTTTGCAAAAAGTAAAATTCTTGCATCAATATATTCCTTTACGCAATGTAAACCGTTGATTAAGTATTTTAATTAATTTTTTATACCACAAAACCCTTTTCGCATTCCGCATTTGCAACTCAGAAATGAATTTGAAATCTATCAAATGACGTTTACAAATGCCAATTCCTTCTTATAATTGAGGCATTAGTAATCGTAATGAATTTACTATACAATTGGCATTAGTAATGAAATCGATGTATTTCAAAGCATTAGCATTAGTCCAAGTAATAATAATGCCACACATTTCATTAGCATTAGTTTCAATTTAATGGTAATGAAATCACCAATTAATTTGTCCAAATAATTAATTAGTCTCATGTATGATTCGTATGTTAAAATTTTGTTTATTAATTTATTTAAATTTAGTATCCAGTGTAACCACTGTAAAATGTATCTTAACTATGCTCGTTAGAATGCTTATTTATATACAGTATTAAAGTGATGATATTATACTCAATTTGTTATTAGTGCTACTTAGTCTCAACATTCAAAACCAGTTCTTATCTTTGTTAAAGTATGTGTGTTTTATATTTTTTTTTAGTTTAAAAGTAAATAGAAGTTTTGGCGAACATTGTTATTTTTAAAAGGCGCATTTTTATATCACTTGCTTTCTGATTTTTAAATTAAAATACATCTGCCATGCTTAGGCTGACCATTTTTTCTGACTTAAAATCAGTACAAATTTTAAAAAATATTATCATCCAAAAAAAATATTATAATGCAGCCAACCTAATTGGTTGTCAACCAAATGGTTTGGTTGACGCAACAAAATTTTTCGGTTAACCATTATACTAGTCCAAAAAAACCTTCGACATTTTTCCCTATACAGACCCCAAGACAAAAACGAACCCATTATTTAGAAATTTCAATGATCTGTTACCATTCCTTCCTAATTTTTTTTTTTGTAACAGATTGATGAAATATAGCCATGCTACGAATGGAGTCAAATATGACCCCAGGAAAGTATGAACGTTAATTCTTCCCAAATTTTAATCAAGCCAACGAATTTCTGTTGTCACGAGCAAATTGCATTGCCTAAACTAATTTTCTGTAGATACAAACTAACCAATCGGTTGGCTACAAATTTATTGTAGCCGTCAGAATAAATCTTGTTTCTCTTTGTTAATTTCACATTTTGGCTGCGTTTTTCTACAAAAACACGTAACGTTTTTAAAAATGAAAATCTTAAGGTTTTGTTTACTTTTTTCTATTGAAAATCCCAGAGATTCGAAAATTTTCCATGGAAATACCCACATATATTTCTTCAGATTTTAAGGATTTTTGTACGGAAAAATCTTCAGATTTTGATGTCGTTTCCTGCACTCAGAAAACAGAATCATTCTGACAACCGGATAATTAAAATCTTTTTATCAGAGTCAAATCAACTGATTTTCTATTATCGCAATGGAACTATATGATAAATTCGGTTGTCACCACGAATCTTCACTGTGCATTTAACTACATATTAGATTAAGAAATTTACATGTAGAAAAATCATTTTGAATCATTTCTGGTAGAGAAAACCTCTCACATTCACAAAAATTTATCTTATGAAAAAAATTCATTGTACTTGCATTTCGGCTTTTTTTACTAAAAAAATGTAATATTTTTTAAATGCCAAAAATCAGTACAATCAGTACAAATTTTAAAAAATCAGTACAAATCAGTACACGACTTTTTCATCAGTACACGTGACCAAAAATCAGTACATGTACTGATCAAATCAGTACGAATGGTCACCCTAGCCATGCTGCAACAAACAAATCACTGTTATTTTTTATTTAATACTAAATTAAAAATTTAAAGCTGCCTACACACTAGGGAACATACTTAAAAAAAGAGAGCATTTTTTGTGAATGTGTGAGTGCGTTTGTGTGTGTGTGTGTGTGTTGAGAGCGTGCACTTCGTGTTTACAAAATTTTTTGATATTTTTTGTTCCCTAGTGTGTAGGCAGCTTAATAAACCCATACGAAACAGCAAGGAATGCATTCTACATAAAAAAACGCGTCAAGGACAAATGAGTCGTCCATTTTTCCAACACGGGTGTCGATTTCACTGGCCCCTTTGAAATAAAAAGTTTCACCGGTCGTTAGTCAAGAATAAGTAAAGGTTACATGTGCCTCTTTGTTTGTTTCGCTAACAAGGCAATCCACTTCGAAGCAGTCAGCGATTTATCAACTCCAGCATTCTTAGCAACTTTCGCTCGTTTTGTAGCCCGTCGCAGTTGCCCAAATTTTGTCTACTCCGACAACGGCAGAAATTTTGTTGGCGCAGCAAAGGAGATTGATTCGAACTTCGAAAATTGCGTAAAAGACATTCGCGATCACGCCGTTTCAAAATATGAACCTCAGCGTTTATTGTGGCACTTTATTCCCGCTGCAGCTCCGCATATGGGCGGATTCTGGGAAGCAGGAGTTAAAAGTTTTAAGACGTATTTCAAAAAAATGGCTGGTCAACTAAAATACAACTTTGAGGAGTTTTCTACCTTGTTAGCTACAATAGAATCGTGCCTTAACTCTCGTCCACTTGGCCCTTTGTCTGAAAACGTCGAAGATTTGTCTGCGCTTACTCCTGGTCATTTTTTAATTGGTTCGGCGATGCTTACTCCGGCTGAACCCGAAGAACTCACATCCGCTGTTAATCATCTGAATCCTTGGCGCAAAATTAAGGCGATGCAGCGCGAAATATATCGGCGCTGGAAGAACGAGTATTTAAAAGAATAGCACAAACGCAACAAATGGAAAACGCCCCAAATAAATCTGCAAGAATACGACCTAGTTGCCCTTAGAAATGTACCACTTTGACCCACTGATTGGCGCTTAGGTCGTATTATTAAAATTTATCAAGGCTCGGACAAAAGAGTTCGAGTAGTTGACATTAAAACTCAAAATGGAGTTGTCAAACGGCCAATTCATAAATTGGTCCTCTTGCCACGCTAACTCGAAATTTTATGCTTCTCTTTGCCCACGTAATTTCCTCGCACTTTTCCTCACTATAATTATTTTCTTTTTGTTATTTGCTTGCAGCCCACGATGAGCAAAATGGCATGGTTCAACACCAACTACGGCTGTCCGGTATGCAATCGGCTACATGCCATACGCCAACGTACACGCCGAAAAGGGACTCTATGTGAGCTGCTCAGCTCAATCACATTCGCTACAATCTTGCCGAAGCATTGACCGCTGCAAGTGTTGCCATCAGCAGCACAACACACTATTGCATCCCGTGGCCCAAGGATCAGTGTGGTTTGCCATAACCGCGTTGGTAAGAATTTACCCGCATGAGAATTCTGATCGCCATGCTATTATTCGGATTCTCATTGACCCAAACGCCATCCGGTCATCCATCAATGCGGAAAAGGCGAAAAAACTGGGGTTGCGGGTGTCAGCTGGCCAGGTCAAATTAGGCCACCGGCGTTTTTCGCACATGACGATAAATATACGTTGCGCGGTCGAGAACCCGCCCATTCGGTATACACCGTTGTACGAAGTGAAAATTGATGACGTGCGCCGCCGAGGCAAGGATGTGGTAAATGCGGACCCGATGTGGTACTCACGTGACACCTATGATATGGTCATGGGAGCTGACGTGGTCCCCAGAGTGCTTGACGGTCCTGCTGATGGCAGACCAGGGAAGATCTACATCCAACAAACTTTCTTTGGCACGGTTTATTTTGGTGAAGGTGAAGAGGAAACTAATCCGGACTACCTGGTTGACTAGAGAGAAAAGGAAGCTGTGTGGCCCGAAGGTAAACCCAACACTGGTATGCAGTGAATTTAAATTTGTATTTTTTTTTTGCTTTGCTCAAAAGTGCACGTATATTTGGATTAATTTTATTTTATTACTATTAATCATTCCCTCTTTTGCTCAAAGAGCACGTACTTTTTAATTAAATATTCATTATCTTTTGCTCAAAGAGCGTGTTTTTTTAATGAATTGTTAAATAACTCTTTTCGATACATATAATTATATTCAGTGTTGCCATAACGGCGATTTTCTCGTTCAGATCTACACCGATAATAATCCATGCATAAAAATACGAAAAAATGTCAAAATAACAAAAATTTTTGTAAAATATACGAAAAATGGTTTATTTTACGAAAGTTTTTGTTGTTTTGACATTTATTTCGTATTTTTATGCATGGATTATTATGTGTGTAGCGATTTTGTTTCGACCCTAAGGGAAAAAATTCTTTGTAATTGTTATCAGCTTATGAACATACTAAGGAGGTTTTTGAGTAAAAGGGTCCCTTAAATACCATTTTAAACAATCTAGTGATTTTATAGCGATTTTTGGATCTGATGTAGCTATTTAATTTGAAAATTTGTTGGCAACACTGATTATAATTTTTTGTTTTTTTTGTAATATACATATTTTTTTGTAACATATATTTTTTGTAATATATTCTATTTTTGTAACCGCCCCCCTTGAACTGATAGTGCAAGGGGGGCGGTATATTCGCGCCGGCATGAAAACACCGCCGCCGGAAAATAATCGTCGAGTACTCATGAGGGTACTCATCAATGGGTACTCTCATGGGTTCTTTTTTTGCAATATGAATCATTGGGTTTCAAGTTCTTAATAATTGTCATATAATTGTTTCGTGATCTTTCGTGGTAGCCTGCAGCCAACAAGTGGTAAAAGAAGAAAAATAACTAAAAGTGAAAAATAATTATATTTTAAAATGAATAATAAATTGTGAAATGAAAGCAAAACAATAGGAAAACATACATGAAAAGGAAATTGAAAAAATTGTGAAATTAAAGAATTATAAAAGAAAACGTTTAAAAGAAGAAACAAAAAATATATCACTGTAAAAAGAAAATAATTGGAATAAATTATAAAATAAAACCATATTATAAAATAAACAAAAGGAGTGTTTTTAATTCACCAGTGGAACGTGTTATTATGGAGTTGTCCACTGCCCAATTCATCCTGCACATAGTCAACGATACCAAGGCCCATCCAGGTATCGTACGAACCCCAGTCACACCGAAACAGAAACAATTGAAACGCTTACGGTTTTATATGAAGACGTAATAATTGCGAGTGATTTTAATTCTAACATTTTGGTGGACCGAAATCTTTCTGATAAAATGATCTCACTAGGACTTTTCTCTCCTAATACAATCGTTCCTACGCATTACACAGCACACAATAACACTATTGGATCTATTTTTTGTTAGTAATCATTCCAATGTAGAACTTTACGACCAACTTTCATCGTCATGTTTTTCAAAACACGATCTAATTTTTATTGCATATAATTTTGAGTTATTGGCAACAGACCATTTAATCACATATCGTGACATGAAAAATATTGACCTTTTAACCTTGCAGGACGAGTTTTTCGAAAGTGCCTGGAATTGTTTGTATTATTTTATCTCAGTCGATGATCAGTTCTCATTTTTAGAATACAATTTAAGTAATCTGTTCAATCTAACAGTTCCTTAGAAAGCGAAAACTGTTAGTCACAAGAAAAAGACCTGGTTTTCTTTCATCATTAAGAATGCAATTTATCTAAGAGATTTGGCATATTCTCGATGGAAACGTTTCAAAACTACATTTCTTCACGAGGAATATCGTTCTGCTAGGAACAAAACCAATAAACTCTTAAAAAAGGCCAAATCAGATTTCTACGCAGAAAAGTTCTCGAGCGCTCTTCGATCTAAAGAGAAATGGGAAATGATGTTAACCTGTTAACCATGAACCTTGTCCGATTGATGCTGATACTATTAATGAAACATTTTTGAGTATACCAATGGTTGAAGCCGATCGTAATTATTATGATATTAATTTTAATGATTTTGAAAATGTAAATTTTTCCTTCACTGCCGTGAACCAAACTGACGTTTTATCGTGTTTCTTATCGATCAAATCTAATGCTGTGGGAGTTGATGGAATTCATTCAAAATATTTAAAGATTGTTTTACCTCAACTTATGCCTCATATCACTTTTTTTTTAATAAGATAATTACAACTAGCTATTTTCCTAATAAATGGAAAACCGCCAAAATCATACCGATTCCTAAATCGGGCACTGATTATAGACCTATAGCTATTTTACCATATTTATCTTAAGTTTTCAAATTATCCACTATTTGGATATTAACAATTTGCTTACTAATCGTCAATCTGAGTTTCGGAAGAAACATAGCTGCATAACAGCCCTAACAGACGTTGCGGAGGAGATAAGAAAAGAGGCTGATAAAGGTAATGTTACGTTTTTAGTTCTGTTAGATCATTGCAAAGCGTTTGATACTGTTGACCACGGCATTTTGTGTTTAACCCATTTGGCGCCTCTGTACCCAATTGAGTACACCCAGAAAGAGGAAACCAGCTATTAGACTTTAAAAGTTATAACGGTTTTTTGTGTATTAGTTAAAAAACGACAAATGTAGCATTAAAAAAGAAAAAAAAACTGCATCTATATTGATGACAACTGTCGCTGAATGATCTCTGAACTTACAGTATACTCAAGCATGCAAGTATGTGCGTCCTTTTATTATTTCTTACTTCTTTCGTAAATTTATTTTTTATTTTACAGATGTATTTTTAAAGTGTACATTAGGGTTATGACTTTTTGATTTTTTTTGCAAATATCAAATTTTACATGCCCTAACCGAAAAGCCCATAAAAAAATATTAAGAAACGCAATGTTACTTTTTCGCTACTGTCAAAAAGGTTCCCGCACCAAAAGGGTTGAAATTTGCTCTATATGGTTTTAGTTTAATTAAAATATTTCTCCGAAGTTTTAAACATATGAGACTCAAACGATGCTTATTAAAAGCTATTTACGGTAAAAATTACTAAACCTTTTTGGAGGGACTTTTGGATACATTTTTTATCGTTTACAATAATTTTTGTAATAATTCATTATGTAAGTTAAACAAAATCCCCGTACAAAAATTATTTTTAGAAAATGCATTTGGTGCGGAAGGTTTTTTTGCCGAAATGATCCGCAAATACGATTTTTAATATTAATTTAGTATTGCCTATCACGTGGTGATAGGTAAAATTTTTGATAAAAATGAGTCATAACCTTAGTGTACATTCTCCTTTATTAAATAAATTATGAATAAGTGGATTCCAGTTAATAATCACAAAGATTTTTTGTCTGGAATACCACTGTACTTAGTTGGGTACAGCGGCGGAATCCATATAAAAATTGTGGCAACACTATCGTTGTACTACATGCACAAATACTCAAGCATACTTGCAAACGTATTTATGTAAATAGGGGAATCCCAAAATATGAAACTATTATGACTAATTTAAATAATGTTTACAATTGTTTTAGTGTAGTAAGAGATCTTTATCAGATCACGTGTATAAAAGAATCTCGTGCACAATTTGAACCTTTTTTATATTTATTATTTACGATGAATTCCAAACGTTTTAACGTTTCTAACGCTATCAAGGGCTTAGAAGAAGCAGTAAATTCGATTTTAGAAGATGGTGATGATGACCAGGAGTACGACTTTGCAATAATACCACCCAAACCGAGTGTGGTAACAGATGAGGAAGAAGGTGCCGACGAGAACATGATTGGTGACTCTTTGCCGCAAGACGTGCCTGGTGCAATGGAGGTATTTAGATGTGAGGAAAATGATAGCAGCGATGATGAACCATTCGCCGATAAGGTCAAGAAAAGTCGCCCTCAAGAACCAATATGGCGTAAGTGTTTTCCAACGTACTCTTCCATAGGTCGACAGATCAATGATATGCTAGACAGACAAGAAGATATAAAGAATCAGTTCCATGATCTTACCCCAGTACAAATATTTGAGAAAATCTTTGACGATGAAGTTATAAACTTGATTATCACAAACTCAAATTTATATGCCCATCAAAACAACAGGCATAATTTTCAATTAGACTCTACCGACTTGAAAAGTTTATAGGTATATTGATATTGTCTGGGTATCACAAATTACCCAGAGAGGATTTGTACTGGTCCTACGATGAAGATGTAGGTATTGAAACGATTTCAAAATCGATGACCAGACAAAGATATAGAGATATAAAAAAGAATATCCATCTTGTGAATAATGACGAAGCTAGTACTACCAGGGACAAAATGTTTAAAGTTCGTCCATTAGCTGATGTTGTAATGAAAAAATTCCTTCAGTGGGGCATATTACACGAGCATATTTCAATTGATGAGTCCATGGTAAAATATTTCGGTCACCAACCCGCTAAACAGTTTATCAAAGGAAAACCAGTGCGGTTTGGCTTTAAAAACTGGGTAGCAGCTAGTTCTATGGGATATTGCTATGCTTTTGATTTTTATTGCGGAAAATCCGATGAAAATCCCACTGACCCCTTAGGATCAAGAGTAGTTATAAAATTACTTCAGAAGATGGAGGCTGATCCAGCAAAGCACGAAGTATTTTTCGATAATTTTTTACGAGCTATAATCTTTCAGTGGAACTTAAATTAGAAGGATATCGTGCCACGGGAGCCATACGAGATAATAGAACCAAAAAATGTCCTCTCAAAAGCACAAAGGAAATGAAAAAGGAAGATCGTGCGTCGTACGATTACAGGTTTGATAAACAAAATGAAATTCTGATGGTAAAATGAAAAGATAACAGCATCTGTATTATGGCAACAAACTATGACACAATTGAGCCATTAGGTATTGTAAAACGTTGGTCTCAACGTCAAAAAATTGATGTTAGTATTCCAAAAGTGTTTCAGACTTACAACAAACATATGGGTGGAGTAGATGAATTGGATCAGTCTATTTCACTTTACAGGATTGCAATTCGCGGTAAAAAATGGTGGTGGGTACTTTTTACCTATATAATAAATATGGCTATTGCAAACGCCTGGCGGATACACGTAATGAGTCGTAGTAACAGCATGGATCAGCTTTTATTCCGTCGCTATATTGATAGGTACTACTTACGCCAAAATAATGAAAGTAAAGCTTGACCTTCATCTTCATCGGTTCCAGGATTACCACAAGATGGTATAGGTCACTACCCTAAAAAACTGGAAATCCCATTAAGATGTGCAGTATGCCATGCAAGAGTTCGCTGGTACTGTAAAAAATGCTTAAAAACATTATGTGTCGAAAAACCATGTTTTGAAAAATTTCACCTATAAGGCGCCACTGTACCCAATCGAGTACACATACTTTATACCTTACCTAATGAATTTTTTTTTAGTTTTTTCTTTTATTTATTTTTATTTAGTTTCCAAAGAATAGAAAAATAAATGTTTCGCAAAAATATCACTGCTAGTTTCATTTTGGCGGTTAATGGGTTAAAATTTAATTTTTCTTCAATCGCAATAGTTTAATTTTTCTTCAACCGCAACCCGTCTTTTGTCAACTTATCTGGACAACAGGTATCAATATGTTGAAACCTCAACTAAAAAATCTAAATCACTGCAAGTCAGGGATGATAAAGTTAGTACTATAGTACTTCTTGTGGTACAATTGGAACCTCAAAAGTACTGTGGTACTCCTCTGACTCATTTAGTACTATTTACACATTTTCCTATTTTAAAATTTTTGTTTTTTTTTTAATTTTCATACATATTATGTGTTTATAGCGAACAAATGAAATATCGGAGTTTTAAATAAAAAATATCTATGTTGAAAATATCTTCTATATATAAAAGAATAACGTGACTGACTGACTGACTCAACATCGCCCAGCCCAAACCGCTGAAGCTAGGAAGTTGAAATTTAGTTGTAGGTTCCTCTTTCGGCGTAGACGTCCGCTAAGACGGGATTTTTGGAAATTCCTACCGGAACGGGCAAAAAGGGGGAAAGTCTCCCCCTTGACGGCCTGCCAAAACCCCTTTGGCTAGAAAGCTGAAATTTTAGATATGTGTTCCTTGGAGTAGGGGCTAACTTTTCTAGAAAGTACTTTCAAGAATTTTGGACAGGGACGTAGTAAAAATGGGGGTTAAAAAGGGGAAAAGAGCCCCCCTTGACGGCCTGCCCAAACCGCTGGAGGTAGGAAGTTGAAATTTGGTATAAAGGTTCCTCCACTATCGTAGACATCCACCAAGACGGGATTTTTTTGAAATTTTTACAGGGAGGGGCAAAAAGGGGAAAAAGTCTCTCCTTGACGGCCTGCTCAAACTGCTGGAGCTATGAAGTTGAAATTTGGTATGTAGGTTCCTCGACTGGTGTAGACGTCCGTTGAGACGGAATTTTTTGAAATTTTTATCGGGAGGGGCAAAAAGTGCACAAAAAAAGTACCTTTTTCCAAAAAAGTACCTTTTTCCAAAAAAGTACCTTTTTCCAAAAAAGTACCTTTTTCCAAAAAAATACCTTTTTCCAAAAAAGTACCTTTTTCCAAAAAAAAGTACCTTTTTCCAAAAAAAAAGTACCTTTTTCCAAAAAAAAGTACCTTTTTCCAAAAAAAGTACCTTTTTCCAAAAAATGTACCTTTTTCCAAATAAATTACCTTTTTCCAAACAAAGTACCCTTTTCCAAAAAAAAGTACCTTTTTCCAAAAAAAAGTACCTTTTTCCAAAAAAGTACCTTTTTCCAAAAAAAGTACCTTTTTCCACAAAAAGTACCTTTTTCCACAAAAAGTACCTTTTTCCACAAAAAGTACCTTTTTCTAAAAGAAGTACCTACCTTTTTCCAAAAAAAAGTACCTTTTTCCAAAAAAAGTACCTTTTTCCAAAAAATTTACCTTTTTCCAAATAAATTACCTTTTTCCAAACAAAGTACCCTTTTCCAAGAAAAAGTACCTTTTTCCAAAAAACGTACCTTTTTCCAAAAAAAGTACTTTTTACCAAAAAAAAGGACCTTTTTCCAAAAAAGTACCTTTTTCCAAAAAAAAGTACCTTTTTCCAAAAAAAGTACATTTTTCCAAAAAGAAAGTACCTTTTTCTGAAAAAAGTACCTTTTTCGAAAAAAGTACCTTTTTATATAAAAAGTACCTTTTTCTAAAAAAATTTACCTTTTTCCAAAAAAAAGTACCTTGTCCAAAAAAAGTACCTTTTTCCAAAAAAAAAAATCATTTTTCCAAAAAAATACCTTTTTCTAAAAAAATTTTTCTTTTTTCCAAAAAAAGTACCTTTTTCCAAAAAAAGTACCTTTTTCCAAAAAAAAGTACCTTTTTCCAAAAAAAGTACCTTTTTCTAAAAAAATTTACCTTTTTCCAAAAAAAAGTACCTTATCCAAAAAAGTACCCTTTCCCAAAAAAAAAATAATTTTTCCAAAAAAATACCTTTTTCAAAAAAATACTTTTCCAAAAAAGGACCCTTTCCCAAAAAAAGGACCTTTTTCCAAAAACAATAAATTTTTCCTAAAAATAACTTTTTCAAAAAAAGTACCGTCTTCCATAAAGTACTTTGTAAAAATAAAGTATCTTTCTACAAAAAATTTCGCTTTTTCCAAAAAATTCCATTTAAAAAAATATAATTTCACAAAAAGTACTTTTTTTCCTCCCCCCACGGATATCTCCACTAAAACAAGGTTTCTTGATATTCGGCATAGACGTCCGCTAAGACGGGATATATTCGACATAGACGTCCCCATAGAAGGTCTCACAAATTGGAAAAGTGTCCCCATTAACTGCCTGCCGAAACTACTGGAGATAAGAAGTTGAAATTTGGCATAAAGATTCCTCCACTGTAGTAGACATCGACTAAGTTTGTATATTTGGAATTACCTACAGGATATCCCTAAAGGGGGACGTTTCCCCCTTGACGGCCTGCCAAAACTGCTGAAACTATGTAGCCGAAATTCGGTATGTGAGTTCCTCCTTCTGTGTAGGCGTCCGCTTAGACGGAATTTTTGAAATTCCTATCGGGAGGGAGATAAGGGGAAAAGTATTATCCTTGCCGTCCTGCCCAATCCCTTCTGGCCAACCTAAAATTTTAAATATGTATTCCCTGGAGTAGGACTAACTCACCGGCAACGTAATTTTTCTATTTTGGAACAGAAACATAGTAAAAATGTGGGTTGAAAGGGAAAAATGTCCCCAATAATGGCTTGCCCAAACCGCTGAGGCAATGAAGTTGAAATTTGGTGTGGATGTTCCTCATCCATCGCAGACAGCCGCGAAGATCGAATTTTTGTAAATTCCTAAAGGTAGGGGCAAAAAGAAGAAAGCCTCCCCTTGGTGGCCTGTAAAAACCCCTTCGGCTAGAAACCTGAAATTTAAAATGTGGGTCCCAGGAGTAAGGGCTAACTTACTAGAAAGATAGTATTTTGAATTTTGGACAGGGTCGTTATAAAATAGGGGCTCAAAAAGGGAAAGTGGCCCCTTAACGACCTGTCCAAACTGCTGGAACTAGGAAGCTGAAATTCGGTACTTAGGTTCCTCTTCCAGCCTAATTCCAACCGGGAGGGACAAAAAAAGAAAGTGTCCCACTTGACAGCCTGCTCAAACTGCTGGAACTAGGAAGGTGAAATTCCCTGTCGATGGATTTTCGGAAACCTCCTACCCAGAGGGGTACAAATAGTAAAAGTTGGCTAGAATCCTGAAATGTAAAACACATGTTCCTTAGAGTATGGGCTCACTTATCGGGAAGGTGCTTTGTGGAATTTTGGACAGGGACATTGCAAAAATGGGGATTAATGAAGCGAAAAGTACCGCTTAAAGGCCTGCCCAACTGCTGGACATAGGAAGTTGAAATTTGGTACTAAAGTTCCTCCTCAATTGTAGACATCCGCTAAGATGAGATTTTTGGAAAAAGTATTTGGTCAAAATCATTTTTGGGCCACTGACTGCAAACATGCATTTGCATGAAAGTCCTTGCCCTGGTTATTAAAAATACTTATACAAAAAATATTAAAAACAAGGAAAATTAAAAAGTCTATAAATTTAAGTGTTTTTTGCAACGAGCAAAATGGTTTTCCCCATTTGAGCTCCTAAAGAATTCAATCATTAGATTTTCAATTCAGAATGATTAAATACCTAACTACTATTTCGAAGAAACGAATGAATTCTCAATCCATCTAATTCAATCATTAAATTCATTTGATTAGGTTGTCAATCAATTTGTTTATTCGAAAATATTCTTATGATAGGTGGAATATACATGTAAATATATAATATTCGCTTTAAAACGAAGTTGAATACAGTTTTCAGGGTCCTTAAATTCTGAACTCTATACTCACAGAAATAAGCCTGTAAAAATAGCAGAAAAAGCTATTAAAAATTAGGTAAAAACGGCCTTACAATAGAAACAGCTGAGATTAGCAGATTTTTTAGTAAATGCTAGTAAGATAAAACAGCAAAAATAAAACTGTTAAATTTACAAAATTTTAGTTATATTTGAATTAACTTTTAGTTTATTGAAAATAACAAATTATACTGTAAAATCTGAAGAAAATATTAATATTAGTACACTAAAATTAGCAAAAATAAACTGTTATATCTACAAAAGATTTGTTATTTTTAAGTTCAATTTAGTTGAATGAAAATAGCAGTCTATCCTGCTAAAACTTACAGAAACGGTTGCTAAAAATAGTAAACTTCTGATTTCAGAAGGCTAGATTTTTATTCGTACACCGAAAAAATTTCTCAGTTACTGATTACTAAATTTTCAACTGAGGCTCAGGTGAAATACCCCTTACTAAGTAACAGTTAATGAAATTAATTAAATCTGACTAATTTTATTTTTAAAATACAATCCAACTGAGAACTCAGTCACTGGTAACACTACTTTTAGTAAAACCAAATAAATATTAAAAGATAGTTAGAAATAACCGTTGATAAACTGAAAACCACTAATATTTCTGTTATTGCAATAAAAATATGATTATTAAATTTTATAATTTTATTAACTTTTAGTTAATTAAATCCATTTCCTTTTTAAAATTTGTCCAGCATCATTTCAATTTCTGTGTTTGGCATTTTTCGTTCCGGTGTTGTTGAAAATTTTTCCATGATAATTTAGTGTTGCTTTTTACGTTCTGGAAACAATAAAACGTTTAATTGATATTTGCCCACTGTTAGTAAACTAAATTACTTTAACTTACCGTATACCAAATAATCTGAATTAATGAAAAAATGTATATTGAATTTTATATTGCAATTCTTTTTATTATTCACAATATTTGTAAAATTTTATTTTAAAACTTTTGGCAATACACGTTTAAATATGATTTTACAGGGTAGCACACAATTTGTGTAATTTGACTAAAATAATAGTTGAGTTCGTCTATATTAGTTACTTAAAAATTTTTCGGTTTCAACTGAGAGATTGTTCAACTGAGCAACTGAGAAATTTTTTCGGTGTATTAAAAAAATCGAAAAAAAGCTTTCAACATTTAAAATTTTTTGTTATTTTTTAGTCTACTAATTATTATTTGTTGCTGATTTTAGCAGGTTAAGTCGTTATTTTCTGTCAACTAAACACAACTAAAATTTTGTATACGTATTTAACTCTTTGCTTTTTGCTGTTCTAATCTTACTAATAATCTGATAGCATTTTTTTTATGCAAGGTAATTTTTAACTAATTTTCAGTAGTTTTAACTAAAATTTTTACGTTTTTCTATTGCATATGAGTTAGATATAACAGAACTTTTTATTTTTAATGAGTTTTTATTTATTAATTTACAATGATAAAAATTTTTGGTACTATAGAGGTCGAAAAAGTACTATTTTTTATGCTGGTTGGTACTATTTTAAAAATCCCATTTATTATCCCTGCTGCCAGTCAAAAGAGGTGTTTCGCAAGAATCTATTTTGGGCCCTCTCTTGTTCTCATTATATTCTAATGATCTCCCGAAATGTTGAAACACTGTATAATTAGAATGTATGCTGATGATGTTCAAATTTACATCAGTTGCAAAGAATCATCGCACAGTGGTTTGAAACAAAAAAAAGTGGTAATAAATCTGTATCATTTAAACTATAAGTCCGATTGCATCAGTATGTATGAGATAATTGTTAAGGAGGACCCAGGCTTTCTGAATTTTGGATTCATGGTTACCCTGTGTTATCACAGGTGGCTTATTGGGTGTCAAAGTAGACCACCTCAAAAGTAAAATAGCTTTTGGACCCTGTAGCTTTTTCAATTATTTCCCAATATAGTCGATTTCTTATATTTTGGAATGAGCTTGGAGAAACGAAGAAAAAACAAGCTTACTTTACTATAATAACTGTTATGGGTTTTAAGTTATTTCATTTCAAAAATAAAAAAAAAAATCATTTTTCTCTTCTACTTTTTTTAGTTTTTTGCCGATTATGAATTCGATATTATAACGATAATTTTTTCAAAAACACTGACATATAGGCAACAGTTTAGGAAATGAAACTGTGAAAACCTTTTGGAAGTATCTCGTACCATTTAGTGTTGAGAAATTTCTGAAGTCAAACATTTTTCGCTGACCGAAAAAATTGCATTTTTTTCTCAAAAAGATTCTATCAATTTTTCACTTTTTACTGAGAAGTTATTTAATAAAAGTTAATGTTTTATTATATATTCGTAGAGAATGGGGTTCTAAGATGCTTTTAATCCAGACTTGAAGTCAGTACAGCATTCACCCTAGGTACAGCATTGACCGAAATAAGTCTAATTTTTATGAGAATTTTGAGTTTTCGATCATATAACAAAAAAGTCACGCCGATTTTGCTACTGTCTGAAATACAGTTATATAGCGCCATATATTCTGTTTAGATTTCAAAAATAAAAAGTAGCGCCAATTCATAAACGAATCCAGAAAACATGATTTTATAAAAAAAATGGCAAATTTCCATACAGCATAATTTTAATTGTAAAAAAAGGATAGTTCGGTTATTTTTTTAAAATTATTTTAATTGTTTTACATGAACAATAAAATAGTCTTTATTGCTACAAAAAATCATTCACGTACCTTGGCTAGTTTTTAAGATATTGAAAGTCAACTTTCAAAGATGATTTTGTAAAAAATACACTTTTTAGTTTTTTCGTAGATTTTTCCCAGAAGTGTTTAAGGTTTTTTTGAATGTTACTTAAAAATTAACAGTGCACTGAACTAGACATGTTTTCCATTTCATTGATGTATTAAACGTATATAAATTGATAACAGGTAAAATTATTGCATTTAAAAGACACACCTCAGGTCAAAAAATATAACCACATGCAAATATTGTGCAAACATTCACTTTCTTGCTTTTCAGTTTTTTCGTAGATTTTTCCTAGAAGTGTTTAAGGTTTTTTTGAATGTTACTAAAAACTTAACACTACAATAACCTAGACATATTTCCCTTTCCATTCATGTATTAAAGGTATAAAAAATATTGGTAACACCCGACTAAAAAAGATGTTATATAATCATATCTCACCATATATACGTCCATATCTAATTTGATCCGAATATTGGAATATATTATTATATCAAGCGAGATGCGCATGTTACCTAACCTGATAAAATTTGATCCGAAAAATGGGTCTATCTAACTGCATCAAATTATATATAAATACATATAATTTGATGAAGATTTTCAAAGAAAATTTTAGTACATATTGTTGAGATCACTTATTTCATTCGTATTAAATACTAATGCTTAACACGTTGGCTGCCACGTCGCACGTTTTCATGTGACACCCAGATGTTACCCTAAGGCCACGTCGCACATTTTCGTGCGACACCTAAATGTTACCCTGAGTACATTTTAATATGGAATTTTACATGGAATTTGGATTCTCTGGCCTGTGGTGAACATTTTGGTGTATTTCCCATGGCCAATCCGTATTTTTAATGATATTTTTTTGGATAAAGAAAGAACAAAATAAAGAAAGAGAGAACAAAAATAAGTTGTTGGCCTCAGGTGACCAAAACTGTTAAATGACATTGCTACTGAACGATCAAAATTCTAAAAAGGTTTTGGCAGCCAACGTGTTAATGTTTAGAAAAATTTTTCCTAATAAACTTGGAAATAGCTGACAAAATAAAACATGACAAAAATTTGTCGGAACATCCTTTTCTAGGTTAGAGTTTTGGTCTTTCTTATAAAATGTGTGTCTTAACTTCCACAATTAATTTTTTTTTCACCATATTTATTTCAACATATGTTTGTCTAATTTTTATTTTTTAATTTAAAAGTAAAAATAATTATTTCGACCTTTAATTCCACAATGAAAAAACAAAATATTTTCTTTTTCATTTCTCTACAATTATTTTTATTTTAATAAAGAGTATTTTGCAAACTATTTGAAAAATATATGTTAAATTCAATTATAAACTTCACAATTTTCTTGAGCTTAAGGTTTGTTTTTTAAATATAAAAAGTTTTTTATTTTTGATATTTCGCTACTCCATTGTGAAGCATCTTCAGGATGATCCAGATCCACAATTTGTGAGTTTTTTTTTTAAATTTATAAAATTTTGTATAATTAGATATCATGTCAGATATAATCACATATAAAATTAATACAATTTTCTATTAACTTTGTTATATATTTTGTTATAGGATTGCCCAGGTAGAAAATTACAAAGGGGCCAGCACTGACAAAGCACCGAAATGTGTGGTATTAGTGCTTGTTAATGGTGATTTCCCAACGCCCAAATGATAACACCGTCTCACGGTGGTGCTAATGCTTTACAAAGAACTGAGAAAGCACCCAGAAACATAAAAATCAAATGCTTTCCCCACTCCCAAATAAAAAAATTAAAGTGCTTTCCTGGCACCCAAATGATAACACTGACCTATTTAATTCTTTGCAAAGTACTGAGATGGCACCAAGAAACACAAAAATCAAGTGTTTTCTCTGCCACCAAATTATGAGCCCTCATCACTGAAGAATTTCAAATTACTCTAAAAACAGATGATTCTTGGAGTTATTGTATTGTGGAGTCAACAATTATTTAAATATTCACTCGCTTCTTTTTCATGATTACATATAATGTCATATCAAACATATTTATAAAAGCAAAGTGTTAATAAAGCCACGCATATAAACATTTATTATTATACCAAATCATATAAGATTATATGAAAACTTTTTTAGTCGGGCAGGTACAATTATTGCATTCAAAACATATACCCCAGGTAAAAAAAAAATACATTTTTCATTTTGGGACAGGTACAATTATTGCATTCAAAACATTCACCCCTGTAGTGGGATTCTCTTACTTTTTAACGACAAAATTCGGTACTTTAGTTGTCAGTTTACTATGGAAACTTGTCAATTTAACGACCGAATTTTGTCGTTAAAAAGTTAGAGAATTGCCCATCTGGTAAAAAAAAACATTTTTCAATATGGGACAAATATTTAACAGGTGCATATTATAAAGTATAATATAAATAACTAATGATTGATTATTTACTCTCAGGATATTTTGCCCAACCCTTTTGTTAAAAATAGCTTAATACGTGACTAAATTTTTACCTGTTGAGAATTATTATTCAATATATAAGCCGCGATATTGTTTAAATAGTTGACTTATTAAGTATGGAGATAACATTAAAACATTATCTTGTGCGAGGTCATTTGGCGAAATCTTGGAGATATATCCTTACGTGCGGGAAAAATAGCAAAACTTTTCCTTTGTACGTGGAAATAAATGGATGTATCCTAAAGATTTCATTTCAACTAGTATTTACGATGATTGATGGGAAAGTAGCCAATGCCGTCACAGATACCGCATCGACCAGGAAGTGTAATATATGCGCAAAGAAAAGCTCAGAGTTTCACGAAATAGTCAATGAAACTGGCGTTAATGAAGAAGCTTTGAAATTTGGAATATCTCCTCTTCATGCAAGGATACGATTTATGGAATATTGCTTACATTTAGCATATGATATAAAATATCGGCAAATGAAAATAAAAGTGTAAAAAATAACCAACAGTTGGGTCTAATTGTGGATAAACCTCTTCACGGTTATGGAAGCTCGAATGATGGAAACACAGCCAGGCGTTTTTTTGAAGATCCTGAGACAACATCTGAAATAACAGGTCTCGACGAAACTTTAATCAAACGTTTTAAAACATTGTTAGCGGTGATTAATAGCAAAAACCGTATAAATTCTGATAAATTCCATATTTTTGCTAATGAAACAAAATCATTATTAAGTAGCTTGTATTATTGGCGACCAATAACACCAACCGTACACAAAATATTATCCCATGGAAAAACAATAATAGAAAATAGTATCCTTCCTTTAGGAGAGCTAACAGAAGAAGCGCAGGAAGCTGGAAAAAGCGACGTTAAACACTATTGGATATTTAACACACGAAAACATTCAAAAACTGCACAAAATTCTGATCTAATGCACCACTCACTTATATCCTCAGGTCTAGTAATATATTCTATTAGAACGAAATGGCTGCCAAAAATAAGTTCAGAAGATGATTCCGAAGCCTAAGAAATTAAAAATATGTTAACTTTTAACACTTCGGACTATTTTATACCAAATTTTTAGTATGTAATTTATTAAAAAATGTAAATATTGTTAATGCAAAAATAATAAATGCAATAATTGTACCTGTTACCAATATTTTTTATATACTTTTAATTCATCAATGGAAAGGGAAATATGTCTAGTTTATTGTAGTGTTAATTTTTTAGTAACATTCAAAAAAACCTTAAACACTTCTGGGAAAAATCTACGAAAAAACTAAAAAGTGTATGTTTTACAAAATCGTCTTTGAAAGTTGACTTTCAATATCTTAAAAACTATCCAAGGTACGTGAATGATTTTTTGCAGAAATAAAGACTATTTTATTGTTCATATAAAACAATTAAAATAATTTTAAAATAATAAACCGAATTATCCTTTTTTGCAATTAAAATTATGCTGTATGGAAATTTGCCATTTTTTATAAAATCATGTTTTCTGGATTCGTTTATGAATTGGAGCTACTTTATATTTTTGAAATCTAAACAGAATAAATGGCGCTATATAACTGTATTTCAGAAAGTAGCAAAATCGGCGTGACTTTTTTGTTATATGATCGAAAACTCAAAAATTCTCATAAAAATTAGACCTATTTCTGTCAATGCTGTACGTAGGGTGAATGCTGTACCGACTTCAAATCTGGATTAAAAGCATCTTAGAACCCCATTCTCGACGAATATATAATAAAACATTAACTTTTATTAAATAACTTCTCAGTAAAAGTGAAAAATTGATACGTCTTTTTGAGAAAAAAATGCAGTTTTTTCGATCAGCGAAAAATGCTTGACTTTGGAAATTTCTCAACACTAAATGGTTCGAGATACTTAAAAAAGGTTTTCACAGTTTCATTTCTTAAACTGTTGCCTATATGTCAGTATTTTTGAAAAAATTATCTTTTTAATATCGAGTTCACAATCGGTCAAAAACTAAAAAAAGTCGAAGAGAAAAATGAGTTTTTTTATTTTTGAGATGAAATAACTTAAAACCCATAACAGTTATTATAGTAAAGTAAGCATATTTTTTCTTCGCTTCTCCGAGCTCATTCCAACACACACAAAATAAATCAGTTGGAAATCTGTTAACACTACTATTGTTTTACCTATAAAACAAAATTTTTATTATAATTACAGAAAAATTCGCGCGAATTTTTCATTTCCAACCGATTTACACTCAACCAAAATTTTTTCTCTACCAAAACCATGCCAAAACTCTTAAATCGTTGGCTATATATTTGTGGAGCGCGATCGGCTGGAAATAAAAATTTCGCGCGAAATTTTGATTTGCAACCGATTTATGATAAGGAACTTTTCATTCGTTAGCTATAAATTGTCTGAGGGTAGATTAGTTAGTTATGAAAAATGCGAAAAATTTTTCCTTCACCGAAACTATGAATCCATTCGCGCGAATTTTTCATTTCCAACCGATTTACACTCAACCAAAATTTTTTCTCTACCAAAACCATGCCAAAACTATTAAATCGTTGGCTATAAATTGTTGAATCAAACAATGTATATAGTTTTTGATTTCCAAACGATTTACACTCAATCAAAATTTGTTCCGTATCAAAACCAGACCAAAAATATTAGTTGGCTACACATTGTTAGCATATTTAAAGAAGAATCTTTGGATGAATAGTTATCAGATGAGGATAGGGTTTGGGGTTCGGGAATTCCCGGGCGGGAATTCCCGGGAAATCCCGGGAAAAGTTTGCCGGGAATTCACGGGAAAATAATATATTTTTCCCGGGAAAACGGGAAATTTGAAAAATATTAAATTATTTTTATTTAGAATAGGATTTTTTAATTTTAGTCATAAAAAACATTTTAAATACCAAAACAAAAATGTTAATGTTAAAATTTTTTAAAAGGGAATCAATTTCTTTGACACACAAAAAAGAAATTGATTCCCTTTTAAGTAATAAAGATTTTTCGCATAACCTATTCAAAATGTAAGTAGTAAAACCTAAAAATCTGGTAAAATGTTTAAAAGAAATATGAACAAAAAGTTTTGTTTCTTACAAATAATAGCCCTTTTTATTTAAATTTTTGGGGGCGCTGTGGTGTAATGGTTAGCGCGTTGGACTGTTACAAGTAAGGTTGCGGGTTCGAGCCCCAACCAACGCAACATCAATTTATGAAAAATAATAATATGCATGAGTTTTTTCTATCCCTCATACATATCGCAGCGACCTCCTTCGGTATTTCCCATAGCACTTAACCCCACCGAAGTAAAATAATATAACAGGGCTATGAACTAAAAAGCTTCAAAAAAGTCCGCCAACTCTTCATCAGATGGCGCGCAACTGTTCTAAGATTCAACATCTCACGCAATTGCAGTGTTGCCATATTTGAAGCCCTTCATCTTTCACCACTTTGCACTTCTCCTCTATCCCCTTTCCAAAGGAAGCAACACGTTAATTAATAGGAAGAATTTCCTGAGTGTTGCTTCTCTTTAACAAAAAAAAAAAAAAATGTATATTTTAGTTAAAGACGACTTTAGTTAACATATTGGGTGGCAGTATACCTTGACTTGGTTTATATTTGGAGCATTCTGATTGGTTAATTTATTTTCAACCAATCAAAATATTTGAAAATATAAATATTTTTGTAGGGCTTTCATATACAAAACGAACTAAACCGTATGATTAAAAATAAAGTCGACTTTAAATTTAAAATAATCCTTTATATTAAGGGCCAATAATTTTATAAGTAACGTTTCCATTAATAAAATATTTTCAAGTAAATTTACTTTATTTAATTACACCTGCTTTCAAACTAATATATTATTTTATATTAAATAATAAAATGTCAGGAGCATGAAAATACTTTACAAAAAAGGACAATACAGCGCAGTGCAATATTTGCCCTAAAATACTAATGGTTAACGGAGGTAGTTTATCCGACATCTAAATTTGGTTCACAAAAAAAAATTGATATTCATGGAACTTTTCTTGAAGAAAATGAGCCAAATGTGAAAAAGCGGTTTGTTTCCGACAGTCCAGTAGTGGGTGCTTTCTGCTGGCATCATGCAATTTATTTGGCAGTGCTTAGAGTAATTTATGTGAAATCAAATGTTCAACATTCTGATATTTTTACTTTGAATTCTCACTATACAGACTGCATTTGTACTGAAATAGTGTTTTTTTTAACAAAAATTATTTATATAGGTGGTTTTCATTAACAATTTTGTTAAAAAATATTTCCCGGGATTCCCGGTATTCCCGGGAATTACATTTTTTTATTCCCGTTTCCCGGGAAATAAAAACGTCCGGGAAATCCCAAACCCTAGATGAGGAACAAGATGTAGCGACTTTTAATAATTTCAACGAATTTTCAGTTTTTGAAGCCACCCTACGGGAAATTTTAACAAACTGTCACCGAACTGGCCCCTTTATATGACAAAGCCCAGGACAGGTCCCTGAACTTTGTTTTTTATGAGAGTTCAGTAACCTGTCCTAGGATTTGTCTTGTGACATGTCAAAAGAGGTCAATTTCCCTCTCCTATGACATCGTCATGTAAAAGTGACCACTCTATTTCATATAAAGGAGCCAGTTCGGTGACAGTTTGTTAAAATTTCCCGTAGGGCATGTATGCGATCTTAAATTCCTCTAGTTTCTCTTATTGTAGCGATATAATTAAAGACTCCATGCAGATATGTGCATATTTAACATACATAAATATATGTAATTTTTACAATGAAAAAAAATATGAAATAATACTGAATTTTAAAATGGGGACTTATTTCATTTTGAAAATGGGGCTTTATTTCATTATGAAATAAACCCCCAAAAATGGGGAGTTATTTCATTTTTGTTTGGGGTATTATTTCATTTCTGTGGGAGTTTATTTCATTATGAAAATTGGGGCATTATTTCATAATGAAATAAGCCCCCAATTTTGGGGCATTATTTCATTTTCGTTTTGGGGAGTTATTTCGTGGGGGGTTATTTCATGGAGCCCAAAAACTGTAACCCCAACCAATTTAAACAAAAATAAAATTTTGTTATTTCATTTGGTATTGGTAACCATCTGTAAACCTTAAATTTTTGTCATTTTCCCTAACAAATTAGTTCCACCAACCAAATTTCTTAAATCATTCTTTACTAACGCTATACTAATTGTTTTCTACCAACTGATAGTATCATGTACTGAATTAAAAAAAAGCTGTATTAGTCGTGTAACAGATTTTTGGTTGTGGAATCCAAATTAAAATAACACAAAAATTCATTCTAATAATTTTGGTCACCATAGCCAAAGAAGAATAAACACAACCGAAAGATTAAAGTAAATTTATTTCAATTGTAAACAAACAAAACTGAAAAAAAATAATTAAAATCCTAAAAATATCTAAATGGGTACAAAAACTAAAGGTACACTCAAAAAAATAAGTTAGTAGAAAAATTAGTAAAACGTCTTGTATATCAAGTGTACTAGCTTTCAGCAATTTTTTGCTGAAATTCCGTTTTCAGCAAAAATTTTAGTTATATTTTTTTAGCACTAAACTAATTTTGAACTAATGATTTACTAATTTATTTTACTAAAAAAATTGTGCTGATAACCGCATGCATAGCGTGGACGACAACCAGATATACAAGGTGTAGTGTCGCAGCTTGTCTGGAAACGGAAATGACAAAAAAGAAAAACAACTCTACACATATTCTATATTTAAATTTTCAGCAAATAAATTAACTAAAGTAAAATTTCGCTACAAGTTTTTTTAGTTTTTTTCAGTCTACTAATATTCAGCAAAAAGTTTAGTGATTTTACCAAGAATTTTTTTCATTTGCAGTCGACTAAATGTTAGCAAAACTTTTGCTGAAGATTACTATTTTTTTGGTAAAAACCAGCTCGCTGGTTTTCAGCAAACCTTTAGCTGAAATTACCAACTTTTTTGCAAGCACGCTCCTGACTAAAAATTTGCTGACACAGCAACATTTTTTGCTGACTTTACTGACTTTTTTTTGAGTGTATGTAATTTTAGCGAAAATCCCTTATTTGCATGTATATTCTAAATTATTTTATTTCTACAATTAGTTCCAGAACTGATCCTAGGGCAACTGGTTCCACTTTGCTGCCATAGAAGTGGTTGTTTTTGGGACAACTTCAAACTAAAATCATCGGTATTAAACAGGGTTCGTAATCCACACGTACTTGCACTTGCATACGTACTTGCACTTGCATTCGCACATGTGCATGCGTGAATTCGTACAAGCACATGTGCGAATGCAAATTCGAGTACGTACTGCACTGAAAGAAATAGTTAACTTTAGAAAAAAATCTCTAATATTGACAAAAATCGCCAAATATTTAAAAAAAATCGATAAAATTGACAAAAATTCGCAAAAATTTATAAAGATAGCAAAAATTAAAAAAAAAAAAATCCTAAAAATTAAAAAAAAAATCATTAAAATTTTAAAAAAGTCATCGAATTTACAAAAACTTTAAAATTTAAAAAAAATCTACAAAATTTTAAAAAATCGCCAAAATTGGAAAAAATTACCAAAATCTGAAAAAATCGTCAAAAATTTAAAAATCGTCAAAAATTTTAAAAAATCTCCAGAATTTAAAAAAATGCCAAAATTGAAAAAAACTTCAAAATTAAAAAAAATTGTTAAAATTTGAAAAAATAAACATAATTTGATAAAATTGTCAGTATTTGAAAAAAACTGGTAAAAATAAAAAAAAACAACGTCAAAATTAAAAGAAATCGTCAAAAATTAGAAAAATCGCCAAAATTGCAAAGTTTTTCAAAATTGAAAGAAATTGTCAAAATTTGTAATAATCGTCAAAAATAAAAAAAACTCACCAAGAATCCTAAAATTTAAAAAATCGTCAAAACTTGAAAAAAATCGTTAGGGTTTTAAAAATCGACACAACTGAAACAAAACGCCAAAATTTATATATCGCATTGTTTTTCAACAGATATATCCCAAATAAAAGCCCTTTTGTCTCTTTTTTCGAGAAATCTTATAATCTAGCAATGCAAGTCAAAATTTAGTTTCGGTATCGGGGTATTGGGGGTAAGTTTTGTTGATTTTTTTCCAATTCTTGACGGTTTTTTATATTTTGACGATTTTTTAAATTTTGCGATTTTTTTCTAATTTTTGAGGATTTTTTTAAATTTTGACAATTTTGGCAATTTTTCAATTGTTGACAATTCTTTTCAAGTTATGAAAATTTTTTCAAAATTTTTATGATATTTTGCATTTTTGGCAATTTTTCAAATTTCGGCGATTTTTTATAATTTTTAACGATTTTTTTTTATTTGGCGATTTTTTGTAATTTTTGATAATGTTGTCAAATTTTGGTGATTCTTTCAAATTTAAGCAACTTTTTTAAATTGAGACGATTTTTTAAATTTGGTGATTTTTGTTTTCCAATTTCGGCGTTTTAATCTAAATTTTGGCGAATTTTTAATTTATTTTTTCATTTTTTCAGTTTTTTTATGAACAATTTTCTAAAATTTGGATTTTTTTCAATTTTGACGATTTTTTCAAACTTTTTTTTAAATTTGGCGATTTTTTAAAATTTATAGCGATTTTTTTTTGATATTTGAAATTCTTTTCAATTTCAGCAATTTTTTGCATCCATGCTTTTTTTTTTTAATATATGCGTTATTTCCTTTTACAGCGATTTTTTTAATTTTAATAATTTTTCGCAGTTTTGGCGATTTTTTCAGTAAATATAATATAAATACTATAATAAATATAAATAATATATTTATAATAATATATAGTATAAAAAAATAAAAAAGGTAAAAAATTATGGAAACGGTTTTTTTTATAATGTTTATTAATTCGCAATATGTAACAAACTAAAACTATAATAAACAATAGTTAACAATATTAATTTTATATTATTATACAATGTCCCTTGATCGGGCTCTCTAGTATTATTACTATGATAATTAGTCTTTGATTTTGAAATATTTTATAAATAGTTAACGTACTCCAAATGAAGCATATATAATTAATTAATTTTGTAATGAAAAAATTTTATAAAAACATTACATTGTTATAAGCAAAAAATAAAAACAATGTCTAAAGGATAAAAGAGAAAGGTTATAAAGGTTTTATTGAGAAAGCCACCAAAACTTGTTGGTTTTTGATCGTTGTAAGCGGTAAAGATCTCTATTGGCTACGCTAGTTTCATAGCGAAAATCATTATTTGTTATCGAGTTGCAGTTAACTGCTTTAATGTTAGCCCGTCTGTAAATATGATAAAAGACAGAAATGCAATGTTCATTTTGAATCATATTCATCTTATCAAGGTATAAAAAGGCCTCAGGTGGTACGAAACCTTTTTGCAATGCTTCAGATATATACTCTTCATTTGTATAGTACGGAGCCATTATTAAATTATTTTCTTTACATAATGTACATCTTAAAATATAATTTCTAATTAATTGTATTATGAAATTGTCGATTCTTATTACATTTGAGCTATTATACAATTTTTTATTCGAAATGTATTTTTTATAGTTACTTTGTGGTGATCTATATGTTGACATGCAAGCTCTTAAACATTTTCTTTCAAAAACACGTATCTTTTCCATGTATGATGGTGAAACATTAAACCATATTGGGCATGCGTATGTGATTATTGGCCGTATTAATGACTGATACATAATAATTTTTACTTTAGATTTTAAATATTTTGAGTAAAATAATGATTTGTACATGAAAAATGCATTTCTGGCTTTCAGTAAAATTTCATTAATATGTTTGTTAAAATACAAAAATTTGTCTAGGTAAATACCTAGATATTTTACTATCTCTTTATTTGGTATATTAGTATTATTAATTTTAGATTTAATCCTAAATGATTTCCAATTTTTCCTTATATTACTGTTACATTTATCGACTGGTGGTCTAAATAAAATTGTTTCACACTTTTGTGGATTAATCTTCATATGCCAATCCCTAGTAAAATTTTCAACCATATCAAAAGATGTTTGTAGATTATGATTGATTTTTTCAATCGTGATTATGGAAACGGTGTTTTATTTAATTCGATTGGGGTTTCTAAAAAAATTCCGTTGGGTCTACTGAAAGTTAAATTGAATCAGGTAGTACTAAAGTGATTCGGTTGTACCAACTATTTTACATTGTACTAGCATAATAGGTACAACTGTAAATGTCGATAGCTGCAACCGAATTATGTGATAGTACATGGGACTACCAAAATTCGGTTGGCAACAAATTCGGTTGTGTTTTATTTAATTCGATTGGGGTTTCTAAAAAAATTCGGTTGGATCTACTGAAAGTTAAATTGAATCAGGTAGTACTAAAGTGATTCGGTTGTACCAACTATTTTACATTGTACTAGCATAATAGGTGCAACTGTAAATGTTGATAGCTGCAACCGAATTATGTGATAGTACATGGGATACCAAAATTCGGTTGGAAACAAATTCGGTTGTCATAACGAATCTTTTCTGTGTGTAAAAATATAAAAAATCAACCATATTGGGCAATAATTGAAAGAGCTACACGGTCCAAAAGCTATTTTACTTTTGAGGTCGTCTACTTTGACGCTCAATAAGTCACCCTGTGATAATACAGGGTAACCATGAATCCAAAATTCAGAAAGCCTGGGTCCTCCTTAACAATTATCTCATATATACTGATGCAATCAGACTTACAGTTTAGAAGATACAGATTTATTACCACTTTTTTTTTTGTTTCAAACCACTGTGCATCGCTAGATCAATGCGACAGTACTTTAAATCGGGAACTTAATCAAATTTATTAATGGTCTGGGAATCAATCCAAAAAAGTCCAAGTGTCTTGTCATTCGAAAACGACTGTCTAATATCAACTGTTTCTGCAATATTTTGATTAATAATCAGCATATCGAAATTGTACAAGCTGCAAAGAATCTCGGAATATTTTTTAACGATACACTTACATGGTCTGATCACATTAAATATGCTTGTGGCCGAACCTTTTCCATGATTAGAACACTTTGGCGAACTCAACACTGTACACCTATTAAGACTAGAATTCTGCTTGCTAAAACTTATTTGGTACCTATTTTATTATATGGGTGTGAGCTATTTGCCAGCTGTGACTCTATAAGCGAAACTAAATTGAAAGTCGCTTTCAATAATATTGTCCGCTCATAGGCGTAACTAGACCATTTTTCTGGGGTAGGCAAGGGCCCCATTTATGTTTGGCTGTTTATTTGCCCATTCTCAGATCCTTAACCTTAAAAAGCACTTTCGACATAATGCTTGCGATTTTTTCATACAAAAAGTTTTTTAAAATAACTCCCTCACTTTTGATAAAATTTTCAAAACTTTCAAATGGTTTTTATAGAAAACTCTGAAAATGCATCCTTTTTTCTAAAGAAAACCTCGTGCAGGGAGGTTAAATATTTTTTAAGTAAGTATTTTTAAACAACATTTCTTATTTAAGAAATATTCAAGACAAAAATCGATATTAGATGTGGCTGTAAAAACAAATTATCTTCCTAGGAAGCTAGAAGACATTTACCCACTCAAAACACAGGATTAACTGATATTGAAAAAAAAAAATAATCTTATAGACAGATGTTTTTTAAATTCTGGGGTGGGCAAAAAGCAGTCTAAGTCCGCCAATGTGTCCGCTATGTACATATATGGTCTAAAGCGATATGCAAGAGTTTCAGCATTCTCAGCTAAATTGTACGGCATTAGTTTTGAGGATTTTCTAAAAACGCGAACATTAATTTTCTTGCACAAAATCATCTATACGCAACAGCCTGACTATCTTTACGAGAAACCTAATTTCTCAAATAATTTTTGCAGAGGCAAAAGATCAAAAACTTTTAGCTACAAAAGCCTTGTAACAACGTGGCAATTCTATATCCATGCCATCCGACCCTGGAACTCAATTCCTTATAGTTATCAACTTTTAAGTAATGCACCTCAATTCAAAAAGAGCATAATAAATTATTTTTCACACTAATCTAATTAAGGTGCCTATTCCTACGAAAAGTCTGTGACTCTTCGTTATGACTGTATTTCCCTTGTGTTTGTTATTGCAAAGTCATAAAAAATAATATTTATTCAAATTTTTGTTTAAAAACTTCTAAAAATTAAGACCTGGTATCGATACAATCATAATAATGACAAAAAAGATTCGTATTTTTTAAATTTTATTGTTGTTTTCTATGGAAAGATGTGACTTTCAGTCTTAAAATAGTCTTAAGACAGTCATAACGAGTCACAAGTAGGAACCCTACGGGGAAAAGGACCGGTGCCAGATGACACGCACGATAGGTCCCAAAGGGGCGGAGACCGGTCGTTTATCGGTGTTTTTGTTTGAAAGAGACATATCACTTTAACATGGCGTTGTCATTGGAAATGACCAATTGCCACAGTTTAGACACCTTGTGACAGGAAGGTGGTGTGTCTAAAAATAGGTTTTCAAGTAAACTAATAAAAAATTAAAAATAATCTACTTGGCGTCGAAGTAGGGATCGATAACACAACCCCCTGCTTGTAAGGCAAACGCTCTACCGTCTGAGCTAATGTTGCTTATGCGTGAAGGCTGGCTGATGGGAAAGTTATATATTTTTTGTTTCTGTTGAAATAAAAAAGAAAAAGAAAAAATAAACACTACAAGCAAATAAAAAAAATGGAAAAGAAAAAAATAGAAAAGAAAACAACACTTCCACACAAATATAGTGGAAGTGCCTTCAGTATGCCCCCTATTGACCAGTCACGGGATAGGTCCTTTAATGGCAGTTGACTCGTTTTTTGCGTGGGCCATAATTAAATTAAAAAATCAATTAAAAATTAGAAAATTACAATTTATAAATAAAAATTTTAAAAATTGCCCTTAAGTTAAAAAGAAAATTAAATGAAATACCAATTGTTAAAACTAAAACAGCTTTAACATTAAAAAACGTTGAAAATACAAAACTTAAAATTTTTTAGCAAAAAATTATAAAAATTTAAAATAAGAGCTAAAATAAGCAAATCATAAAAAAAAGTTAAAAATAAATAAAAGAGTAAAACAAATAAAAAAATATTTTAAAATATATGCCGCGAATTTTATTTTTTATTTCGGTATTGGTCAAGTTTTTTAAAAGCAACAGTGAAAGTTACGAATCAGAAAATACTTAGAAAATTGATTCATTCTCTTTGGTTCATATTTGTACTAATTTAGTAATATGCCTTCTGTTGACCGGTCACGGGATATGTCCTTGGAGGGCAATTGACTCCTCATTCCCCGTAGGGAATAGGCACCTAATTATCTTAAAATTTGATTAACTTTAATGATTAATTTGTTTAAAGTTTTTATTTATTTTTATATACTTTTGTTAAAACTAATTCCATATACATATGTTATTTTCTGATTTATTGTAATTAGTTTTTAAGTTATATACCCAGTGTAGAAACGGTAATGACATATCATTATTTTTTGGACTACCAGTAATGACACCCACTTACCTTCTGTATTATTTTAAAACATATAATAATGAATTACTGATAATTACTTATTTTTATCATTATTTCAAATAGAAAATAATTTTTTAGATTTTTTTGAAAATTTTTTGAAATCTATTTTTAGACTCAATATTTTTTAAACACTGGTAAGGATATATGTAACCACATATTTTTTGATTTTTTGTATGTTGGCGAGTAAGCTTACTTGTGTGCAGCAGGTCAATTGTGTTTTTATCTATTAAATATTACATGTCGAAATAGCTCAGATGGTAGAGCTGTTGATTGGCAATCTGTAGACCCAGGTTCGATTCCCGCACCAGCAAATTTTATTAAAAAAAAAAAAAAATACAATAAAAAATATTTTTTTTTATATATTTTATTTTTTAGAAAATCTATTTTTAGACTCATTATTTTTGTCAGTATTGGTAAGCACATAGGTAACGATATATTTTTTGATTTTTCGTATGCTGGTGTGTAACGATAACTCATTATTTTTCGCGACATCGCCATATAAATGTAATAAGAAATGTAATAACAAAAGTAACTAGTTACCATTACCAAGTATGTAGTTACATAACGACATATCTGGTAATGATTTTCTACACTGGGTAGCTTAATTTATATCGTTTTTCGAATACTCAGTTCTGTACTGCAATATGAGACTTCTAGTCTTGTGTATGGAACGACAAAATAAGATAAATAAAATAAATAAATAAAAAGATACAAATGTAATTCACAAGCAACAACTTAAAGAATCAAAAATATAGAGATTGTTGTTCAAAAACAAAACAAAATTAATATTGTTCAGCAACATTCACCGGTATCACTTTGTCGTAAAGAAAATCAATATTTTCTATATAATTTCTCTACATAATGGAAATTAAGATATCTGTTGATTACAATTTCTTTACATAATGCAAATGAAAAAGTATTGATAATGATCTTGGCCCATCTCTGACTTCAACCATATTAAAGAAAATTGGGAAAATTGTTAACATTTTTAATATTTCACTTTCTTAAATAAATAAAATATGCAAAATTAAAAATGGTCACTAAAAATTCTATGATATAAAATCGCATTAAAAATAATATTAGGTGTTTTCATATAAACTCGTAAATTCCTTGTAAATCTTGTATAAATGCAAACCATATTTTTTATGTATGGAGTCTAACATTAAACTCATAAACATAGCAGGTTTACACCGTTTACTAGTAGAATACGAGTTTATATGAAAATGCCTATTGTTTTTAATTTTTTTTTTGGAACTTTTTCGTATTGCTATAAAAAACAAAAATATTAAATGAAATGAAAATATTAATAACTTATAGGAAAAACCAATTTAAGTATCTAACAACTATTTAACGAACATTTTTATCGCCGTAGTATTCATTGAATCAGATAAGGAAATAATGCTAAAAGGAAACGAAAACATTAAGTTATATTCTAAATTAATTTCTAATATATAATTACCACAGGGTCAGCTTTTTTCCAACATTGATGGAACCACCAAGCCTTATGACATAGTGTATCACCTTCAGGATGTACACAATTTTGTGATGCGTTCACTAATAATTCACGCAGTGAACCAGGAATACTAGCAAATAATGTTTCCAAATGAACATCACCATTAGCATCGACAACATCAAATTCATGAAACAAACAATTCATGTAACACTTCAAAGCCTCGTCGTCATGTACTTGGCCGTCACTAAATTCTTTAATTGCTTCTAAAGAAAAAAAATATATAGCAGTTGTTAAGAGCTAGAAAACAAAAAAATTAATTGACATTTTTGATACATACCCTCCGTAACTCCAGTTTTTTCTACACATATGTCATGAAATGGTTTTGCCATTTTTAAAATTGCTGGTGGTGGATACTAAACAATAAAAGAGAAAAAAATGTATGTAGTACGCAAAAACGTAGCCAATGTTATAGCAATTGATTTGTGTAATACCTCAGCATCACGCCTTGGTTCTTGTGCATGAGTCCACCTATTCATTGATGACAGGACAATTAAAATTGTGCACAACAATTTTGTTCGGCAAATAGCTTTAAAATTCATTTTAATTTCCGTCACAATAGTAGGCTCTTAGTTATTCCGTTCTCTTTCCTTTGGTTGTATTATATTAGCACTACCTGAAAGTATAATGGTCTAAAAGCCAGTTTTATAATCAGAAATAAGATCGATTTTCTCCAATTGATGTTTACAAGCTAATAGGGCCTAACTTTCCAATGATTATAAATAAAATTAATTAAATTAATTATATATTTTAAGCCACATATAGTGAATCAACAAAATTAAAGAAGATATCGTAGAAAAATGAAATTTGGTAGGATGATACTTGATATCCAAATTCGATGTTTTTATTTTATTTAAATAAAAACCGTGCGTAAATTTTTCAACAAAAAAAGTACCATTTTTGGGAAAAGGTGAAATTTTACTAAAAAAGTACAATTTTTGTAAAAAATTACCAAAAAAATTAAAAATTTTCAATAATTAAAATTTTTTAAAAAATTTAAATTTTTCAAAAAATTACAATTTTCAAAAAAAGAACCTTTTTTAAAAAGTACAATTTTTTACAAAAAGTACAATTTTTCAAAAAAAACAATTTTTCAAAAAAAATACATTTTTTGAAAAAATTTACGTATTCTGTCTTGCTGGTTTTATCGAATTCTTTCAAAAAATTTTTATTCTTAATTTACTTGTAAAAATTGTATCATCTTTTTTAATTTGAAAATAATTTAAACAGAAAGTGATATTAATTTATGATCTAGAGTCAAACTAAAGAACATTCATTTACAAAAAATGCAATTTTTCAAAAAAATTTAATATTTTCAAAAAAAAGTAAAATTTTTAATAAAAAAGGATCATTTTGCAAAAAAATTATAATTTTTTAAAAAAAGAAGAAATTTCCAAAAAAAAAAAATGAATTTTTCAAAAAAAAAAATTACTGAAAAATAATATCTTTCCAGAATGGTAAAATTTTTCAAAAAAGTAAAATTTTTCAAATAAAAAGTAAAATTAAATAAAAAGACAATTTTTCAGATTTATTTTTCAAGCGAAATAGAAAACGTCCTTTTCCTTCTAGCGTTAGTAGTTTATGAGATATTTGCAATTTTAAATTCTAGCAGGGTTAGGTGGAATTTGTTTTCACTAAAGCAGTTTTATGCCCAGAGGGCAAAACTTTTAACCGTTTTTCTCTATCTCGCTTAGTTTTCGAGATATAGGCGAAAACCCAAATAAACGTCCTTTTCCTTCTAGCATTAGTAGTTTATGAGATATTTGCATTTTTAAAATCTAGCTGACTTAGGTAAAAATTTTTTTCATTAAAGGTGTTTTATGGGTGTATTAACCCTTAACCCTCTTCGATTTTAACCATTTTTTATATACAATTTCTAAAGGCGTGTATATTTCAAGAAAAATAAAAATTATTTTTTAAAAAAAGGTGATTTTTATTGAAAAAAATATTTTTTTCCAAATAGCTAAATTGTGATTACTTTAACGTGTATAAAAAAAAACAAAAAAAAAATTCTATTAACTATAATTTATACATTTATTGTCGACATAATGAATTTTATTGCGAGAATACCACTTTAAATATTTAAACAAATATTTTTGAATATTACACTTTTTGTAAAAAAAACGCGTGTTTTAGATTTTTCGCAAATATACAGAGCAAAACCAAGATTTTTACTCTAACTGTTTAAAAATTCTGCGCTAAACTATAGGAACACTATGTACAGAAGGGGCCCCTAATGTCCAAAAATGCAGTTTTGTGCATCAAGTGGGTTTATTTATTAAAAAACTGGTATGTTGCCAAATAGCTACACCATGTATTTAAGGATTAACACCCAAAGGGCAAAAATTTTAACCGTTTTGCTCTATCTCACTTAGTTTTCGAGATATAGACGAAAACCCAAATAAACGTCCTTTGCAAATATCTCGTTAACTACCAATGCTAGAAGGAAAAGGACGTTTATTTGGGTTTTCGCCTATATCTCGAAAACTAAGTGAGATAGAGCAAAACGGTTAAAATTTTTGCCATGTGAGTGTTATACACCCATAAAACTCCTTTAGTGAAAACAAATTCCACCTAACCCTGTTAGAATTTAAAATTACAAATATCTCATAGACTACTAACGCTAGAAGGAAAAGGACGTTTATTTGGCTTCTTGCCTATAACTCGAAAACTAAGCGAGATAGAGCAAAACGGTTAATACACCCATAAAACCCCTTTAGTGTTTCCACAAAAAAAAAGTTTCCACAAGAAAAAACAAAAGGCGTATAACGCGTATGCGTACATTTTTCGTCACTTTTTTTTGAGAACCATCAGTAAAAGTAGACCTTTCCAACACATGTATTGGTTTGTAAATCGGTTGAGTGGTTCTCGAGTTATAAAATGACTAACATATACCAACTTATTTTTATATATATACATAAAAGATTACACTGCATGACAAAATCTTGACTTTTTAAAATTAATAGAGCTCTGACCATCAATTATATATATTTCGGACATGCTGATTACAATGGCGTACTTTATTTTTAAGTAAGCACAGGACCTGTGGCCATATTTACGATATAAATGCGATATGCTACTCTTGATATTTAAACCATTACTTAGCGTTCTATATAGGTTTTTATGGTTTTTTGCTATTTCAGCGACTTTAGTCGCCGAATGTACAATCGACCTCAATAAATGTAATGCCTTAGTAAGGAAGCAATTAAAAGGAAAATATTTCAATAAAAAAAATGTATTCATCTATAGCGGCCTTTACGTTAAAATCGCAATTTTTAAAAAATTTTGTATGGCAGCATAGCTTTCCAAGTTGTCCCCAAAGTCCAACGTTTAGTATAATATGTGGTCACCTCTAAAAACTGTTCATGCAAAATTTCAAGCAAAAAAGTTTCCATTTGCAAAAGTTATGGCAATAATTACATTTTTTACTACTAAGGCATTACATTTATTGAGGTCGATTGTACATTCGGCGACTAAAGTCGCTGAAATAGCAAAAAACCATAAAAACCTATATAAAACGCTAAGTAGTGGTTTGAATATCACTCTTGATACTCTAGCACATGATGTGCTACCAGGGATGATAAATTGGATTTTCAAAATAGTACCAACCTGCTTAAAAAATAGTACTTTTTCGACCTCCATAGTACCAAAAAATATTTTCTGTACTCTACGCCACTCTATGGGTGTATTGAGTTGGTGTTAATGATGTCGGTTCGTCTGTCCTTATAAAATGAACGATTTTTATAATAAAACTATAAGTAGTTCGCATTTTAAAAGATAATTTGACGAAATTTGGTACTACTACATAAGTTTGTACTGCATCGATTACTAACGCTATTTAAAATGGTTAAAATCGGTCCATGTTTTGACCTAGAAATCATGAAGAGGTCCTATCTGAATTGAATTCATTGGTAGTTAATGGTATAACCAAATCAAAGCATTTTTTATGATTTCTTCCACGGGACCTAAATAATTTTATTCGTTAATGAGGTAGTGATCCTTCCGGGCAAAGACCGAAGCTCAAGTTTGGCTCCCGGTTTATTTTTGCAGCGTTTGTACTCGAAAAAGTTAGAGAAATTACGAATATTTTATTTCTTTTTCGTGTTTTTTTATTATTTGCTATCTAGTCTTAACTGTTACACTAGTATCTAAATTTGCTCTCCCAACCGAATTTGGTTCCAACCGAATTGTGCGGTTTTTTCACCATATTTCGGTTGTCGCAACCATATTTCGCGTGCAGCAACCGAACGATTCGGTTGGAATCTATGTAAAGTTAAAAAAAAAAAATAAAAATCCTGAAAAAATCAAGATTTCGGCTTTATCTCGTAAACTGTAGGGCCGATATTTACAATTCAGAAACTAGAATATCAGACGTAATAGATAGCATAAGCACGGAACTACGATCCCTTCCACTATCAGAAAAATCGATTTTTGAACTTGTTAAACTTGTTTCTATAAAATTATACCATGAATTTTGTGGTATGGAATATAATTACTTTGTGCTGACATTTGATTTAGATTTTTATTGGAATGAAGTTGAAAGTCGTATTCAATTTCGTTTGATAGCGAAAATTATTTTAAAGGAATTTAATCAAGTTAGCTCGTTTGATTTATTCAACCATTAAATTAAGTACCACCTCAGTTAACATAACCCTCGATGAACGCAACTTCTTGGTTATCACAACAATTTAAAGTTGCGATTATTAAGGATTTTTAAAAAAAAAAAATTTTCTAAAAATTTAATTTCGCCTTATTTTTGATATTTTTGTGTATACATTTTAATAATTTGTTTCACAGAATTAAATTTTAAAATCTTTTACTTGGGTTTTTCAACACTTTTTTATTTTAAACTCTGATAGTTAATTTCTTCATTTTAAACACAATATTTGGTATGAAAATAAAAAAAAAATAAAATATGAAAATGTGTAAATAGTACTAAATGAGTCATAGGAGTACCATAGTACTTTTGAGGTTCTAATAGTACCATAAAAAGTACTATAGTACTAACATTTAACGCATTTATATCGTAAATATGGCCACAGGTGCTGTGCTTACATTTTAACACAAAAAAATTCATATTAATTAAATTTGAAAAATTGTTTATATAAAAACTGAATGGACAACCGCCAAACTTTAAAGACATTTAGCGAAAAATCTGTACCATTGATCGAAAAATAAAGTACGCCATTGTAATCAGCATGTCCGAAATATATAGAACTGATGGTCAGATTATTTATTTAAATAAAAACCGTGCGTATTAAGGTGCTTTCGCAATAGTGAAGTCGCTCTACTCTGCAGCACAGATTAAAATGTTAACGGTTCACAATGCAAAGTAGAGTTACTTCAAAAAAATATGTGACGTTTTAGTACTTACGCAGTTTTTGTGAATATCTTAGCATGTCTTTCACTGCTATTAAAATAATTTTTTATTTTATATATTATTACAAATTGAAAGTATTTGCTTTTATTTTTCAATATTGATTTATAATTTGTTGACAATTAGAGATGTGAACAAATTAGTGATGTGTTTTTTTAGTTATATTTGTCATGTTAAACAGTTTACAGAGTGATTGATGTTAACTCTAGAGTGCAACAAATCCGTACTCCAGAGTCAAACAAATTGAACTCTGGAGTGGAATAAAAAAAGATAGCAAAATACAAAAATGTATTAGTTAGAAAGAGAAAACAACTAAATTTGCTGCAGATTGGAGTACTCTATCATTGTAAACGCACCTTTAGTTTTTAAAAATTTTGTTCTTACAAACCGGAACAAAACAGAACAAAGTTTTGAAAAACTAATAAATAAAGTTGAATAAAGAAGTTTTGTTTTCTTTGAAGACAAAATACGGTTATGTTATATCTGAAGCAAAGTTGTAGATACACCCAGAAAACAGATTCGTTGTTACAACCGAATTTGTTGCCAATCGAATTGATGCGGTTAAGCCAACTATCACTAAATTCGTAGATTCGATTAGAATAATTGAATTATTCGGTTATGAGAATAATTATTTTCGGTTGTGAACACTAACTACTACCGAAAATAATTTGTACCTACAATTGAATTTAAAAATGTACCAAATTAATTTAAATAAAAATTTTCAAATTTTTGTTCTATTTTGTTTATTGAAAGAATGTAAAAAAATGAATTTTAATATTTAAAGTAACAAAAAACAGGGTTAATATCGTATCTTAAAATGTAGATAAGAATTCTGTGAATTTAAACGTGTATCCACAACAAAAATAAAAATAATTCACTCGTATTGAAACAGCGGCATTCTGCAGGGTTTTTATAACAGAATTTTCCTGAGTTCTTATTAGGAATCCGTTGTGTAAAGTATAAAGGGCGGATTATGGGACCGTAAACGTAAATGTGATGTAACTGTACCGTGCCGTAGCTAAAAAGTACACTTATAGATTACCGTAAACGACATTACTATTTAGCATCTATTTCATGTGGTTTTATATTTTATTCCATTTATTTGTTAATTTTTGTTCCTTATTTGTTGTTTGAATCAATTTTCTTTATTCATTTTATATTTTTTCCGACTAAAATCATTCAGCTGTTTCGATGCCGGATAGAAAATTCTGATTTCAACAGAATGATCCGGCAAGTACGTTTACATTTACGTGTTAGTAACCATTCGTATACATTTCTTCTTGTAGTTTCGAAACAGCTGATTCGTTACAGATCAGCCTTAAGAATTTCTATGTTTGAATATCACTGCAAATGAAATATTTAATACTGAAACAATTAAAATTTGGTTTAACTTTCGAATAGTCTTTTTTGGTATATACGCGATATTATACAATTTCTGAAAATATAGATAAAATAAAGGCATCCGAAAAAATCTGAAAGAAAATGAAATTAGTTCATATATGTACTTAAATCTTAACAGATTTGAGTGAATACGTGATGCTTACGTGCACTTTATAGTGCATTTTAGTTCCTTGAAAGCCACAAACCATACTTGGGAATTTTTCATTGGCATTGAAATTTAATTGGCATTACTTGATATCAATGCCAAAAAATTTCATTACCATTCAATGCCAATGAAATTTTTTTCAATTGTCATTGATTGAAACAATGGTAATGAAATGTACACCCAATGGTAATGAAATGTACTTATAATCAGAGCTTCGAAGAATTAATTCCCTAATTCCCTTTTTTTGAACAGAATTTATATTTTGGGAATTAATTACCTGACCAAACTTAAGGAATTGAATGAATTCCTTTTTTTTCATTCGATTTATCTTAAAGGAATTCATTAATTTTTTTCTAATGCCTTCATAAAATATAATGAATTCATTCAACAAGGAATTCATTCAATTCTAGTTAATTCAACTTTTGGTCAAGGAATTCATTCAATTCTAGTTAATTCAACTTTTGGTTAAGGAATTCATTCAACTCCAGTTAATTCAACTTTTGGTCAAGGAATTCATTCAATTCTAGTTAATTCAACTTTTGGTCAAGGAATTCATTCATGTTAATTAATTTTTTGGTCAAGGAATTCATTCAATTCTAGTTAATTCAACTTTTAGTCAAGGAATTCATTCAATTCTATTTAATTCAACTTTTGGTCAAGGAATTCATTCAGTTCTATTTAATTCAACTTTTAGTCAAGGAATTCATTCAATTCTAGTTAATTCAACTTTTAGTCAAGGAATTAAATTTTTTTCGTTGTGTGCAATAAAATGGCTAATGTCTTCATTTTAAATCTATAAAAAAGTCCATTATAAAACAAACTTGAGAATTATCTCTTGAGAAAATGTAGAATCTGTCAGGTTTTTGAAACAAAACAAATTCTTGAAACCAAGATTCTACACAAAATCTCAAAATTAAAAATGTTTGTTTAAGCACCGTAAGTTGTTTGAGTTTCACGTGAAAAACTGTTATACTACATATAAAAAAAAAAAATTTTTTTCACGGCAATGAGTTTCCCGTGAAATTTGTGAAATTTGTGTATTTCACGGGAAACTCATTGCCGTGAAAAATTTTTTTTTTTATATGTAGTATAACAGTTTTTTCACGTGAAACTTTGTTTTCACGCAAATTTAATACCCAAGACTATTATTTTTTTTGTGAAAAGTGACATTTTATGTTTATTGTGATTGTTACATAAAAAAATCTTCATTTTCAGAATTTAAATTACTATAGCTGTATTTTGTCTCATGCCTATCAACGTTAAGTCTTTAAAGCAAATCTACGTTAAACCGATTGTAGTATAAAAATTTTTTAAACAGGTTACGTTTATAATTTTTCCATTATAATCGAACGTACGTCAGCAAAAGTTCCTAGGAAGTAACGCGAATAAGTTACGTTAGATGTGAAAATGTTAGTTTTTGTCTTAAAAGCGTTTTTATGTACTTTGAGGTTTTTTATGAGTTAACGGATATAGTTAAGTCGAAAACACAGCTTATTTAAAATCTTTAAAGTTTGAATGAAAATTTTCCACGTGAAAAATAACTTACGGTGCTTTAATGTGAAATTCTAAAATGTATGTTCAAAAAATTAATCATGTTATGTATTAAAACCATGGTCGGGAAGTATTCAGTACCCCAGTACTTAAGTACTACTAAAGTACAAGTACTTGGTACTTGTACTTAAAAAGATAAGTACAAGTACTTCCAATGTACTTGTACTTAAGTACATTTACTTGGTTAATTACTTTGTATTTTCCAAGTACCAAAGTACTTAACAAGTACTATAGTACTTGCTAAGTACTACAGGTACTTGCTAAGTTCTATGGTACTTGCTAAGTACTTCTGGTACTTTCCAAGTCCTATGGTACTTGCTAAGTACTTTTGGTACTTGCTAAGTACTATGGTACTTGCTAAGTACTTTTGGTACTTGCTAAGTACTGTGGTACTTTATAAGTACCTTTGGTACTTTATAAGTACCTTTGGTACTTCTTAAGTACTATGGTACTTGTTGAGTACTACGGGTACTTGCTAAGTACTATGGTACTTGCTAAGTACTTTTGAGTGCATTTTTCAATCTGTTTTCCCCTTTTATTGTTTTAAAATCAATTTATTTGAAAACCTTAACACTTTGCTACAAACTAAATTCAATGGACCGCGCATTTGCAATATTTATCCTTATTTAAAAACAATTTTTTAGAAAAACATTTATAATTGGCTATTGCACTTTAAATGCAACTGTAGTTTTAGAATGAAATTTTCAGTTCTATTATTAGACACACAGCAATTGCTTCGAACCAACACTTTCCAGTAATAACAACTCAAGAATGCTTATGGGTAATCAACGTATTTTAAGATGTGTAATATCAGAGGCGAAATAACAACTGCTTCCCCAGGACATTAGAAGGACATTATAACTATTATAACAGTTCTATAAAAAGCACAACATTTTTATTATACTTTTATATCCCCCAATTTTTTTTCCAAAACTGCAGTCGCATTTAAAGTGCAGTTCCGAATTCAAAATGTTTTTCAAGTAAGGACAAAAGTACCAGTCGTATACCTTTAAATTACTGAGATGCAATAAACGGTCTAAAAGATTTGGCGGTACAAAGTTACACAAATTGTGTATAATTTTTAAAAATTATGCATTTCCCCGTAAAGTTCTTAGCTGATCTGAAGATTGTTACAATGAGTGTTATTTTGTAGATTATGAGTTTTAAATACAGCATTCAAAAAATTGCAAAGTATGAAGTGAGATCGTTTGCACCTCTCGGTAACTCGGATCACTCTACCATTTCCGCATCCTTTTCATACTCCAGGCTTCATAGCGCTTCACGGTGTCACGAAACCCTCTGTTCCAATTTATGAAAAGGCTCGTTGGGTCGAACTTAACGATTTTTATCGGCAATTCAACTGGAAACTCTGTTTCTTGGAATACGATGTTGACGCCGCTGCGAAAATGGTTGAACGCGTGATTTAGCTTTGAATGAAATCTTTTATTCCTTTAAAGTACATTCCGGCTAAGTCGAAACATAAGTGTTGGTTTAACCAGATGTCCAGAAATGCAATCAGATCCAGAGAGGAAGCTTTCAGTAATTGGCGTGCGAATAAGAACATCAATACTGATATGCTGCGTAAACAGGCGAGAACTGGATGTGCCAAAGTACTAAGACGTGAAAAGTTTCTGCACGAACAGTGTCTGCGTGCTAAAGTTCTTGCTGCCCCACGGGGTAGTAAGACCTTTTGGTCATTCGTTAAAAGAGTAAAGGATAATGCTAGTTCCTATATCCCAACTCTTATAAAGGATGACCTAATATTCAGTAACCCGGTTGATAAAGCCAACCTGTTGGCTGAACTATTCGCGGAAAATTCGTTTCTGCCGGAAAGCGATCAACCACTGCCCGTGCTCGAAAGAGTATCACATACTATGCCCAAGATATTCTTTCATCCTCGAGCAGTTAAAAGAGTTCTTGCGAATCTGGACGTAGATAAGCCAACGGGCCCGGATGGTATACCAGCGCTGGTACTGAAACAGTGCTCTTCGACGCTATCGCGTCCATTGGCAACCCTCTTTAGCACGTCGTACCGCATGGGTTTCTTTCCGTCGTGCTGAAAAGTTGCCAATGTCCAGCCAATCCCCAAAAAGGGTGCGGCTACTAACCCTGATAATAAACGCCCAATCGCAATCTGCTCTGCGCTCTCGAAGGTCATGGAGAGCATGGTTAACTACCATCTTGTCAATGATCTCGAGTCCAATTTGCTTCTTAATGATCGACAGTATGGCTTTCGTAGAAGTCGTTCTACGGGAGACCTGATGGCATTTCTTTTCGAGCGTTGGAGTCGGTCCATTCACAGATTTGGTGAAAGCAAAGTGGTTGCGCTAGATATTTCCAAGGCATTTGATCGTGTATGGCACAAAGCACTCATGTCAAAGCTTATTGCTTTTGGTGTCGGTGATGACTTCTCTCGATTCATATCGAGTTTTCTCAGGGATCGCACTATAAGAGTTGTTATAGATGGGGTCTCATCTAATGAGTTTCAGTTGAATGCAGGGGTACCACAAGGCTCTGTTCTTTCTCCTTCTCTCTTTCTTATCTTTCTGAATGTCTTCCTTTGTCAGACTTCCAATCCTATCTACTCTTTTGCAGATGACAGCAACATTTGCCATTCATATTCCTTTGATTAGAGGACAAGCCTTGTAGAGACTGGGGGCAAGAGGCAGATTATGAATGACACACTCAATCAGGACTTAATTACGATCTCTGAATGGGGTCGCGCGAATAGGGTCGATTTTAATCCACGCAAGACCCAATGTCGTTTGCTGACTCATAGTACCGCTGAGCCATCAATGTCATCTGTATACATGGGTGGTATCAATATTGAGGAATCTGAAGCTCTTGATGTTCTGGGCATGAGGATACAGTGTGATGTCCGTTGGAAAAATCACGTCATTCAAGTGTCGAAAGAGGCATTCAAGTGTCTTGGCTTTCTTAACCGGTGTAAGAACTATTTCACTTCTTCTGATCTCCTTACTATTTATACCACCTATATCCGGCCGAAGATGGAATACAACTCCCATATATGGGCAGGGGCTTCAAAGTCTATTTTGGAGCTTTTGGACCGTGTACAAAGGAGGGCGTCGCACAGTGCTTTGTCCCATAGGCAAAATTAAAAAAAAATGTATGCGGAACGTTAGTGACTAATACATTTTTGAAGAGGTGAAATAATACCATAAATAAATATGAAAGAGAAATTTAGTATCTCCTCTTTTCGTTAACAACAGAGGGCGCTAAAGTCAAAAACTTTTTGAGCTAAAATAGTTAAACGAAAATCTAATTTTAACTGCTTTACAAAAAAAATGGAAAAATTATGAAATGTATTTCATTTTTAAAGGTAATTCTTTGAAACACGGTGGTTTTGTTACTCACTATATTCGCAATTAGCAAAAATTATTTTAAGTGAACATTTTTTATAGAATAATATTTGGTGGCATCGAAAACTTTAGGTATTTTTGACTGGAATTCCCAAAGTTGCTTAAGTTTGGTAGAGTAAAAAAAAATATTTAAGAATGTCTTTTTTGTTATTGATTTTAGGACATCTTGAAGCTCTTTGAAAGAATTTGAAAAAAAAAATTGTTTTTTTTTAACACAGTTAGAAAGAGCTAAATTTTAAGTTACCACCAAAAATTAAAAAAAATAACGCTTTTTTTTTTTAAAATAACTTGAAAATTGAAACACAAGCTTCGTTTTAATGTGATTTAAAAATAAAAAAAAAATTCAAGAAACTTAAAAAAAAGAATTTTAAGTAATAACACTTTTGTTTGTGGAAAACCTAAAATTGTACAATATTTAGTGAAATTTAAAAAAAAATATAAAAAATAACGTCTATTTTTTTACGATTTAGATAGTCCATTAGAATGTATAATTTTCTGTAAAAAAAAAAAAATTAAAATTTCGAACCGCAAATTTTAAATTTTTAGCTTTTTCTAAATATCCCAATTTTTCAATTTTATGTAAATAAATACATATGAATGTATGTAGATGGTTATGCTGTCCCTTAAAATACTATTTCTCGATTTTCATTCATTACACAGCCAAGTTTCCATCTAGTAGGTTCAGAATTGAAGAATTTAATTTTTTTTTTTAGAAAACCCGTGCTGAATTGCGGCCGAAAATGGCCCATTTTTGAAAAAGAAAATAGCTATCAATTAAAAATTCACAAAATTCGAATATTTTGCAATCACTAGTTTTTTATTTAACTTGTTCATTAAATATACTTAAAATTATTCAGATACGGAATTTTGGTTTCGCTGGATATCATTAACCCACTTTAACCGAGAACCGAAATGCCCATAAATTTAATAGAAATTCAAAAACGGCTTTTTTTTATTTATTTGTCAAATTTTTTTTTAAATACACAATTGGGAAATGTCAAAAGCTATTTTTGTAATATAATAGTTATTATTAAAAAAACTAATAAAATGAAAAATAATAATTCGGGTTTTGTGCGGGGAGCGACTCCTTTCCAGGACATTTTATGAACATTGATTATTTTGTCAAAAATTTTTTCACTAAATTTTAGCAAGCTACCAATATTTTTGACCATGTGTGTGTGTCATATTGAAGGTTTTGCTAAAATAAAGTAACATTTCACAATAAAAAAAAACTTGTAAAAATTGAGCAATAATACTGCTCGTCTGTGGCGCCCTTAAAATTGGTAATGAATGAGAAAAAGGATATATGGGAGGTTTTTAGTGCATTCTGATCATAAATGTAGCCAAAATATAGTTTTTTTAAAAAAAGGATGTATGGGAGGTAGTCATGTCCTTACACCGAATGAAACAAAATTTGCCAAAGAGCTAAAAAGTATTATTTTACAAACTATTTTAAGCTTTTAATGTATTCTGATCATAAATGTAGCCAAAATATTGTTTTTTAGAAAAAAGGATATATGGGAGGTAGTCATGTCCTTGCCCCGAATGAAACAAAATTAACCACTGAGTTGAGGGACATAATTTGACCGGCAGTAACCAATTTTTGCCTCATTGTGTTTATAATTGTAGCAAAATTAAAAATTTTAGATTAAAGGCTTCATTAGTCTACACTCTAAAAAATGCATGTAAAATCACTGCTATTAAGTCGGTAAATTTTCATGTAAAGTTACCGAAAATGCGTAAGTTTAGGCACATTATGTTCGAAAATCTAATTTACATCATTTTGTGTGCAAGAAGACACACAAAATATAGTAATAAGTATGTTGATTAGGGTTTGGGATTTCTCGGACTTTTTCATTTCCCGGGAAACGGGTATAAAAAAATTTGATTCCCGGGAAAACCGGGAATATTTGTTAAAAAAAAACACTATTTCAGTACAAATTCAGTCTGTATAGTGTGAATTCAAAGTAAAAAATATCAGAATGTTGAACATTTGGTTTCACATAAATTACTCTAAGCACTGCCAAATGAATTGCATGATTCCAGCAGAAAGCACCCACTACTGGATTGTCGGAAACAAACCGTTTCATCACATTCGCCCATTAGATATGGTGGCCAGAATGTTATTTTCCAAATACAAATAAAACTATTCTAGCCTTATTTCTATAATTTTTTAATTCATCAACATTACATCTTCCTAACATATAAACCAACCGCAGGTTATAAAATGAATTATTTCCTTTTATACATATGTTCCAATATCTCTTTTGTGATATTCATGTCCATTCATCTAAGATTATAGTAAATCTCCTATTGTTAGAAATATTATTCGATATTTCGTTTATCATGATATCTTTTACATGATTGTAGAAATTTAATATAATGTTCTTTACATCGGTTTCATTTTTTGGCAATGCCAGGTTATTATTATAAGAACTTTCTCGAATAAACGAAGATCTAGTTATGTTGCGGATTGACATTCCGTCGACTGCGGCTAATTTGGATACCATTTCAGGAAATGTTTGCCCTACCATAAAACGTTCAATGCCTATTCAGCTTACACTTTTTTCTTCGGGTACTTTGCTAATTTTAGCTGGAATGTTATTCTTGTTGTTGTTTTCTTCAAGAGAAGTTGCATGACTCTCAAATTTTTTTTTTTTTTTTGTGAACCAAATTTAGTTGTCGGATAATACCTTCGTTTACCATTAGCCTTTTAGGGCAAATTTGCACTGCACTGCATTATGCGAAAAATCTTTATTAGTTGAAATGCTCCTAATTACTTGGCAAAGATTTTTTGTGTTTCAAAGAAATTGATTCTCTTTTAAAATATTTTAGCAATAACATTTCGTGTTGGTATTTAAAATGTTTTTTATGACTAAAATTAAAAAATCCTATTCCAAACAAAAACAATTTAAAGAATTTAGTGTTTTTAAAATTTCCCGTTTTCCCGGAAAACTTTTCCCGGGAATTCCCGTTCCCCAAACCCTAATGTTGATAGAAATGTATATAATGTTATACATATTTTCTCTTTATAATTAAACATTTATCACAGTAAAGTTTTGTTACTTCAAATTTTACATACATTGTATGTAATTATTCATATTTATGTGTTTTATTATTACTTGTCAATAAATTGTTCTTTAAAATATAAAAACAAAAGAGAAACACACAGATTTACTAATTGGACAAATTTTTGCCACTTTGCCGATTTAAAACCATTAAAAATATAGAAAATATATCATTCAAATTGGCTCAAAAGAAACTAAACAAAATCCTATGTAACTAGTGCAGAAATACGTTAAAAATGGTATGCATAAAAATATGATTAAGTCGCCGAAAATTAACCACTAGAAAGTTCTTATTGCAGACCACTAGTGATAAAATTTCAGTTAAACTGTGATCGTACGTATATATACTTAAATTATTGCAAAACAATTACTTTCTGAATATTATGTTTGTTTTTAGGATTTTATTTGTGAGCAAAAACAGATTTTATGCTAAAAATTTGCTAGTGTGAAAGACAAAGAAAATGATCTACATTAACTATGCAATATACATATATCATCTGATAGTTAGCGGTGTTCCAAAAATACAGTGATCGTCCACGAGAGATTCAAAACAGTGTTCGAAAATTTAAAATAAGGTATCTTCTGTGAATTTTGACAGCAAAGACCAAAAACCTTCTGAAATGTGAACTGGACTGCTAAAAATTCCAGAGTAAGCCAATGGATTCATACACTCTAAAAAATACGTTTTATTAGCGGAATGTCTTCCAGTTGGCATGAGCCAAAATTTTACTCTTTTTGGTAAAAAATAAACTCGGAGCATGTATAAAAGAAGCTGTTTTTAGTATGAACCAATTGAACAGTTCTGTCCTTTTTGCGCTATCTCATTTAGTTTTCGAGATACTGGTAATTTTTAAAGACGGTCAGTTTACAACATTTTTCAAAAAGGAAATTTTTCCCATCAATATATTTGTTTGCAGAATGATAATCGCTGACTAAGTCTGTAATACCCGTATCTTTTATCAAAGTGAGGTGGCTAGTTGCAAAAAAACAATTTGCGAAGAAAATTTTCTAAAACGGAAAATTTTCGCATAATTTTATTCGTTTGCAGAATGTTAATTTCTGATTTTATTTTTTATTATTTTGCAATAATTTTGGGACTATAATACCAATTTCATGTGCTTAGTTTGCAAAAAAAATCGTTAAAAAACATTTCCAAAAAGGAAAACTTTTCCATAACTATAGAGTTTTTAATAATTTTTTAAAAACGTCTTTTTTCGCGTTACACTATTATTTTGCAATTTTTTAAGCACGGTTTTTAAAATTTGTAATATGGGGTCTATAATTCTCATATCTTATACCAAAGATTAATTGGTTTGCAAAAAAAAAAGTTTGCGAAAAGAATTTTGCAAAAAGGAATATTCTTTCATCAATATATTCCTTTGTATAATGTAAATCGCTGATTAACCCTTTTAATTAACTTTTTCCAGGAATGGAAAGAGTTCTTTTAAGAGCCAGATTTGTGCTTTCTTCGCAACTGGCCACCAAACTTTGTTGTATGAAATGTGTATTATAGTCTATAGATTATGAATTTAAAAGAACCACACTTAAAAAATTGCAAAATAATGGGGGAATGCGAAAACCCCTTGGTTACAAAAAATTAATTAAAAACCTCAATCAGCGGTTAACATTCTACAGACAAATACAATGATGCTACAATTTTCCTTTTTGCAAATTTTATTTTTCGCGATTTTTTTTCTATTTTTTTTCAAACTAAGCACTAAACTTTGTTGTACGAAATTAGTATTATACTCCCTAAATTATGAATTAAAAAAAACATACTTAAAAAATCGGAAAATAATCGCGGAACACAGAAAAACGCTTTGTGATAAAAAAAATTAGCTAAAACACACAATCAGCGATTGACATTCGGCAAACAAATATTATGATGCAAAAATTTTTCAAAAAATTTATACGCTGATAAAAAGTTGCGTTATTTATTTAAATAGTTGTTTGTCGGAAAACAAAACTCAAAATACACTGGCATGCGATTATACCGCAACTATTAACTGTTTATAATTTTATAATTTTTTTATACTTTAATCTCTTCAATGTAGATTTGCTGTAAATACTTAACGTTGATAGGTATGAGCGAAAATACAGCTTATTATTTTATTTAATTAATTTATATTACTTATTTTATTGTTTTTAAGTGTTAAAAATTTACATTTGCAATTTCTAATAAAATATCCTTAAAAAATACATTTATTATTTTTAAATCCTTTAAATGGAAGTGGGAATCATTTGGGTTTTTTAAAATAAAGCACCAGGAATGTATATATACATATTTTACGTGTGGTTGTAAGTATTTTGTCTGTATCTTTACATATTTTTAAATGCTATTTTAAGCACAAACTCTGTAATTTTACATGAAATTCGTATGTTCCTAAACATTTTTTAAGCACATAAATAGGTATGATTACATACATTATGCCTAATTAATGTACACACAATATATGTAAATATTTGAATTTAGGCACAAAAATGTATTTTTACTGAAATTATAGTAGGAGAAAAAATACCTACTATAAATGGGGTAAAGTTACACGAATTTTTATTAGAGTGTAATCGTAAAGTAAAAAAACGTATCTGTAATCAATTCAATGTGTTAAAATAATACAGAAATATATTTTTATCTTTTTTCTATGCATTGAAACTGTTGTCAAGTAAAATCGTAAAAAAGTTCTGTTGAAAATAGAAATTTTCTATTTAATTACTTGACATTTAATTCTATGCACAAGAAAAAGATAAAAAATACAACATTTTTATTTTTTATACTCTTTTTATTCATTATGAGAATGATACGTTACTTTTTTTACGATACTTCCAAACTAATTTGGGGTTAAGGATGTATGAATTTTTCTTAATTTACATGTTCTGAACCAGCACACCGAATTTCATTATTCTACGATAACTCCTCTAATTTTGCCGATTTGCTATATGGGGAAGAAGCACTGTGCGTCGGCGCTAAAAAAAAAATTAATGGCGGGTCGCGAAAAAAGGCTTTATGGCACAAAAAATTAATTAAAAAAGTTACTGATGTAAGAATTTTCCTTTTACAAATTTTTTTCCGCGACTTTTTTCGCGTTTTTTTATTTAGTCACCGAACTTTGTTCTATGAATGGAGTATCATAGTCCATAGATTATAAATTTAAAAAAATCGCACTTAAAAAATTGTAAAGTAATCGCGCAACGCGAAAAAAGATTTTATGGTACAAAAATTTAACTAAAAATCTTAATCAGCGATTTCTACTCTGCAAACAAATATACTGATATAATAATTTTCCTTTTTGCAAATTTTTTTTTTCCGCGACTTTATTTCGCAATTTTTTTGGAACTAGCCACCGAACTTTGTTCTACGAACTGGCTACTATAGTCCCTATATTATGATTTTAAATAACCACACATAAAAAATTTCAAAATAATAGCGGGACGCAAAAAAAGGGTTTATGGCACAAAAAATTAATTAAAAAACTTAATCAGCGATTTTCGTTCTGCAAACAAATATATTGGTGTGAAAATTTTCTTTTTTTGAAATTTTTTCCGCTACATTTTTTTGCAATTTTTTTTTTGCAACTAGCCTACAAACATTGTTGTACAAAATGGGTACTATAGTCTCTAGATTATATATTTAAGAATATCGCACCTAAAAAAGTGCAAAATATTGGCGGAACGCGAAAAAAGACTTTATGGTACAAAAATTGTATTAAAAAATCTTATCAGCGATTTTCATTCTGCAAACAAATATGATGTAAGAATTTTCTTTTTTGCTAATTTTTTTCCGCGACTTTATTTCGCGATATTTTTTGCAGGGGCATTATAGTCCACAGATTATAAATTTAAAAAAACCGCACTTAAAAAATTGCAAAATAATCCCGGAACGCGAATGAAGATTTTATGGTACAAAAATTTAACTAAAATTCAGCGAATTCCATTCTGCCAACAAATATACTGATGTAATAATTTTCCTTTTTACAAATTTCTTTCCACGACTTTATTTCGCGATTTTTTTGCAACTAGCCGCCGTACTTTGTTCTATAATTTTGGTATTAGAGTACCTAGATTATGATTTTGAAGAACCACACTAAGAAATTGCAAAATAATGGCCGAACCCGAAAAAAGGCTTTATGGCACAAAAAATTAATAAAAAACTTAATCAGCGATTAACATTCTTCAAACGAATATAATGATGCAAAAATTTTACTTTCTGCAAAATTTACTTTTTTGTTGCAAAACAAAAAAAAAAATTTCGTAAAATAACAAAATTTTCTAAAATGTAAAATTTTTGCATCATTAAATTCGCTTGCAGATTGTTAATCGTTGATTAAGTTTTTTATTCACTTTTGTGCTATAAAATCATTTTTCGCTTGCCGCCATTATTTTGCAATTTTTTATGTGCGGTTATTTAAAATCATAGTACCCAATTCATAGAACAAAGTTCGGTGGCTAGTTGGAAAAAAAAATCGCGAAATAAAGTCGCGGAAAAAAAATTTCCAAAGACGAAAATTCTTACATCAGTATATTTGTTTGCAGAATGAAAATCGCTGATTAAGTTTTTTACTTAAATTTCTGTACCTTAAAATATTTTTTCGCGTTCCGCGATTATTTTGCAATTTTTTAAGTGCGGTTTCTTAAATTTATAATCTAGGGACTATAATACCCAATTCATAGAACAAAGTTCGGTGGCTAGTTGCAAAAAATATCGCGAAATAAAGTCGCGGAAAAAATTTTCATATTTTTTACTTAAATTTTTGTATCTTAAAATATTTTTTTCGCTTTCCGCGATTATTTTGCAATTTTTTAAGTATCTTTTTTTTAAATCATAATCTGGGGACTATAATGCCCAATTCATACAACAAAGTTTGGAGTATAGTTGCATAAAAAAAATCGTGAAAAAAATTTGCAAAGAGTAGAATTTTTCACCATTATATTTGTTTGAAGAATTTAAATCGCTGATTAGATTTTTTAATGAATTTTTTGTATTATAAAGCCATTTTTCGCGTTCCGCCATTATTTTGTAATATTTTAAATGTGGTTTTTTTAAATCATAATCTAGGGACTATAATACCAATTTCATACACCAAAGTTTTGTGTTTAGTTTGCAGAATGTAAATCGCGGATTAAGTTTTTTAATGCATTTTCAGATAATCAAAATAGGTCAGGTCCAGTAGAGATGCCAATTGATTCCATATTTATAAAACAGCCAATATAAAGTAATCTCTCCATCCCCTTTTTTTATAAACAAATGCTTTTTTGCCCCTTTGTAATTAGTTTTTAAGGCATTAGTACGATTTCATTAGCATTAGTATTACAAATCCTAATGCCATAAGATTTCAGTAGCATTAAATGGTAATGACATTTTTTTTGCATTATCATTAGTCAGCTAATGCTAATGAAATTCCAATACCAATAAAAAAATCCCAAGTATGGAAATTAATAATTATTTTTCTTATTTTCTGCCCTAACATAATTCCACTATTTTCGATTTTTAGTGATTTTATGAAACAAGAAAAAAACTACCTAAAACCTAAAACGTATTCACAAATAAATACAAATGTTTTTTATGTTTTTAAGTGGTAGTTCCTGAGTCTTTTAGATATCCTCCGTGTTATTAAAAATATCACAATTTTTTTTATATTTTTTTTATAAGACATAAACAGAAAACTATAGTACCATAGTACTTAGCAAGTACCATAGTACTTAGCCAGTACCAAATGTACTTAGCAAGTACCATAGTTTTTAACAAGTACCATAGTACTTAACAAGTACCCACAGTACTTACCAAGTACCATAGGACTCATCAAGTATCAAGTGTACTTAGCAAGTACCTAGTACATTATAAGGTATTGGTACTTAAGTATGAATTACTTCCCTAGTAATTGGTACTGATTACAAAGCATATTTGAAACTCGGTACTTCTACTTAAAAAATTTCAAGTACAAGTACCAAGTAAAACAAAAAATATTTTTTGGTCCTCAAGGGGGTGGGAGCCTATAGCCACTATGCCCTCCTGGTGTGACATATACCTAGTCCCAACTGTCGTTGATTTTATAGTCCGAAACTGGTATACTATTTTCAATGCCAGACTTACGCTGACACAACAGTTTCACACGATAAAACTTAAAACTACCCCAACGTTATGGAGCTAGTCATTCCCACAGTATGCAGGCAGTGTTGTCAAATTTTGGAGTGTAAAAAGCGTAAATGTTTTGCAAAAAAGCGTAAAAAGCGTTGCTTTTTCACTTAAAAAAGCGTAAAAAAGCACTATGCCTTTTTAATAAAAAAAATCAAATAAATTTATATAAAGTTTAAAAAAGCAATGTACATTAGACCGTACCACCTTACAGGCAAAAAAAAAAATACGCTGTACCCCCTCAAATATAAAGTATTTTTTTCGAATTTTTGCCATTTTCAATTTTTCGTTATAGCTTCGGCATTTAAAGTCGGATTTTAAAGTGTGATATATCGATTTCTTTTCGTCGAGGAGACCAGTGTTTTACTATAAAGGAAAAATCCAATGAATAAAAATAAAAAAAATTTCTGCTGGGTTTATCGAAAAACTTCCTTAGCAAAAGTTTAATGATTTTTTGCGAGCTTTAATTTTCTGATATTAGGATGGTAGCAACTGAGATCTGGTGGGTAAATACTGGATCGAGATACTTGAGGTTAATGGTCCTTAGAGCAACATATTGGTCTACTTAAGAGAAAAACAACGATGTACCATACTTTAAGATCCGACTGTAAATGCCAAAGATATAACGAAAAATGTAAAATAGCGACCTCTACGTTCGGCAAAAAAACTGCAAATTATTCTTTCCAAATCGCGTTTTTCTGATTCGCAATACTTCTCAGGTCTGAGTGGAAAAATATGTTCATGGTTGAAAACAATTAACAAAGAAAAGTTGGAACTAGGTTAATTTTTAATTTACACAGCTTTACAAAACGAATTTTTTTGTTACAATATTTTTATAGATTTAGACAAGCTGATTGTCTAAATCACGTCTCATTTTTTAGAAAATCGCGGTTAAAAATGCCGAAATACTCTGTGTTTGGCTTATTTGTAAATTATATAACAATTATGAAGTGACTTAAAGTTTTAAAAACAGAGTTCGAAATCACGAACTTAAAGTCTAAAAAATATTTGTAACTAATCGTAGCATAAATACCACCTTTTTACAGGTGAAGTAAAAATAACGTTCAGTTATATATAATTCGAATTTATAAAAGCTGTGAATTATCTTAATAGCAGCGATATAGTCAAGCAGTTAAAATTAATTAAATTTCGAATAAAAAATAGATAAAACTAGTGTTTTTATGATATTTAACTGATGAAGATTTCCTGACGATTTCTCATAAAATGGCTGACGATTTATTTTTACATTTGGTCTGTCTACATTTACATCTGGTCTGCCTACAGTGACCTTAAAACCTAAAAAAAGTTGCAATATAAAATGTTCCATTTAAAAATAGCGACCTTTTTTATAAAAATTTAATTGCAAAAACACAAATATGAAAAATTGTTAAAAAAGCAATAAAAGCATTAACCAAAAAATAAAAATTATTTTAGTGCTTTTTTTTGTTTTGGCACCATGATCAAAATTTTGGCGTTTTGGGTCATCAAAAAGCACCATAAATAGTGCTTAAAGCACCAAGTTTGCGCTCTTTTTCAGTTCATTTGTATTTAGGTTAATTTTAGAGATTAAAAAATAATGCTTGCAAATAAAGAATCAGTTGATCAACAGAGCTAAAAAGATAAACTAGTGCTTTTATTTCGATAGTAAGAGAAACCGCGCTAAACTGGTATCCGTGCCTGCCGGCAAGCAGGAAACCCTTAGTTTTTAAAGAAAATCAAAGGTTAATTTATTAATTTAATGATTAAATTATAATAAATATGACGAAAACTATTATTTAGTAGTAAGGCACCGCAACACAGTGGTTTGAATCAAAAAAAAGTGTAAAATAGCTTTTAGACCGTGTAGCTCTTTCAATTATTGCCCAATATGGTTTATTTTATATATTTTGGAATGAGCTCAGAGAAACGAAGAAAAGCATGCTTACTTTACTATAATAACTGTTATGGGTTTTAAGTTATTTCATTTCAAAAATAAGAAAACTGATTTTTCTCTTCGACTTTTTTAGTTTTTGGCCGATTGTGAATTCGATATTATAACGATAAGTTTTTAAAAAATACTGACAGTGTAAGAAATGAAATAGTGAAAACCTTTTTTAAGAATCTCGAACCATTTAGTGTTGAAAAATTTCTAAAGTCAAACATTTTTCGCCAATCGAAAAAATTGCATTTTTTTTCTCAAAAAGATGCTATCAATTTTTCACTTTTTACTGAGAAGTTATTTAATAAAAGTTAATGTTTTATTATATATTCGTAGATAATGGGGTTCTAAGATGCTTTTAATCCAAATTTGAAGTCGGTACAACATTCACCCTACGTACAGCATTGACCGAAATTGGTCTAATTTTTATGAGAATTTTTGAGTTTTCGATCATATAACAAAAAAGTCACGCCGATTTCTGAAATATGGTTATATAGCGCCATATATTCTGATTAGATTTCAAAAATAAAAAGTAGCGCCAATTCATTAACGAATCCAGAAAAAATAATTTTATAAAAAATGGCAAATTTCCATATACCATAATATGTGCAAAAAAGGATTATATATTAGATATGGCATATATAATTATATATTACATGACATGGTTGATCTTATTGCATATATAGTTATATATAGAACTATATCTTAATATATATGGTGGCATTTTAGCAATATATAATTATATATGGTATCATTTAAACAATATATAATTATATAGGTTGACAGTTAAACTAGATATTATCATATATGGTGCCATTTAAACAATATATGGTCATATATGGTACCTCATAAACCAAATCTTTAATTCAGTTCCAGATATGATAATATATGGTTCTATATATAGTGCGATATATATTTATATATGGTGTTATTTAAGCTATATATTATCATATATGGTGCCATTCAAACCATATATTATCATATATGGTACCATTTAAACCATATATTATCATATATGGTGCAATTTCAACAATATATGCCCATATATGGTACCTCATGAACAATATTTTTAATACAGTTCCACATATGATAATATATGCTACCATATATAGTGCCATATATATTTATATATGGTGTTATTTAAGCAATATATTACCATATATGATGCCATTTAAACCATATATTGTCATATATGGTGCCATTTCAACAATATATGCTCATATATGGTACCTGATGAACGACATTTTTAAGATGCAGATATGATAATATATGCTACCATATATAGTCCCATATATATTGATATATGGTGTCATTTAAACAATATTAATATATAGACATATATGGTATCATTTAAACAATATATTGTCATATATGGCACAATTTAAACAATATATGTTCAAATTTGGTACCACATCAACATTTTGAATACAATTCCAAATATGGTTTAATTTGAATAATGTAAAACTATGTATGGCGCTATAAAAAATATTATCAGATATGTTACTTCATTAACAATATTTATAATACAGTGTCATATATTGTAATATATGTTTATCATTTAATACATATTGATGTATGGTAATGGTACAATAATTCCAATATCAGTTGAGATACAATTTGTGGGTCCATATCAACAATTTGTTCAAGTACATGTAACATATATATATGTACATTTAAGTTATAATTTATAAACACTTTATAAAGTTAAATAGTTCCATCAACCTCATCTAACTGTATAGAATGTTTATGAATATACGATTTAATATATAATAATTACAACTACAAATTGGTGCCATTATCTAATATTTAATTTAATGTTAACTTATAATAAAATAAAAATGTATTTCCTAAAAATAAAAATATAGTGTTAATTAATGTTAATATACAATAGGTTTAAGTTTAACATCCCAGACAGAAAAATATAATCCGCACAATGCTGGCAAACCGTTGGCGATGGTCGGTTATGCGTTGGCAGAACGTTGCATTAACTATCTTGGCAAAAAAATAGATTTCAAAACACATTTTTGAAAAAATTGAGAAAACTTTTTTTAATATTTGCTTTTAAAAACATGAAATTTAACCCAGTCCACCAGATTGTCAGCCAAGACCTCTATACTCTAATCTAACGAGACTTGTTATAGATGTGTGATAGCTACAAATTAAATGAATGATAAAAGCATTTCGAGCTAACTTATAAGCATCGAAAAAAGGTATTCCAGAAATTATTAAATGTATTTTAGAAAATTTTAATTGTATATCACAAAATATTATTTGCACTTCAGAAACTACAATATTACGCAAATTTAATTATTTATTTAGTTGTGTACAGAAATAATGAAATCTATTTCAGAATTTCATAGCTAATAGAGAAAAATTTCTCAAATACATTTCATAATTTCGGAAACACGATTGATAATTTCTGAAATACAGTTTGATAATTTCTGAAATACAGTTGTGAATTTCGGAAATACAATTAATAATTTCTGAAACAGAATTGATAAAACTGAACTTCAATTGACTAGTTCTGAAATACAATTCATAAATGTGAAAAATAATTGATGAGTTCTGAAACACAATTGATAAAACTGAAATTCAATTGATTATTTCTGAAATACAATTGATAAATCTTAAAACAATTAATACAATTAGAAATGGTGTAGAGCGTCAAAAAGATGTAAATAAAATTATTTTATTCAAAGATTTCAATTTAATAAAAAAATAAATATATAATTTTATAAAAAAATTTATAGAAAAAAAAATTTTAATTTTATAAATAGAAATTAATTTTGTAAAAGAAATGCATATTGAACTCGTTACCTTCTGAGTTTAAACCTTATTTTAACAAAATATTGTAATTTTTATACAATCAGTGCTCTGCCAGTCTATTATTTTTTGAACAGTTGGCAATATATGTCTGGGATCTTATTTAATCCCAAATAAATGGAGATCTTACGTAGTACCCAAATATAATGCGGCATCTAATTTTATCTGTCATTTTTATGGATACTTTTAGATGTCAATCCCCAAATATATTGCTGTTTCTAATTCGATCTGCCATTTTAATACCGAAGTAAATTGCTGGATCTAATTCGATCTGCCATTTTTCTGATAAATTTAGATCCAAGTTTATCCCCAAATATATTGCTGGATCTAATTTGATCTGCCATTTTTCGGTTAAATTTAGATCCAAGTTTATCCCCATATATATTGCTGGATCTAATTCGATTAGGAATTTTTCGGATAAATTTAGATCTAAGTTTATCCACATATATATTGCTGGATCTAATTCGATCTGGCATTTTTCTGATAAATTTACATCCAAGTTTATCCCTAAATATATTGCTGGATCTAATTCGATCTGCCACTTTTTCGGATCAAATTAGATCTAAGTTTATCCACAAATATATAGCTGGATCTAATTCGATCTGCCATTTTTCGGATCAAATTAGATCTTACTAAATCCCAAAATATATTGCTGGATCTAATTTGATCTGCCAATTTTCTATTCAATTTATATCCAAGTTTATCCACAAATATATTGCTGAATCTAATTCGATCTGCCATTTTTCGGATAAATTTAGATCTAAGTTAATCCACAAATATATTGCTGGATCTAATTTGATCTGCCATTTTTCAGATCAATTTATATCTAAGTTTATCCACAAATATATTGCTGGATCTAATTCGATGTGCCATTTTTCGGATCAAATTAGATCTAAGTTTATCCCCAAATATATAGCTAGATCTAATTCGATCTGCCACTTTTTCGGATCAAATTAGATATACGTTTATCCACAAATATATTGCGGGATCTAATTTGATCTGCCAAAATTGAGATCAAATTAGATCTAAGTTTATCCCCAAATATATAGCTGGATCTAATTGGATCCGCCATTTTTCGGATCAAATTAGATCTAAAAATATCCGCAAATATATAGCTGGATCCGCCAATTTTCGGATCAAAATAGATCTAGGTTTATCCCCAAAGACATCACTGGACCTCCCAATTTTGAGATATAACTTGATCTTAGTTTATCCCCATATATACAATGGGATCTAATACGATATGATTGGATACACCCAATTTTGAGATCTAATTGGATCAGCTAGATATTACAGCAGATCTTAAACAATATCAAATTGGATATAATTAGATATTGCGCGAGATCAATTTACTCGGGTATTCAGGATTTTTACACAAAATAAAATTGATAAACAAAAATAGTTTCTGCGGGCACCAAACCGCTTAAAAATTTTTTTAGAAAATAGTTTTCGCAACTCGAAGTCTATTTTATTTATCAAAACTTCAGAAACTTGGCCATTTGCTATTTGATTTCAACAAAAAAAAATATTTTTTTAAAGCATTGTTTCTTTCGACGTATTTGGTTACGTTTTAAAATTTGTAAAATCATTTCGGTGGATGGGGAGGGGGTGGTGCTCGAGGCTCCTACCCTCCCCCTTCTTCGTAGTTTTTGTTTAGAGCCAAACTCTGAAAATATTTACAGCGTAATTCCTAAACTTTTACAACGGTCTTATTGCATAATTTTAATCTAATTTGTAAAAAACAGTATTCATATTTCCTTAATAACGAAAAAAATAAAGGTTTATAGTTGATACTCATTAACCCTTAAATGCATGATCTCTTCGATTTTAGCTATTTTTTTATATATGATTTCTAAAGGCGTGTACATTTCAAGAAAAATATCAAAAAAAATTTCAACAATTATCCTAATTTTTGCATTAAAAAATACAAAAATTTATTTAAAAAAAAGGTGATTTTTATTGAAAAATATGGTTTTGTGCCAAATAGCTAAATTGTGATTATTTTAACGTGTATGAAAAAAAAAAAAAAAAAAAAAAATCAATAGACTATGAATTATACATTTATTGTCGCCAAAATGAATTTTATTGCGAGAATACCACTTTAAATATTTAAACAAAGATATTTGAATACCCAGCTAAAAATCGGCATAGTATATGGATCCATGCAGGTTAAATGTATGTGCGTGCATGCTCATAAACATGCATTCATGACCATACATGGATACATAAATCTCCATACATGAATCATATATGACCATATGTGTGCATTAACGAAATTTGAGGTATCTTATACCAAAAAATGTGAGATCGCTCTTACATATTTAAAAATGTAAGTAACTAAAAAATAGCTTCCTCTTTGGCTCGTTAAAAATAATTAAAATTAAATATTTAGATATTAGCAAATATTAGCACAAATTGCGAAAAAAAAACATTTGCAAAAAGCGAAATTTTTGCAACAATATATTCGTTTGCAGAATGTCGATCGCTGATTACCTCTTTTAATTCATTTTCTGTACCATAAAGCCTTTTTCGAATTCCGCCGTTATTTTGCAACTTTTTAAGTGCGGTTTTTTAAAATATATAACCTAGGGATTAGATTTTGGTACCATAAAGTCTTTTTTCAAATTCCGCTATTATTTTGCAATTATTTACGTGCGTTTTTTAAAATTTATAATCTAGGGGTTATAATACACATTTCATACAATAAAGTTTGGTGGCTAGTTGCATAAAAAATCGCGAACAATAAAATTTGCAAAAAGGAACATTTTTGCATCAATATATTTGTTTGCAGAATCTAAATCGCTGATTACGTTTCCTAATTAATTTTTGTACCACAAAGTCTTTTTTCGCGTTCCGCTTTCATTTTGCAATTTCTTAAGTACGTTTCTTTTTAATTTATAATCTAGGGACTATAATACACATTTCATACAACAAAGTTTGGTGGCTACCCTACGGGGAATGAGGAGTCAATTGCCCTCCAAGGACCTATCCCGTGACCGGTCAACCGAAGGCATATTACTAAATTAGTATAAATATGAACAAAAGAAAATGAATTAATTTTCTAAGTATTTTGTGATCCGTTATTTTCACTGTTGCTTTTAAAAAAACTTGACCGATACCGAAATAAAAAACAAAATTCGCCGCATATTTTTAAAAATATTTTTTATTTATTTTACTCTTTTATTTATTTTTAACTTTATTTTTTCACGATTTGCTTATTTTAGCTCTTATTTTAAATTTCTATAATATTTTGCTAAGAAATTTTAAGTTTTGTATTTTCAACGTTTTTTAATGTAGCTGTTTTAGTTTTAACAATTGGTATTTCATTTAACTTTTCTTTTTAACTTAAGGGGAATTTTTAAAATTTTTATTTATATTATCAGTGTTTTTGAGGTAATTTTCTAATTTTTAATTGATTTTTTAATTTAATTATGGCCAACGCAAAAAACAAGTCAACTGCCATTAAGGGACCTATCCCATGACCGGTCAATCGGGGGCATATTCAAGGCACTTCCACCATATTTGTGTGTTTCCTTTTCTCTTTTTTTCTTCTCCATGTTTTTTTTATTTGCTGTGTGTGTGTTTATTTTTTCTTTCTCGTTTTTATTTGAACAGAAACGCAAAATATATAACTTAACCATTAGCCAGCTATCACGCGTAAGCAACATTAGCTCAGACGGTAGAGCGTTTGCCTTACAAGCAGAAGGTTGTGTTATCGAGCCCTACTTCGACGCCAAGTAGATTATTTTTAATTCTTAATTTTTTATTAGTTTATTTGAAAAGCTATTTTTAGACACACCACCTTACTGTCACAAGATGTCCAAATTGTGGCAATTGGTCATTTCCAATGACAACGCCATGTTAAAGTGATATGTCTCTTTCAAAGAAAAAGACCGATTAACGACCAGTCTCCGCCCCCTTGGGACCTATCCTGCGTGTCATCTGGGACCGGTCGCTTTCCCCGTAGGGTGTTGCAAAAAAAAAAAAAAATCACGAAAAATAAAATTTGCAAAAAGTAAAAATTTTTTCATCAATATATTTGTTTGCAGAATGTAAATCGCTGATTAAGTTTTTTAATTAATTTTTTGTACCATAAAGCCTTTTTTCGCTTTCCGCGATTATTTTGCAATTTTTTAAGTGTGGTTTTTTTAAACTTATAATCTAGGGTCTAAGTACCAATTTTATACACAAAAGTTAGGTGCTTAGTTTGCAAAAAAAATAAATCGCGAAAAAAATATTTGCAAAAAGGAACTTTTTTGCGTCATTGTATTCATTTGCAGATTGTTAATCGCTGATTGAGTTTTTTAATTATTTTTTTCTACCACAAAGTCTTTTTTCGCGTTCCTCTATTATTTTGCAATTTTTTAAGTGCGGTTTTTAAAATTTATAATCTACGGAGTATAATGCCCATTTCATTAAACAAAGTTTGGTGGTTAGTTGCAAAAAAAGAAAATTTTGGCATCGTTTGCAGAATGTAAATCTTTTAATGAATTTTTTGAACCCCAAAGCCTTTTTTCGCTTTCCGATATTATTTTGCAATTTTTTACGTATGGTTTTTTAAAATTCAGGTCTTCCTTTTATCACTTGGAAGAAAATTCGGCGATATTTGGAAAACAATAATTCAAAAATTTTATCTTTTGTCATAACGTTTTATGACAATATTGCGGCAATGTCACCTTTGTATCATTTGGAAGATAAAGCAAATTTGTTTGAAATCTTTTATCAAATTGGAAAAAATTAAAACTAAATTTGTACAAAAACAATCAAAAGATATATATGAAATAAACTCGTGAAAAGTTAAGATTAATTGCGCTAGAAAAATCGGCTAAGATGAAATCAAAATAATTTATAAGGTCAATGGATTATGTATGCAGATATTGTTTTTCAGGCTTAAATTTAATAATGAAAAAATTAAACCGTTTTTTTATTTTACCGGTAGTTTTTTTTAGCGATATTCCTTTTATCTTCCATATGAGTTATTGCTTTCATATTGCCTGGAAGCTTTGTTTTAGTGTAACAGTTGTTTCCCACGGAGGAAACTTCCGGAATACGAAATTGATATTGCCGGCAATAAATGTTTTCTTCCTGGCGATATGTTCGGAGAATCTTCTTCGTATTGCCATGTTTGCTGGGTGATATTGGTTTGAGTATGTTCCTGTTCCAAGGCACATAATAGAACAAATGCTTTCTCAGTGATAGAGAGTCCCCCAATCTCTTTATTATGTACACTCTTTGGTTACCTTTAACTTAATCAGTCAACTGAAGCTCAGTAAGGGGTATTTCACCTGAAACTCAGTTGAAAATTTAGTAGCTTGTAACTGAGAAATTTTTTCGGTGTAGGCGAAATTGATTTTTTCCCCATACTGGTTCATTAGTAAGAGAGTATGGTGTAATGTGAGAAGTTATTCTGTTACCACAGAGTGACTAGACCCTCAAAATAAACTAAACGAATATTATTGGTATATTTTGAAGGAAAATCAGTTTTCCACTTTACCTCAAATTCCCTACTGAAGTAGCCAGTAAAAAAGAAATAATTATTAAGACAGGGTTTTACCAACTAAAGTAATATTAGTGTAATATTATATCAATATTTTTGAGTAAACCTTTTCCTTATTTCCTTCAAATATAAGAAGTTTTTTGACTGACGATTTTTTGACGATTTTTCATTTAGAAAATGACGATTTCTTTAATTCAATATGACGTTTTTCACCAAAATGGGTTGGCAGAACTGGTTCTGCAATTTAAGAAAATAAATGTTCACTTCCGACGTCAATTGGTTACTAAATTTGTATATCACTTACGACTTATTTGGGAGAAGAGAGAAAATAAACAATAGTGTTGCCAATGGCCTTGCAACTCTCTCAATATTTTTTATTTGAAAAAATATTATGCGGCTTGGAACAGGAACGAACTCCGACTGGTTAATAAGCGATGGAAAAGGCTCACTTAATCGGGCTCTTATACCAAAAAATGTTAGATCGATCTTACATATTTAAAAATGTAAGTAACTAAAAAATAGCTTCCTCTTTGGCTCGTTAAAAAAATTAAAATTAAATATTTTGATATTAGCAAATATTAGCACAAATTGCGTAAAAAAATATTTGCAAAAAGCGAAATTTTTGCAACAATATATTCGTTTGAATGTCGATCGCTGATTACCTCTTTAAATTCATTTTCTGTACCATAAAGCCTTTTTAAATTAAATTTTTGTACCATAAAGTGTTTTCCAAAATTCCGCTATTATTTTGCAATTCTTTACGTTCGCTTTTTTTTTAATTTATAATCCAGGGGGTTTTCATTTCATACAACAAAGTTTGGTGGCTATTTGCAAAAAAAATCGCGAAAAATAAAATTTGCAAAAAGGAAAATTTTTGCATCATATATTGGTTTGCAGGATCTAAATCGCTGATTACGTTTCCCAATTAATTTTTTGTACCACAAAGTCTTTTTTCGCGTTCCGCTTTTATTTTGCCATTTTTTAAGTAAAGGGTTTTTCAATAAGAGCGCTACAAAAGTTTTTTTAAATAAAGCAAAAACGGTTTGGATATCAATGAAATTCTTTATTGCTATGAAAGTACGTTCGATGCCATTATGTATGGAAATCGATCTCTTTTGCATGGCCACCACGGGCATGCTTGCAGAAGTCCAGACGCTGAACCCAATTTTGGACGGTTTTCAAGCATAAATCGGCCGATACTGCTGCAATTTCACGTTCGATATTCGTACGAAGTTCATCAATCGTCGCTTGATTGTTCTGGCAAATCTAGACCATAGATTTAATGTAGCCCCACAGGAAATAGTCCAACGGCGTCAAATCGCACGACCGAGGCGGCCAATCGACTGGACCATTTCGTGAGATAACACGTTCTCCAAACTTGGTTTGCAATAAATTGATTGTGACATTCGCTGTGTGGCTTGTGGCGCCGTCCTGTTGGAACCCCATGTCCTCCAAGTCCATATCATCCAATTGGGGCCAAAAATATTCGGTTATCATTGAACTGTAGCGATTCCCATTCACAGTAACGTGCCGGTCTTGATCACCACGGAAGAAGTACGGCCCAATGACGCCGCCGGCCCATAAACCGCACCAAACTGTAATTTTTTCGGGATGCAATGATGAGTCATGGAGTACGTGTGGATTGCTGTCTGACCAATAACGCATATTTTGTTTATTGACGAAGCCTTTCAGCCAGATATGAGCCTCATCGCTGAAGATGATTTTTCGATGAAAATCCGAATCATTTTCATGTTGTTGCTCAGCCCAATTCACGAACATACGACGCTTCTGGTGGTCAAGCGGCTTCAGTTCTTGCGTCAATTTGATCTTGTAAGGATGTAGGCCGAGATCTTTTCGCAAAATTCGCCACAACGACGTCACAGAGATGCCCGGCGCTTGAGAACGACGTGGGAGAGACACATTTGGGCTTTCTTCAACTGAAGCCTCAGCGGCAGCAATATTCTCGACACTACGGGCACTTCTTTGTCTCACTGGCACGGGAACATTTTGTACTGTGCCTATGGATTCAAATTTTTACACTAGACGCTCAATTGTTGATCTGCTAGGACGATTATGACGACCATAATGACCCCGAATTTCGGTAGTAAATTTAAATAATTTCGACTCGTTGTTGGCTCGTATATCTTTCCACCATGAAATGGCAAACCTTACTGAAGAGAAATGTCAAAAGAACGGCAAGAAATATGGCGTCGTTTGCTGTCCCTGTCTTTCTACTTTTGTAGCGTCCCTGTTGAAAAACCCTTTACGTTTCTTTTTAATTTATAATCTAGGGACTATAATACACATTTCATACAACAAAGTTTGGTGGCTAGTTGCAACAAAAAAAATCGCGAAAAATAAAATTTGCAAAAGCGAAAAATTTGTTCATCAATATATTTGTTTGCAGAATGTAAATCGCTGATTAAGTTTTTTAATTAATTATTTGTACCATAAAGTACAAGTTTCGCTTTCCGCGATTATTTTGCAATTTTTTAAGTGTGGTTTTTTTAAATTTATAATCTAGGGTCTATAGTACCAATTTTATACACAAAAGTTTGGTGCTTAGTTTGCAAAAAAAAAAAATAAATAAATCGCGAAAAAAATATTTGCAAAAAGGAAAATTTTTGGGTCATTGTATTCATTTGCAGATTGTTAATCACTAATTGAGTTTTTTAATTATTTTTTTATTATTTTGCAATTTTTTTTAAGTGCGGTTTTTTAAATTTATAATCTACGGAGTATAATGCCCATTTCATAAAACAAAGTTTGGTGCTTAGTTGCAAAAAAAGAAAATTTGGCATCGTTTGCAGAATGTAAATCTTTTAATTAATTTTTTGGACCCCAAAGCCTTTTTTCCCATTCCGATATTATTTTGCAATTTTTTACTTATGGTTTTTTAAAATTCATAATACTGTTGGAATAGTATAATTCCATAGTATAGTTCCATTCTTGATTTTTATAACTAAATTATTATTTTCCATCCCTGGTTACAATCGATGTTTTGAGTCATACAAAGAGCGAACATAATGACCCTGCAAACATTTAAAAGATACCTTCCAAGAAGATATTAAAGCGATATCTTCTATTTAGAGTTGGGCTTAATCGTTCTTTTTGGTGACTCGGTCTTATCGTTCAATGAAATTCATTAAACTAGTTCGTTCAAATCGTTCAATCGTTCGTTTTTGGTATCGCTCTTTTTTGTCATGAGCTGTGTCTGAACATGGATTCGTGAACGGTGTCGTTCGTTCGACAATTTATTGGCGCACTACATGTTACATGTTTATATTAATTTTATTGTGCATAGACAAAAAAAAAAGAACGAAATGAACGACTGAACGAAAAGAACGAATAATGGTGAACGATGTCATATCGTTCAATGAACTGAACCGTTCAAATGAACTAGTTCGTTCATGAACGTCACAACTCTACTTCTATTTGTCATTTGAATGAAAATAATCAAGTAGTATTTACTTTCAAATTGTCTTCCTTTTATCACTTGGAAGATAATTCGGCGATATTTGTAAAAAAATAATTTAAAAATTTTATCTTTTGTCATAACTTTTTAAGACAATATTGCGGCAATATCACCTTTGTATCATTTGGAAGATAAAGCAAATTTGTTTGCAATCTTTTATCAATTTGGAAAAAATTAAAACTAAATTTGTACAAAAACAATCAGCAGATATATAGGAAATAAAGATTAATTGCGCGCGAAAAATCGGCTAAGGTGAAATCAAGATAATTTATAAGTTGGTCAATGGATTATGTATGCAGATATTGTTTTTCAGGCTAAAAGTTAATAATGAAAAAATTAAATCCTTTTTTGATTGTACCGGGAGTTTATTTAGCGATATCCTTTTTATCTTCCATATGAGTTATTGCTTTCATATTGCCTGGAAGTATTATTTTAGTGTAACAGTTGTTTCCGACGGAGGAAACTTCTGGAATACGAAATTGATATTGCCGGCAATAAATGTTTTCTTCCTGGCGATATGTTCGGGAAATCTTCTTCGTATTGCCATGTTTGCTGGGTAAAATTGGTTTGAGTATGTTCCTGTTCCAAGGCACATAATAGAACAAATGCTTTCTCAGTGATAGAGTCCCCCAATCTCTTTATTATGTATACTCTTTGGTGTTGCCAGTATCAAATCGAAAAATTAATATAGATTTAAAGTGCGATTAAGAATCAAGATTTCTAATAATTGTTTATTAAATGCATTGTGTACTTTAACTATAGCAAGCTTCAAAGACCAAATAAATTTTTTTTATGAATCAGCACATTAATGTTAAAGGGTTTACCGAATTTTCAATTGGAAAATCCTCAACATTCAATTGGAAAGATACTATACTACTGTTTTCAAGCTGATTAGAGATAGGTATTTGTTCATATTTTGCATTTGGTTGATTTCATAAATATAATAGTTAAAAATAATTTAAAAATGCAAACACTTTTTTTTTATTATTTGCTAATTTAAGGGTATTCTTGTTGAAATTTAAGCTTGAGTGCTTTTATACAATACAAAGATTTTATTGTTTTACGGTTTTCCGGAAACGGAAATGTCTTACATACAAAAAAGTGAAATAACCTTGTTATTTTCGCATTAATTTATATTTCTTGTAACAACTTCCTATTGTTACTTTTGAAAAATACAATTTTTTTCTTAAATTACACAGTACAACAAAATAAGAAAAATTTGATGCATCGGGATTGCGACAGATCATTTCTAATAGACATTGGGACGTAGATCACGAATACGGCCTTTGAATTTTAAAGTTAGCTATAGTTTAAGAAATAGTTTTGTAATAAACTTTTTGCAAAAAAATGTAAAATTAAAAGTATGAACGCCACTCTTTGCAAAATTTTAATAGGATGAAATATGCCCTTAAATTTGATATATCGCACGTTTTGACAGCTGCGATTATATTCAAAATAGAGAAATTTCAAATTTAAATGCATATGTACATTTAAATTTGAAAATTCCCTATTTTCACGATTTCGTTAATAATAATATAAATATAATAATAATAATAATAAGTTGTAAAATGGAACTAACGTGAAAACCATATGGTTGTGTTTGGATGAGCCCCCTGACTACTACTCCACCGATGAAAGTGCCAATTTGGCTCATTGGGAAAAATTTATGGCGTTTTTTTGAATTTCGGTCAATTCGTTAATTTTTGACCATTTTCAGCCCATTTAAGTCGCTTTTCGTGTATTCAAAATTTCTTGTGTTATCTTTATACGGCTCACAATTACTATTTCCACCATTAGAACGCACATTTCAACTGAGAAAATCAAAATTTTTAGCCTATTTTCATGATTTTTGCCCATTTTTCATCGATTTTCCCCATTTTTGTGCTGTTTTTATGCGCTTTTTTGTAGTTCTTGCGCAAACTTATCGACATAATTCTTACCGTTTTTCCTTTTTACAATATATTATGCAATATTATTGCCATTTCAAGCAACTCAACACACTTTTTAAATACAAAAGCCATCGTTTTTTACGCTTTTTCGGTAATGTGCGTGGACAATTAAAAGGAAAAAAGGAAAGTGTACTTTTTTAATTATTTGGGTTTTTTCCGTTGGCTACCTGCATGATTTTTTTACACAATTTTTTTTTACACAAACGCACACGAATCAGGTATATAGCCACCATTAAAAGATGCGCCAATTCATAAGTACCTCTCAGTAAAATATTGAAACTTATGTAGTATTTATAGATGTTCATTGATCGATTTTTGTCATACAACAAGTGTCTCCGAACGCGTAAAATACGATTTTTTTAAAGTGACGAAAAAGTAATAAAAGTATAACTAAAGTTTCCAGGTTGAAGTGATTAATTTTTACGGTAAAAAATGGATGAATGCCTGAAAAACTTCAATCATTACTGTTATATGTGCGGAAAGTGGACCATTATGTCGTCTAAGAAAAAAATTACTGATGAAATTGCAACATTGTACGAGCAGTACTTCAAAATTCCAGTGATTCGTAATGTTGACTGGGTGCCTAAAATAGCTTGTTCATCGTGTGTAGCACGTTTGTATGATTGGCGAACAGGTCGACGGGAAAGCATGCCATATGGAATACCGATAATTTGGTCAGAGCCAGTCGACCACGAAAAAAACATGTGCTACGTATGTAAAAATAATGTTGTGGGTATGAACAGAAGAAAGGCGATGGAATATATTTACCAAAGTGTTCCGTCAGCTCAAACCACTCTTCCCCATTCTCCGCCAGTGCCAATCCCGAGAAAACCGAGTCCAACTGAAGAATACATCCCACCATCTTTTTTTTCGGAGCCAGAATCGAATTTTTCTTTGTATCAGCCATCAAATATTACGCCACCATGCAAACACATTGAAGTTACACAACAGCGCTTGAACATAATTTCAAGACAACTAAAGTTAGAATAAAACCATAATTCCTGCTCAACATCTTAAAGCTGTGAACATCCTGTCACCAGAAGTTAAAGTGTTCGGTTCGCGTGGTCGACAGTATAAATTTCTACCGTTTTTTACTCGCAACGAAAACAATTCATTTACGTACTGTAATGATATCGATGGTTTGATGTCGGCCATGAATTACACGTACAATGCGGACCAATGGCGGTTGTTCATCGATGGATCGAAGAGCAGTCTCAAGGCTGTGCTGCTGTATTTCGATAATACAAAAAACTCTGTGCCAATTGCGCTTGCCGTGAAAACAAAGGAAACGTATGATTCCATGAAACTAATCTTGGATTCTGTGAAATACCATGAACATTGTTGGAAAATATGCGCTGATTTGAAAGTGGTTGCACTTATCTGTGGCCTTCAAACTGGTTACACTAAAAATATGTGCTACTTGTGTACGTGGGATTCGCGATATACACCACAGTATCAAAAACGAGATTGGTTACCGAGAACAAATCGTCTAATCGGGCAGCAGAACGTTATCCACGAGGAGTTGGTGCCAATGGATAAGGTATTGCTGCCACCATTGCACATTAAACTTGGGTTAATGAAGAATTGCATTAAAGCGTTACTGGTGCGTGGAAATAGATTGGCTTTTGGACGATTGGAGTACATTTTTCCACGCTTGAGTGAAGCGAAAATTAAAGAAGGTAAATAAATATTTGGAATTCTTTTTCCGCCAAACAAAGATAAAGTTTTCTTGAAAGTTTTTATATAAAATCATATATTAATTTCAGGTGTGTTGAATAGCCCAGACATTCGCAAACTGATGAAGGATGAAGACTTCAACAATGTCCTTCAAGAGGAGGAACTCATCGCTTGGGATAGCCTGAAAGCAGTTATCGAAAAAGTTCTCGGCATTCATCGAGTGGACAATTGGCGTGCCATTGCTGACGATATGCTGCAATCTTTCGAAAACATCGGTGTTCGAATGTCGTTGAAAGTGCATTTCATGCATCACCACCAGGATCACTTCGAGCGTCAGTTGCCGTCTGAATCAGACGAGCATGGGGAACGTTTCCACCAGGTATCAGCACAGTTGGAACACTGGTATATTGAAAAAAAATTAAAAGATCTAAAATTAAAATTAGATCTTTGCTGGAATTTGTTAATGGAATTGGAGGATAACGAATGATATTCCATTGCTTATTTCTCTATTTCAATTGCCAATTTAAAATGAATTACATTAATATGGAGAAACACGCATTTCCATTAATTTTTATACCGAAAAAATGTATTCAACCACAAAAAATTTATTTAAATCAATAAAAAACCCTAAAATCATCCGAAAAAGCGTAAAAAACGATGGTTATTGTATTTAAAAAGTGTGTTGAGTTGCTTGAAATGGCAATAATATTGGGCTGAAAATGGTCAAAAATTGACGAATTGACCGAAATTAAAAAAAAAACGCCATAAATTTTTAAAATTAGGTAAATTGGCACTTTCATCGGTGGAGTAGTAGTCAGGGGGCTCATCCAAACACAACCATATGGTTTTCACGTTAGTACCACAAATTTCGTGTTAAAAACTTGAACAGTGTAATTAATCTGCGATGAAAAGAATATGCAATTTTTTAATTTATACCATTACTAAACATGTCATGTTACTTAATTTATGAAGAAATTTCGCATTTTAATTTTAAGTAAAAATTGGCTAAAGCCGAAAAAGATTGTTTTTTAATACCTACAAATTAAGGAGTCTGCGAAGAACCTGGAATTAAAAAACTCAGATAAAACCATTGAAATATGTTATACACATATTTTCTAATCAATTTCAACAAAGTTTTAGATAATTTAAGTGCAATTCCTAAAAAAATAACGATTTTAAAATATGCATGTTCAAAAAAGCACTATTAAAGAACATTTTAAATTTAGTCCGTTTTATTGTGTATGAAAACCCTACAAAAATATTTATATTTTAAAACATTTTGATTGGTTGAAAATAAATTAACCAATCAGAATGCTCCAAAAATAAACCAAGTCAAAGCATACTGCCACCCAAAATTTTAAATGAAATCGACTTTAACAAAAATATACATTTTTGTAAATTGGCGATAAAATTTGTGTTTCAGATTGAATTTTCGGAAAATGTTGATGCAAAAGTTGTGATTTTTTTGCCAAATAGAATTTAGTGGAATATGAATTTACGTCATGTGTTAAGACTTTGCAAATCCGATTAACACATTTTACTAGATTTGCAAAATACGAAAATAAGTGAATTTTTGACTTTAATTGCAAATATATCCTAGATCCTTTCCCTAATCAAAATAAGTAAATATAGTTCTGAAAGCCCAAAGTCTATACTTTTAAACCATATAAAAAATAATCCGTAGTTTAGTCAGGTATATGAATAAATAAGAAATTTTAACGAAAAAACTGTCATTTTGCTAAAAGTTAAATTTGAGAATATTTCAAAAACTAGAGCTAATTTTAAAATTTGGTGTTCACATTCGTGATACTCATCCTAAAATCTATCAGAATTGATATGTCGCATGCCCGATGCATTTTTAGTGTTGTACTGTGTTATTGTTGTTGCAAAGTGTTTTGTTTTCATTCTTATTGTTTTCATATCGTCACTGTTGTTTAATTTCTCAAGACTAAAAAAATATGCATAGAAAAATACTGGGAAAAAAATAATGCTCAACTTTTGACCAAACATCAGTTTAATTTCAACAAAACGTCAGCATTTGACAAACACAACACAACGAATGAAAAAAAATTTTATAGACACACAACTTAATGAAAAAGAAAAAAAAATACAGATGAAGTAGAGCAAAAACTATTTAAAACTCGAAATATATATCGTCATATGAAATCAAAAAAGCCGTAAGTTACAAAAAAATTCAAAATCGATTTTTTGATTGATTATGATGCACCGTATCAAAATACACATTCCTGCAACATTTTAGACTCTTACGGCTAAAAACGACGATTTTATTTACAAAATTCTAAAAGCCCTAAGTGCAAGCGCAAAAAATTCGTACCCCAAAAAGATAACTTAAGCCTTACTGTTTTTTTATAAACATATACACATTATATGTAATTGTAGTTGAAAAAATGTCAATTACACACAGAAAATAAATCAGTTAGAAATCGACCACAATTACCTTTATTTTACTTATATAACAAAATTTGTATCACAGTGACATAAAATCAATTACATTAGTAAAATATTAGCTTTGATGACTAATAATTTTAATGTTAACTGAAAGAAAGTTATTAGTATAATAAAAATCCATTGTCCAGACCAATTCAAACATAAATAAAAATTTCTGATTTCATTCGATTGTGACAACCCTAAAAAAATCTTAAAATTTTGGATTTCCCTCATATTTAGGTTCCAACAATCAAAATTGTACAATTATTTTTTACTAATGCCATACTAAATACCTTTTACCGAATGGTGGTGCCATGTATAGAATTGAAAAACCTCTGTGAAAGATTTTTAGCTGCAACACCCAAATTACAAAAATGTTACAATTCATTCTGGTAATATTGGTCACAACGACTAAGAAAAAATAAATACAACCGAACGTTATTAGTCTCAAAACTGAATTTAATTGTCAAAAATTTAAAATAAAAAAATTAATAAACACGTGTAATAAAGTTTAGATCTGATCAGATCTTTTTGGATCTAAATAGATATGATTGAATCTAATTAGATCCTGTACCAGATCTCATCAAATATTATCAGATATGGAATATGTATTAATACCTTATGGCAAGATCTGATCAGATCTAGTGCCAAATCTGTTCAAATCTAAAGTGATCTGGACAATTGAGCCAGATATGCCTAGATCTGGGAAGATCTACTGAGATCTGGCCAGATATGATTAGATCTGGTAAGATCTACTGAGATCTGGCCAGATCTGATCTTTTTTACATGGGAAAACAAAAATTTTAAAGTTTTAAAACAAAGAAGCTGATAATAACATATTTATGTATGTGAAAATTTGGTTGGAATGATACAAACATATAATTAGTTTGCATTGCTTATGATTTGACCATCAGTGCAGTATATTAAAGGTAATGAAATCCGAAATAATTTGTAAACTTAATAAGTATTTTTTTTTCATTTTGTTTTCTATCTGTTTCAATAATATAGCAATTTTTGGAGAATTTCAGTTAATTTTTCCTGCCAAGTCCCAGAAATAGAAAGAGAACTTTGACAAAATCCAACTAGCTAGAAAAACTTATATATAGGCGTACCTAGACCATTTTTGTGGGGTATGCAATGGACCCATTAATGTTCGGTTGTTTATTTCCACATTCTCAAACTCTTAATCTTGAAAAACACTTTCGACGTTATGCTTACAATTTTTTATACACAATAATTTTTAAAAATGGCTCCCTTCCTCCTCATAAAATTTCCATAACTTTCAAAATTCAATAATCCTGGTAGCATATCCTTAGCAAAATCGCCATGTTTTTATAGAAAACTCTGAAAAGTTCATCTATTTTTCTGACGAAAACCTCGTAAAAGGAATGTATTCCAATAAATGTATACTCTCAGATTAGTATAAAATTTAGATATTTAATAGAGAAAAGAAATCTAAAGTCAACCTGTCTCATTTTTTCGTCGACCTCGGACGAATCCATTCTAACCCTATATTTTGACTGCTTAACTTACCTAGGTGGCCAAAAACCGTGAGATGTTCATCTTAAAATTTTTGTTTCTACAACATATTACAATTTCATCAAAATAGTAAAGTTTAAAGTAGCTTCCTTGTTAGATACTAACTAATTATTGGTTTAGAAAATTATTAAATCTAGGATATTTATCTCACCAAAAAAATATTCTGCGATATTTTCCTATTAAAAATCCTTTTCCATTTTCGTATCAAACGCTTTCAGATTAGGCTTGCCAGATCGAAATTGTCAAAAAGCTTGACATTCAGAGGAAAAACCTTGATTTTTCTTAACATTCAAAAAAAGGCTTGATTTTTCTTGACAATTTAAAATTCAGTTAAATTAGCAAAAAAAATTACAAAATTGACTTGGAAATTTAAATGATATTAATTTATACAGATTTTCTACATTCTTTGTACCACATTTATTAAAGAAATGGGCCCATATGTTGTCAATGGATAAGTAATCTCTATTAATTGAATTTGATATTTTTAAAATTAATGGTAGCTCTTATTAATTGTTCCTTGACAACAACGAGTTTTTTATATTTAAAACAGCAAGCTAAAAAACTGATTTTTCTCCAAAATCATATCTTTTTTCTAAGTATTTTACAGCATTTTGTAAAAATTGGTTAGCTTCTAACTCAAACGTTTCCTTTTCATTCAAAGAAAGACTTTTTATGCTTTACTACCATGGAAACAGTCATTTATCGGTTAAAATTAGTCATGGTACATTTAAAAAAACAAGTTTTTTTTTACCCTAATGGTTAATTTTTCTTGATTTTTCTTATCAATTTGAAAGAAAAATTTCTAAAATTCCGTTTTAGCTTCACAAATGACATTTTTTCTTTATTCTTGACACGCATTGAAAAAGATTGACAATCAAGCCAAATCAAGCCCGTCTGGCAACCCTACTTCAGATGCTTATTGAACAACTCTATGATTCTATTGTAATAATTGTTCTTAAAGGAAAACTCTTAGGCCAGTTTTATAATCAGAACTAAGATCGATTTGCTTCTTAAATATTTCTTGTGTAAGAATTTTTCAAACAAATTATCTTCCTAGGAAAGCAGTAGACACACCCAGGAAAAAGATTGGTTGGAATTCGATCAAAACCATTAAAATGAATTTACCAGGACGTTATTTTATTTGGAGTTACCTATAATTGAATACTATCACCAAAAATATTTTACTAGGTATTAAAAATATGGAAAATGAACTAAAAAACAATCATTTAGTGAATATACAAGAAAATTGGGGTTACCTATAACCTTTATTACAAAAATTTCAATATTCGAAAGTGGTAACTACAAATACCGGTATCCTAATCAAATATGACCTTAAAGTCGAGTTTCTGTAAAACCAACCGAATTGTGGATTGTATTGATAACACACACAACTATTGATTGGTATTGGTAAACGAATTTTTTACTATATTTGTTTTCCAAGCAAAACATATAAATTCAAAATAGACTTCAAAATTAATAAGTGTTTGTGGTGTAGTCGGTAGAGAGTTGGCCTAGTACGCCGGATTTCCGAGTTCGAATCCCGGAAAAGACAAAAATTTATATGTTTTTTAAATTAAAATAAAATATTCATATGTATAAACAGTAAATATGGCTAAGTAATTTAAAGGTAGTTGTGGTGCAGTAGGTAAGAGTGTGAACTATTAACCTGAATGGCCGGGTTCAATACCAGAAAATTCAAAAAAAGTTTTTTAATTTCAATAAAATTTTGTGGAACATAATAATATTTATGTGGAACATAATATCGAATTAGATAACCGAATATTGGCTTTCACAACAAAAAATATAATTTAATATAAAGATAGTTTTCGTAACCGCACGAATTCGATTGGCAACAAATTCGGTGGCAACAACTGAGATTGTTTTCTGGGTGCACTTTCCCAACTAAAAATACAGGATTAATTGATATTAAAAAAAAAAAAATAATGTGATACTTTTTGCCATCAAATTCATAGATACAAGAATTATAGATAGATTTCTTTAAATTCTGGGGTGGGCAAAAAGGAGTCTAGGGTGGGCAAACCAAAATGGTCCTAACCTAACAGCAGGGTTAACCTGAAGAAAATTTTCAAAAATTTTTAATTTTATTAAGTTTTTTGCTTCTCCTGTAAAATTGTTTAAATGGAGTTTTGAAAAAAAAATTTTAATTCGAAAACATTTATTTAAAAAACAAAAATATCGGGTAACAATTTATTTATAAATTTTCACAAAAATAGTTTTTAACCCCTTTTGGTTTGGCCAAAGGGGACGCTTTTGGTCTTTGCAGCGCAAAGTTAACGATTTTATGAGCGCCACTTTAGGTACAAAAGACAATATAAAGTCCAACGGAAAATTCTAAGTTATATTTTCATTAAAAACTTTGATATTTGATACGTATTTCCTCCAACAAAGATGGGTTAACAATAGGGTTTGGGGTTTCATGTTCGCCGATTTGGATAATTTTTTGGTATTCTGTTGTCAGATATCTGAATATTATGATTCCATAATATAAGGCTGATATATTTATTATTTGTTTGGACAGACACGCTCGAAGTTCATATATGTTCGCTTGTTTAAAATGGCAAATTTACTGTATATTCAATCCTTTGGTACAACCACAGTAAACTTATCATTTGACTTTGTTGTATATTTTCGTAAATGACAATTGTCATAGATGAGATTTGCATTAAAAAAAGTTGGAAAAAGTGCCATATAAAAAATTTCGTAGAACAAAATATAAATGTTCATCAACTTCAGTGGACTGCATCTTTTTAGCGCTGTGGAGCGCTGTTTAACGAAAGATGCCAAATTACATCTTGAAGTCTCAGGTAAAAGTTAAAAAAAAATTCAGCTGCTCCTACCTGCTCCTTTCCAAAAAAAAACAGTAAAAACTATAAAGTGATAAAGTAACAAAACATGAATTTTCGTTCATGCTTGTTGTTGTTGCCATAATTCTTTACTTTTTAAAATTATTACATAATGTAATATACATACTAGTCAATAGTGTTAATTGTTATATATTTCATTGTTAAAAAAAGCATAAGCTTCAATTGAATTTGAATTGTTGTTTACTGATACTGTTTGATAACAACAATAGAAGATCAAGCACGATTATATGCGATAGACTATTAGGTGCTGTGTTATCATTCATTTATTATGTTGTTGCATGCAATTACAACTACAAATTATGTCTTGCTCTCTTTATTCAGGCGCGGATCCAGGGGGGGGATGAGGGAGACATATCCCCCCCAAACCGAATAAAAGTACATAAAAAAAAATATATAAAGACACAAAATATCTTTAAAATATCAGGGGTTTTAATTTATACAAGAAACAGCTGAAGTTATAAATTCTAAGGTCAGTCTTGTTAATGACAAAATAGCAAATTTAAGAAATAATGTCGTTGAATTGCATAGCAGAAACTTCAATATTTCTCACACATTGAAATTAACAATGATTGATGGGAAAGTAGCTACTACGATTTCTGGAAGCACATCTATGGCGGTTTGCTTTATATGTGGAGTGAAGCCCACAGAAATGAATAATTTAAATGCGTTAATTTTGAGGAAATGTTCGGAAGAAGCAATTGCATTTGGTATTTCTCCCTTGCATGCCAGAATCAAAATTATGGAGTTCATTTTGCACATTTCTTACCGTCTAAGTTTCAAAAAATGGAGAACAGATAGTTACACAAAAATTTAAATGGCGGCAAATAAAGCTGAAATTCAGAAGAGATTTAAGTTGACACTGGGCATAATGGTGGACGCAGTGAAGCAAGGTATGGGCACAACAAACGATGGCAATATGGCAAAAAGGTTTTTCGAAAATCCAGCCAAAACTGCATACTGTAATGCAGCGATCGACACTAATAAATTTCATATATATTGCATGGATACTACCAAGTTGTTTGTTGATCTCTATGGCTGGTACTACATGCCTGTAACTGTGCATAAGATTCTGGTGCATGGTAGCAAAATTATAGCAGAAAGTATTCTGCCAATAGGTATGTCTCTATCTAAAGGCCCTTATTCAATGATTTCATTTTTATTTTTTACATTTTAATTGATTATTTGTATCAGGTATGCTGTCCGAGGAAGCTCAGGAAGCGAGGAATAAAGACTATAGAGCCTATAGATTACATCATTCGCGAAGAATTGGACGTGCAGCCACTAATGACGTAATGCATAATCTTTTATTGTCTTCAGACCCATTTATAAATACATTTCGCTCAAAGCTGCAAATCAAAAAATTGGATTACGATAATGATGTTAAAAAATTATTAAAAGACTGTGCTTAAATTACTTATTCATGTTTTTTCTATTTTTTTTTTCTATGGGAGGTGGGCGTAAAAGTGGGCGGATCAGGTATATATTTTCAGGAGCTCATTCTACAATTATAATATTTATTTTTTTCAATACAAGTTGTATGGGAAGTGGGCGTAAAAGTGGGCGGATATTTTTCAAATTTCACACAAATGATTCTGAGTGTTTAAAAATGCTATGTGCCAAAAAACAATGCCGTAGGTCAAAATTTAATTTACACTTTGTATGGGAGGTGGGCGTAAAAGTAGGCGGATCATTTTGATTTTTCCATTTTTTTATTGATTCAAACAAAAAATGCCTATGTGCCGAATTTCATTGTCCTTCGACAACTTCTTCTATTTTTAGCCGCTCGTTCTATGAACCTCAACCAATGTGCGATGTAAAGAACATTATATTAAATTACTACAATCATGTAAAAGCCATCATGATAAAAGAAATATCGAGCAATATTTCTAACACTAGGAGATTTACTGATATCTTATATCTTTTGTGATCTTATGTGACTGGTTGATATATTAATTTAAAGCTTCTGAAAACGTGCTTAAAGTTGGTCCCCAACTCATTCTTTAAATTGGTAATTCCTGATTTATCAAAAAAAATTTAAAATTTTTGAGAATTTTTCTAAAATGAATTAATTGTTTCTATTTTTTTTTTTATTATTGAAGCCATAATTCAGTTACGTGAATAGTTACTATTTTAAAATGAAATTTAACCATTTATCGTTATCAAAGGTCTAAAGCAATTTTATCGTAGCTTTTTAATATTTTTGTATCAGTTCTTAGTTTTTTATTAATGACACTGTTATTTACAAAAGTGTGAGAAATTCAAGATATTATTTAATTTAAAAAAAGCAGTTCGATTTTTCTGCATTTGTATGAAAAACTAGGGAGCCAATAAGATTACCATTAAAAGATTTGGCAAAGACAAAAATAAAGTATTGAGGAACAATATATATTTTTTCAGAAATTTTAAAGAATAAAGTTTTTGATATATGGCGGATTAAATCGCGGATTTCATTAAATTAAGCTTTGAAAATTGTAAAAATTTTATTACTTACACTCTAAAAAATGTTTGTAAATTTACTACTATAAAAGGGGTAAATTGTTGCTTAATTTTACTTAAATTCGGTAAATATAAACAAAAAATGCGTAAGATTTTTTTATACACACTTCCATATACAATAGTACACACACAAAACATTTTTGGACATTATCTGTTTATAAATAAACACATTATGTCTAAAACTACTAATCTTTTGTTAAATACAATTTTTACGCACAAAGTTGGTAAATATACTAACTTATAATAGTATTAAAATTCTGACATTTTAAATTGCAAAAAATTTTAATAATTTTTAAATAATAAAAGAAAAATCTGAAACGGAGTATTTCTTGTGAATAACAAGATTTCTGCAAACACAATTTGATGTGGAAATAGCAACATAGGCATGAAATCGTTTTTGGTAATTATTACACTATGCGACAGTCAAAATCGGGATGGGATGAAACCAACGGGAAATGTTATATCGGTCAAAAACAAGTTATACGTGTCCCGGCGTTTCGCTGGGTCATCGAGATATATCTTTTTTTTTGACATAACTCGAGAAGCACTAGTCCGATTTTGCTCAAACAATTTTAAAAAAATTAAAAATTACAATTCCTTTAATCTGTTCATATAACGTTTTTCTATATACTCAACAGTTTTGCCAGTAAAAATAAATGTTTGTTACCGCTACCATAAAAATCAAATAACCTTTTGTTTATTACTTTTTTTTAATATTTTAGGCAAAAAATATTTTTTTCTTCATACATTTATTTTTACCGGCAAAACTGTTGAGTATATAGAAAAACGTTATATGAACAGATTAAAGGAATTGTAATTTTAATTTTTTTTAAAATTCTTTGAGCGAAATCGGACTAGTGGTTCTCGAGTTATGTCAAAAAAAAGACCACCAAAGGTCAAATCGATATATCTCGATTCTTAGAGGTGACCCAGCGAAACGCCGGGACACGTATAACTACTTTTTTACCGATATAACTTTCCCCGGTAGTTTGAACCCTTCCCGATCACTGACCCCTACCATTTGTCTCACAGTGTTATTGACGCATGTGGTACACTCTAATTAAATTCTGTTGAAATTTACCCAACTTATAGTAGGAAACTGAACTCCTACTATAAATTGGGTAAATTTACTCTATGTGCGCAATTGAAAAAAATACGCACATTGTGTTTAAGTTGGTGCACAAATAATTTGTAATTTTAAATTGAAAGTGCGTAAAAATTAAATGAAATTTTGAAATTAGTGTGTTAATTTACTAAATTTATGTGTAAAAAAGCACGTTTCACTTGTAAATGTACGCATAAAATGCATAAAAATCCACAAAAATGCGCAAAAATCCACAAAAAGTGCGTAAAAATCCAATATAATGCGTACATTTACAACAGTTGTGCTAACTTTAAGTACCACCCAAAAATTTTTTTAAATAAAATAACAAATTAATTTTTAGTACGTATTTTATTAATAATAATATCTGAGTCATTCTCTCATAATCGTTTATGTCCAAATTAGTCGTTTTGGGATCCTAAGGCATTGGTATAAAATTCATATTAATATTCGTTATAACTATTGAATGGGTGCGATGACTCCTGCTCAACAAAATGCCTTCTTTGAAAGGGAGGCAGTAACCGTCAACAATAACGGGAGAAAACGCCTTAAGAGAGATATGGCCTACGCAGGATCAACTGAGTGCAATGACTCCTGTTCAACAAAATGCTTTCTTTGCAAGTTAGGCACTACTCAATGAATACTGATTTTGTTGAGCAGGAGTCATTGCACCCAGTTATTTTACCTAGGTCGTATCTCTCTTACGGCGTTTTCTCCCGTTATTGTTGACGGTTGTTGGTTGACTGCCTCCCTTGCAAAGAAGGCATTTTGTTGAGCAGGAGTCATTCCACCCAGTTGTTCCTGCGTAGGCCGTGTCTCTCTTACGGCGTTTTCAATTTTGAAATGAGGTTTAGACTTACACATGCGTTAACAATAATTACCAAAAACAATTTCATGCTTATGTTGCTATTTTCAGACTCTAATGTTTTTGTGGAAATCTTGTAATTCACAAAAAATAATCCGTTTTCGCTTTTTCTTTTTATTATTTATAATTTTTTTAAATTTTTTTCAATTTGAAATGTCAGAGTATTTATTACTATTATAGGATAGTGTATTTACCAACTTAGTGCGTAAAAATTTTATTTAACAAAACAATAGTAATTTTAGGCACAATGTGTTTATTTATAAACACATAATGCCTAAAAATACTTTGTGTGTGTATTATTGTGTATGGAAGTGTGTATGAAAAAAGTTTACGCATTTTTTGTTTATATTTACCGAATTTTCGTAAAATTAAACAAAATTTTACCCATTCCATAGTAGTAAATTTACAAACATTTTTTAGAGTGTAGTCTAAACCTCTTTCTAAATTGCTTTTATTTGAATATTTATGTATAACAATAATACAGAGATAAATATTTCATGCAATTTTTCTGCGACTTTTAAATTAATCGCATTGTATTTATCTAAAATTATTTTCATTTAATTTATTTATTGCATATTAGTATAAGTATATAACTCATCATTAATAAAATACTTACTAAAACCTAATTTATTGTTTTATTTAAAAAAATTGTTTTTATGTGGTTTAACTTCAAACACAGCTGTGGTAAATATACGCATTTTTGTGTAGTTTTACGCATTGTTGTGCAGTTTTACCCATTTTATTGGTACAATTACATGACAACGTGCTTTTCTACCCACAAATTTAGTAAATTAGCATATTAATTTCAAATTTTCATTTAAGTTTTACTCACTTTCAATGTAAAGTTACTCATTTTTTATGTACCAACTTAAACATAATGTGCATATTTATTTTTCCAATTACACGCATAGAGTAATTTTACCCAATTTATAGTAGGAGTACAGTTTCCTACTATAAGTTGGGTAAATTTCAACAGAATTTAATTAGAGTGTATATTACCTAAATAACGATTTGATGTCCTTTAAAATAACACCACAATAACTCTCGTCACTTAAGCCTTTCAAAAGATTAGGGTAAGTCAAAATCAGATCTGGGGGTTAATCATTATATTTTGTAATTAATTACACATGCAATTACACAATTACATGTACTTGTAATTGAAAAAACTCAATTACAATTACAAATAATATGTATATTTGTATAATAATTTCAATTACACATTACATGTGATTGTAATGGAAAAAATGTCAATTATAATTACGTGCATGTGATTGGGTGCGTTCGGCAGATACACTTTAATAGTCAACAGTTCTACAACAGATGTACAACTATCTGCTGAACGACCAGATCACTAACCGCTCGGTCTGAGCGCTCAGGTAGCGCTGTCATATTTTGGTAGCGTAAAAAATGTTTGCTACCTTTTATCAATTAGTGATGCATTTGTTGTTGTTGATTTTTAAAATATTTTTTTTTAAGAATGACAAATAAAAACATACAAATATAATTCAAAAACAAAAATTTAAAGAAACCAAAGGAAAATATAGAAAAATTGTATTTAAAAACAAAACAAAGAAAACATCGTTCAGCAGACTTACTAATCACAAAGCGCTACTAGTCACCGGTATCAGTTTAAGATTTCTCTGCTGAATAGTACCATTGAAAACAAAATGATTCAATTAAGTAATTATAAAGAAACTAAATGATTATGTGTTTTTTATGTATTTATTGTGGAAGAAGTAATTAATTACAAAAATTTTCATTTTCATATAACAAAATTCAAAAGAATAACAACAATCCTATTTATATTAAATAACGAAAACAATGAAACAAGTAACATAAGCTGTATGTGTGTGTGTGTATGTTAAAGGAAGATAACTAAAATCTCTGTTTAAATCAGTGATTCAACTAAAAATTTATCAAACATAAGTCAAAATGACTTACCCATTTGACAGATTTTTGACTGACATTTTTTTTATTGTAGAGCAAACTTCTTGCAAGTTTGGCATTAACCGTATATATTTTCCATACATAAAACATTTTGGTACCTTGAGCGTCGAAAAAGAATGAACGGGTTTTTCCCTTTTTGGTTTCCCATCCCTGTAAACAGGTTTATCAGAGAAACCCGCTACCGCTACATTAGAAATAAATTTGAAAAATAAAATCGAAATACTTTCGCAATATGTGTTTTTAAATTTTATTCAATGTAATCCGATTATAAAAAAAATTCAAGAAAATAATTTGATTTTTCAAAAATTGAAAATGTTTGTTATTAAAAGTTTTTATTAAATTTATGTAAAGGTGCTCGGCACAGCAAAAAAAAACACTACATTTAGCGCGACCATCACTATTTGGCATTTCTGTTTCTTTTAATCAAAGAAACCATATCAAAAAATTACAACTTTTCCTTGATATTTTAATGTATCATTATTGATAAACCAAATGTAACTAGATTCCTTGATATTATTGAAAGCGCTAAACGCGCTAAATAAATCTTGAAAAAGGACCAATTTAGCGCTCTTTTCAGTTATATATAATCCCTTAAATTCCTAGGAGGAACATAGGGCCACTCTTTTCAGTTAGATTAATATTTTTCGCGTTTTGGCATATCAAAAAGCACCAGATTTAGTTCGAAAAGCTCTAAGTTGGCATCCCTGTCTATAATGTTCTTACTCACTCTGTGAAAGCATAGAGTAAGAATACCACAGATTAATACCAGATGTGAAACCAATGACAGGTGTCAAAAAAGTATTCTCGAATCGTATGGTTTTGTTTACATTGAAGTCAAGAGGGAGATAACAATATAAAATCTCCATACATTTTGTATTGCGCATTTTTTTGTATATATCAGTCTCGTTTTAGACTATTGCGTTTTATCTTTTGTGTTTTTCTAAAACATCAGCTGATTTGGGCCATATTGCCCAAATCAGCTAATTCATATCTGGTATTAATCTGAGAGATGCGGTTAACCTTACGGCCCCAACAAAATGTTATACAGATTGCAAAGGTTCAGTAACGGGCTCCCCAATGAGCAAATTTCCCTTATTTCAAAGAAAAATTGTCTGCAAACTGAGAGGATTTCTTCGATTTCAAAATAAATGTCCCCTATTTTAAAGTAAATTTAAGCAAATTTCCCATACCGAACCTTCGTAATCCGCACATATAAAAAACAAGAGAAAGGTTTTTGCAGCGTGAGTGGGATCGATATAGTGTGGTACTAATGAAGAGTTTTTGTTTCAATATTTTTTTAACACTGGAATCACAGAGTATAAATATAGAGAGAGACGATCCTTCCTATGACTCTTATGTTTTTAGCGAACTCGGGCTAGCAAATAAAAACCGGGTGAAAACAGCTTGCGCACACAAAAGCAAAGAGTATACATATTGAGAGAGACGATCCTTCCTATGACTCTTATATTTTTAGCGAACTCGGGCGAGCAAATAAAAACCGGGTGAAAACAGTTTGCGCACACAAAAGATGCTGTGAGTACTGTAAGGGGAAAAATGTGATTACGTAAAATTTCCTTTTTCATTATTCTTCTTTGAAATGAGTGTTGTCAACTTCTAACACAACATCATTAACACAATGAAGTACACAATTTACAAAACTTAATAAAATCGAATTTTAATGAACAAATTTTTAATAAGTATGCTTTCATCATTTCCCCTACAGGAATTTTTTATGTATAAATTATATACTCTCCACGTAAAATAATTTTCTCTGCGATTGATTTTGAAATTAATTGATAAAAAATATTAAACCTAATGTGTGGTGGGGACACCAAATTACTTTAGAATTTTATTGCGTATTTTATTTCATTTGTAGACACTAAATTACGTTTTTTTCGATTCCTAGCGCTTTTCATGTTAAATTTTGTGTTTTTCGGCCAAAAATGCTAACATTGAACACAGTAAATTAAATTATGACGCATTAGGGAATTATCTCGTTCCCCTTAAAAGCCTCTAATTTCCACGCAATTCCCCTGTATTATAGTTGGAATTTACGGTCTTTGATTTTACACAAGCAAAATGTGTTATTTTGCTTGTGCCCGAGTTCGCGAACAAATAAAAAGAGAACCGATTGAGCGAGACAAGGGGGGATCGATACCCACTGACAAAAGATACTGGGAGTACTGTGAGGGGAAAAATGTGATGGCGTAACATTTCCTTTTTCATTATTCTTCTTTGAAATGAGTATTAACTTCTAACACAATGAAGTACACAATTTATACAAAACTTGATAGAATCCACGAATTTTAATGAACAAATTTTTAATAAGTATGCTTTCATCATTTTCCCTACAGGAATTTTTTGTGTATGAATTATATACTCTCCACGTAAAATAATTTTCTCTGCGATTGATTTTGAAGTTAATTGATAAAAAAAAATATTAAACCTAATGTGTGGTGGAGACACCAAATTATTTTAAAATTTTATTGCGTATTTTGTTTCATTTGTAGACACTACATTACGTTCTTTTCGATTCCTAGCGCTTTTCATATTAAATTTTGTGTTTTTCGGCCAAAAATGCTAACAGTGAACACAGTAAATTAAATTATGACGCATTAGGAAATTATCTTGTTCCGCTTAAAAGCATCTAATTTCCCCGCAATTCCCCTGTATTATAGTTGGAATTTTTCCTTATTTTACGCTCTTTGATTTTACACAAGCAAAATGTGTTATTTTGCTTGTGCCCGAGTTCGCGAACAAATAAAAAGAGATTCCTAACTAAAAGTGTGTTCATTTACTTTTTGGGTAAAGTTCGGTAAAATGAGAGTAGGCACAAAATCCTCTCACCAAATGACAAAATTAATCAACTCTTTATTTACACAATTTTCAAGTAAGGGAACGCTTTTAAGCAAATTTCGGTAACTATGGGTAAATCACTTTATTTTTGTGCATGTCAAAAAAAGAAGAAAGGGTATATTATAATCGCAAAAGCGCGGCTAATAGAGTAAATATTGAAATATTCTTTACGCAGCAGATTTTTAGCATATGTTTGAGTGTGGTAATTTAGCAGGTTTTTATCACAATGAATATTTCAACATCTTTGTGAATTTTCGTTTGAAATATTTTTAGCATATTGTTTTTTTTCACGATTTAGCAGAACTTTAGCATATTTTTTTGGGTGATTTAGCATATTTGGAACGAAAGCTTATGTCAACACTGAGATAATATAATTATGAAGTAACAATATTTTTTTTTGTGCATTTCACAGTTTAGTTTATGTTTCGAAATAAGTATTTCTTAAATTTAATCTTTTGAAATTATTTTATACAATCATTAACCTTTTTAACAAGCATTCTATAAAAAAAATGTAAAACCCCCTCATTATTGCAATTTCTGTTAACTATCCAAAACACTTCAGAATTCTTTTTTAAAAATTTTTAGTTAAAAAAAATTTTTTTTTTAAAATGTTAATTACAACTACAATTACTTGAACATTTTCAATTACAATTACTTGTAATGTGTAATGAAATTTTTTTAATTAGAATTACAAGTAATTGTAATTGAATTTTTTCAATTACAATTACATCTGATTGTAATAGACTTTAGTCCTCAATTACAATTACATTTTTTGTAATAGTAATTGAAATGTAATGATTAACCCCCAGGTCTGGTCAAAATTTGGATTAGTTTGGTTGGTTTTATATGTATAGAACAGGGCTGGCAAAACTATGACACGCGTGTCAGTAGTGGCACGCGAGTGGATTTTAGGTGGTACGCGACGTTTTGTTAAATATTTTCAAAAACTTTAAACTATTAGAAGACCAGCAAAAAATTCAGTTAAATGTTAAATTTCGCTTCAAAAATGTGTGATTTAACTCCATTATGGTGAAATTTTTCATAGAGCTTGTAAATCGTCTTTTAAAATAATTAAAACTCTGTATTGAAACCATTTTTCGTTTACAGAAATATGGTTAATATAGAACTCGCAAATTCGATTATCAGAAAATTCTGGGAAAATTTCTAAAATTCTAGATTGAAAGATGTTTAAATGTTTCGATGGGAAAATGCCTTATAATCGGAGAGATAAAAAGTACCAGAAAATTGCACAAAAATGGAAAACAACTTGTAATAAAATTGGAACTAAAAAACTAGCTTTTTATAGAGGGAAAATAGGTGCTACGAAATAACCCTCAATGAAATTAATGCTGAAAATAAGTTTCATAATGAAATAATTCCCTTTGCTGGAACTTGAAATTGAGTTTTGATCGTGTTTCGCAGAACCATTTCATGTGAAAAGGAAATTTTAACTAAATCAAATGTTTCCCAACTAGTTTCTTACATACCTAAATAATTGATGGCGCCCAAAAATTTTACTTTTCCTAACAAAATTAAATAACCACCAAAAATGGAATAACCCCCAAAAAAAATTAAAACGCAATAATGTCCAAAATATTTTAATTTTATTTCATTGGGGATTTTTTCATAATGAAATAATCTTAATTAAACCCAAAAAATTAAATAACCCTCAAACAGTTTTTCGTCATTTCTGGGATTTTATTTAATTTTTCTCCCTCGGAGTTATTTAATGGGGGTTATCCGCAGCGCTAGTAAATATGTACATCTGCGATATTTTTCAAAGAAATTTTCCAAATTTTAATAATTTTCAAAAAAGGACTTTTAAAAGGCAACTAAAATTAAGGTGGCACGCGGAAAAATTTGCAAAAAAATTTGTCCGTTTTTGGCACGCAGCGAAAAAAGTCTTGCCACCCCTGATATAGAAAATCACTCACTTAGACCTATTTCCTGTAGGAGCAATTACAACAAGAATGTTTATTAAATTTTACGAAAAACTTCGCCGTAGTCTGAAAAGTCCTAAAAATTTTATTGAGATGTTTACCAGGATTTAATTCAGAGATTATTTTTTAACTACACAAAGTTTTTATTTCCTGAAAAGCTTTAAATTTTTTTTTCGTTATTTTTCTTTATATTCGCTTTATTTATGAGAAGTTGATTTTTATATTTCAGTTATAAATTTTAACTAAAACCTTCTAATATTAAAAGGAATTTTTGTTTTCTAAGTATTTTTTGGAATGTTTCACAGACCTCCTAGGATGCAATTACGGACGCTCAGAGGTTCGTGATCAACTGGAAAACGTCGTATAATTAAATTTTCATATCGGTTTTGAAATACCCGTGGGAGCCAGCTGCCATTATTAACAAACGAAATTACTGGCCAACTTTGCTTTGACGCTACAAAAGTCAAAAAACTTTGCAGGTTGGGAGGAAGTACAAGATTTAATGCTAGTCCAGTACTCGCATGCAATCAGAAATTGAAGAGTATTTCAAAAGAGATTATTTTAGGAACATAACTGTATACTCTATGATATTAGAAGGTATGCTCAGGATTACCAAAAGACTGACTGGAATAAGTTCAATACGATCCTTTGAAGAAAACTAAAGAAAAACGCCACCATATCTTTCCGAATGAAATTTTGAGAATTTCAAGCGAAATTAATTGTGAATTCTATTAGGAATTTGATCTTAAAACTGAACAAAAATAACAATCATTAATATTTGTTTTTCTTACAAAATTGAGAAAATTTGAAGAGAAATTTTGATTTTTGATTTCGAAACGAGAAATTTCTAAAAGATATTAGCATTTTCTATTTCAAATTTAGAAAATTCCATCAGAAATTCAGTTCTGCAATTTCAATGAAAAAAATTCAAAATTATAATTTTTGGAAAAATTTCACTCGAACTTTAAATGCCTCAAATTGCAATTTAATTTAAACAAATGAACAATTTTTTAATTTTATAACAAAGACAAAATCAAAACAAACACAAAGAAAAATAATAGTCTTGTACAATAAATTTGGGTGAAAACAAAGTCTGCACAATTTTCACGTGAAACTGATTGTCGTGAAAAATCATTTTTTTTTATATGGAGTATAACAGTTGTTTCACGTGAAACTGGAACAACTTACGGTGCTTTATTATTAAAAAGTATTTTACTTTTGAAGTCGACTTTATTTTTAAACATATGGTTTTTTTTCATTTTGTGTATGAAAATCCTAAAGAACTATTAAACATTTTCAAACATTTTGATTGGTTGAAAATAAATTAACCAAACCATACTGCCACGGAAAATTTTAACTAAAGTCGACTTTAACAAAAATATACATTTGGAAAATTTAAGTAGTAAGTGCGTTTATTTTTATTTAAAAAATTTTAAATTCAAATTGGAATTTTGTATTAGAAAATGTGAAATTTTAAAATGAAATTTCGTTTTGTCATTTGAAATCAGAAAAATTTTAAATAAATTGTAAAACAAAAGGGTTGTTCAACCATAATGCACGATGTTAATTGTGAGTCACAGCTTAACGTCAAGTTTTTGCCCAACTTAATTTGACATTTCTTTGTTTCAGTGTTTGACAAATTCAACGATGGACATGCACACAATCGAGCAGCGCGTTAAGATTGTTGAAGCCTTTTACGAAAATGGGTGTTCAAATCAAAATGCATTTCGTGCACTTCTTTGGTCAGCACAATTGGGAGAATTGTGCGCAAATTTCAGGAAAACCGGGTCTGTACGAAATGTGAAAACACCTGTGCATACTTGACCAGTTCGTGCTGCGCAAAACATTGCTGTTGTTCACGATAGTGTGGCAGAAGAGCCGTCAACCTTGACTCGTCGTCGGTGTTCGCTATCGCGAGATGATAACGGACTTTTTGTGGCCAGAAATTGAGGATAAGGACCAGGACGATATGTGCTTCCAACAGGATGGTGCCACTTGCCACACAGACAACGAAACAATAGCTTTTTTGCGCGAGAAATTTAATGGCCGTGTTATCTCACGTCGTGGCGATGTTAATTGGCCGTAACGATCATGTGATTTGACACCGTTGGACTTCTTTCTTTGGGTATATTTAAAAGAAAAAGTGTACGTCCATAAGCCAAGAACAATTCAAGAGCTAAAGGATGAGATAATTCGGCACATAAACGACATTGAACCTCAATTATGTCTCAGAGTCATTGAAAATATGGACTATCGGATAGAGGTATGCCACAGAAGCCGTGGTGAGCATTTGGCCGATATTTTGTTCCATACATAATTGCAATAGATCCTTCTATCATAATAAGAAATATTAAGATAATTCTCTGAAAACTTTCTGTTTTATTGACAATTAATATCGTGCGTTTTGGTTGGGCCATCCTTTATAAAAAATGTTGTCATAACACGTATAATTTTGTAGTGACAGGTATACAAATTGTATTTTTGGAAACCATTTTGGTGTGAGTTCGGGCCAGCTGGGATTTTATGTGCCACAGTCTCAATAATTATATTTAATTTTTTAGTGAATTTAAAATAATAGGACAGGAACAACTTCCAAACTTCAATAATGATCTGCGACTTCCAAATAAAACTTTTTTGTGAGCTTGTTTCCACAATGGCACATTTTGAAGTTTGCACAGCTCGTGAATTCCAAATTTTTTATGGGATGACCTTAATCTACATTAGACCGTACCTCAAAAAAAAGTTCGCCGTACACCCAATATGAAGTATTTTTGGAAGGCGATTAAAAAAAAAATTGTTTTTTTGCCGAACGTAGGGGTCGCCTTTTTTAATTTTTCGTTATAGCTTTGGCATTAAAAGTTGGATTATGAAGTGTGATATATCGATTATTTTGCCTCGAGGAAGCCAGTGTTTTGCTCTAAAGGCTATTGACCTCAAGTATCCCTCAGTTGCTACGACCCTAATGTACCGCCCGAATGTCAGAAAATTAAAGCTCGCAAAAAATCATTAAACTTTCTCTAAGGAAGTTTTTCGATAAACCCAGTAGAAATTTTTTTTTTAAATTTGGTTGCCGAAGGTGGGGGTCACCTTTTTAATTTTTTTTTTTTTTGGATTTTTCCTTTATAGCAAACCACTGGTCTTAGTTCGATCAAATACTAAAATAATGCTCGTTGCTAGTAAAAACTAGTTTTTATCAAATAGGGCAGGATGTGAAACATTATTCCCATTGTTACATTTTAAGGTTAAAATGTAGGCAAAAATGTTTTTATTCAAATTAAATTCCGGTGCAATTTTCTTGTGAATGTAACGAAGAATATTACAAAAAAATCAATTAGAAATTTAATACAGATGCTGAAAATGTTTTTATATAAATTTTTAGTTCACTAGTTTCTTTTTTCTTTCAAATTTAATAAAATTTAAATTTTTGAACACAGAAAAAAAAACTGTTGGTTATAGTTGAGCTACATATGGTATAATCATCGCACACAATTTAATTTGTTTATAAAAAACTAAAACACTAAATTTCAAATCACTTTAACTTACTCGTTATACTAGTTGAAACGTGTGTGTTGACATATTGTTAAGTGTTTCTCAATTTTTATAGATTTTTGATAGATTTTTTTTTTTCTATTTATAGACAATAAAGTTGTAATTAAAATTATATTTTTTAGTACATATATTCTTTTTGTAATTGGTGCATATATCTTTTTAGTAATGTCATGTTTGCAATGTTTAATTAAAAATTGAAATGTATGATTTGTTAAAAAAAATTAATACAATTGCCACTTGATTTTTGTATGATATTTTACTATTTGTTTTTCAATTTTCCTTTGAATTACTAATGAAATCGTTTTTTATAACGAATTATTAGGTTGAATATTGTATGTATTTTTTGCTGATTCATGTGATTTTCAAATTGCTGTAAGATTTAAAACACGTAATGGGGAGTTTACTTATTCTCTATAGACCTCTTAATTAAACATGACGGTTTTTTGCGTATAGTTTAGGAGTAAACCAATTAGGGTATTCATAAAACACCTGCTAATTCATAAAATACCTGCACTTAATCCGGAAATTCGGGTCGAAATTTTAAAATTTATTGAACAATCTACTACAGAATCATTTTTTTATTCTATAGGTTCCAAGAAACTCAGATAAGAAGTACTTTTTTATATTGTGTTATGCTACACTCATAGAAATAAATCTGTAAAAATAGCAGAAAAATGATGCTGCAGAAAAGATTGCTAAAATTAGCAGATTTTTTTCTAAATACTAGTAAAATGAGAACAGCAAAATTACAACTGTTAAATTTACAGAATTTTAGTTGCATTTAGGCTAACTTTAAGTTAATTGAAAATAGCAAATTGTACTGTAAAATCTGCAGAAAATTTTGCTAAATATTTGCAGACTAAAAATAGCAAAAATAGACTGTTATATCTACAAAAGTTTTGCTATTTTTAAGCTAAATTTAGTTGAATGCAAATAGCAGTCTATTCTGCTAAAATCAGCAGAAATATTTGCTAAAAAATTGTATACTGCTGTTTTCAAAAGGCTCGATTTTTATTTGCATTAAAAAAAATTAAAAAAAAAATTTAGAAAATTTTAAATTTTTTGGTGATTTTTTAGGCTACTAATTATTTAGCAAATTTTTTTCCTGATTTTTGCAGGTTAATTTGCTATTCTCCATTTGCCAAAAGTTAGCTCAAATATAACTAAAATTCTCTATATTTAACAGTTTTATTTTTGCTCTTCCTATATTACTAATATATAGCAGAAATAATCTGCTAATTTAGCAGTTTTTTTCTGCAGCATCATTTTTAACTAATTTTAGTAGTTCTAAATAAATTTTTTACGGACTTTTTTCCATTAGTGTAGAATTAAAAATTTTAAAAAATTTTTTCAAAATTTTTTAATGAAATTTTAAAAAATCAACGATTGGACTAAGAACATATTAGATTAAAAACTACAAAAATTGTAGGAATACCTTTTTTGATTTGGCTATTTTATTTCCGCGGATTTCGTGAAAACAACAACTTTTGGCAATTATTTAGATTTTAGGTAAGTTTTTTTGTTCTTCTTTTAATTCCACAAGATTTTGGCCGGAATATAACAACACAAGATCAAATACTTCATTCCTGAAAATTAAGTCAAAATAGAAATACATTAAATTGCCCCTGTGTAAGGTAAAATGTAAAATTTTAGATTTAGGGGGTTATTTTGTAATACGCAACGTCTTGCGTTGCGTTGTTTTCCATACAAACCACATACAACCCACTTATTAAATTTTTTTAACATATTAATGTAACAGATATTCCTGAGCGGATATTGATGAAACTTCTTGATATTATTTTTCTAGATCTAAAAATAATATTCTTAGTTTAATTTCAGAAAATTAACCCTTAAGTGCTGTTGGGGCCTATACATACATATGTCCCACTGAAAAAATTTTAGTCTATTTTCTTTGTTAAAATCGAGTATTAAACAAAATTATATATCAATGGTTAAACTATATAACAACGGTGGGAAAATTCGGCGCTTTGCTGATTTATTGAAATTTAAATTTCGATTTTTTTTTAAAACATTTTTTTAATGTTATTGTATATTTCTCAATGATTTTAGGTTTTTTGTTTCGGAAATTTTTGAAAAAAAAAATTAGGGCCAGTTTTATTAACAGAACCAGAGCTTTGAAGAATTAATTCTTTTTTGAATGAATTCACTACCAATCGAATTCAATTTTCTATAGAATTGAATGAATTCCTTTTCTTAAGTAATTCACTGAATTCGTACAGTTGAACGCGTTCATCAAACAACAAATTCAAAGACTTAATTCAATTGGAATAGTTCTTTTTATTAAACTTGAATACTAAATATTAAAGTTTTTGTCGAAAAATAGCCTAAACTGAACTTTAAACTAATAAATTCTGAATTTTCTTCGATCTTTTTTCGAGTTTTTTTTTGCAGATTATGAAAGTTCATATAATTTCCAACAACTTTTATAACGATAAATTTTTTTGTTTTCAAACTCCTTTTTGTAGGAAAATCGATCTGAAAAAATCAACATTTTCAAGGTTTCAACAAAAAAACACAATTTTTACATTTTTAATTCAATTTATTTTTAAATATTGTTCTCGACCTACAATTTAATGTTTTAACGTGGTAATATTATTTTTTAATGTCCTTTTTTTCCATTCGAGGAGTTTTCTTATGACTTTCTAATGTCACTGCCATAACTCCTTCACGATTCTTTTCTATAACTCGTTTTGAAACACTCGTTAATAATTGTACATGTCTTTCTGTTCCTTGTATGTGCATTGGAATTTGTGAATCAGCCAGTGGTGGTTCATCGAAATCTAAGTATTCTACCAAGTGATCATATGGAATCTGTCGAGTAAATGCTGGTTCAAATAATATATCGTCGTTATTCATATCAACCATATTGACATAATCGGTAGCATCGAAATTTAATATATATTTTTTGTAAACTCTGAGTTTAGTTGGATCGTACAATTTTTCTCGATAGTGTAAAATCTTTTTGATAGCTCTATCCCGTATTGCTTTTCGATCATCAAATAACATTGTTAATAAGATATTTTCTGGATGTGCGTAATATGAGTTGTTTTGAATTACACCATCTACAATATTACGTAAGTTTGGTTGTAAGTATCGTGTCCAACGTATAAATTTTAATAAAAGTGCACTGCCGTACACAACAGAGTTATAAAACTTCACATTGAAGTACATTGGCACATAAACTGTAATAATTAGTGTTTCCAATTCGGTTAATCGATTAACCGATTCCTCGAATAATCGCCTCTATTTCGGTTAATGTCGAAACAAATAATTTAAAACTCAAATAATTATTCGACCCGAATAATCGGTTAAAATTGGTCGATTAACCGGTTACATTTTTAATATGGAATTTTTCCTTAATTTTTTCCTAAAACTTCACAATTTTCTTAATCTGGGCTACAAAATTACCAGAAAAGCTTAGAAAAAACAAATATTAACTAAAATAGCATCAAATTCTTTAAAAATCGTGTGAAATAGGTCCTTAAATACCTTTTTCGAGCAACCGCAAACAAGTCAACATTGTACCATCAGACTCCCAATTTTTAATAAAATTTTGCGCAAATGTTTTAAAAAAAATATGTATCAAAGTTTCTATTTGTAAAAAAGCCTTAAGAACATAGCAAAATGCCAAAATGAAGGTGTTTTTTAAAACTTCACAAAACACACGAAATACACGACTGGCTGGAGGATGCTTTATGAAATAAAATAGACAATTTTGCATTACTGTTTCAATTCTTTTAAAAATTTAAGCTAATATAAATTATATCTCCATGTCCTTTAAGACAGCTGCATTTGTTTTAAAACTGTTACACAATTAACATGTTAATTCTGAAAGAACTTTAACATTTTTTATTTTTCCTAAGAAAGTGTACATACACATCGGTTCAAAACAACATCAATTCTAAAACATGTTCCACTAGAGCAACATTGAACCCGAACCCGTTTCAAGGAATATAAATTCGAATTAAAACAAATAACCTAAAGTTAAAAAATTTTAATTTATATGGAATTTGACTTCTGTAACTGCACACTCAGTGAATTGTCTATATGCTATTTATACACTGATTCAGAATTTATATACTGATCGAGTTTCGCTGGAATTCGTCTATTGAAACTTTTAATTGAATTGATGCAATTTTTCATAAAATTTTATTAAGAATTTCATATTATTTATTAAAAACGTCATACACCCAAAAAAGTTTTTTTAGAAAGAGATTCATAAAAATTGTGAAGCTTTTTCGTAAAATTTAATAAATTTGGCTTTTATTTTTTGAAGAAAACTTCATTAGCTTATTGAAAATTTTGTTTACATTTCGTCCGATAAAATTCTCTCAGAGTAAGTACGCTCAAACTTTAGGTTATTATTTTAATGTTAATGGCCTTTAGTAACGAAAAAGATACTGAGAAACAAAGTAAATTGGTATTCACAATTAACTGAAATTAAACTCAAATTTTTTTATCGGTGACTTTAATGAAAATTTCGTAGCTGTAGGAAGAATCTTATTAAAATTTAAAAAACTTTACGTATAGCATTTCTTTAACCCTTTCAGACCCAGCATACACGATTGTGAGATGTGATGTTTTCTCTTAAAATTACAAATATTTTAAATACTAATAGGTTTATTTAGATAAAAAATTTCCGTTGTACTTTTAGCTAAATTATATTTCATAAAATATGAATTGACACCAGGAAATTTTAATAGTTTTATTACCATTTTACCTTAAAGTCTGAAAAAGTTAAATGCAATATCAAATTTTATAGTGTCAGTATTGATCAAAAATCACATTCAAAGAAATTTTGTATCTAAGCTTTTCAGATTTTTAAATTTTTTTCTGAATAAAAAATCTACGTTAAGTAATCGATATGTAACAGTTTTAGGTTTGCTGTTCTTAACTTACTAATATTTTGTTAGTTTCAGCAGTTCTTTCTGCCATCTTCAACGAAATTTTAGTAGATTTAGCAACATTTTTAAAGACCTTTTTTTTTTAAAATCTCAGATCCCGAAACTTTTCAACCTTCGAATATGAAAACTTTTTTATCAAATACATCGTATTCATATATGACGTTAATATTTAATGAAAAGAGTCAGCTTTTTGTGTTTTAATTAATAAAATGTTAATGAAATACCTTAATTTAGCATTAAACGATTAATCGATTAACCGCCAATTTTCTCGAATAAGCGACCCGAATAACCGGTTAATCCATTTTAGTGATTTTTCGAATAATGCATTAACCGGTTAACCGCCTATGTCGAATAATTGGAAACACTAGTAATAATAAAAACTGCCAAAGTTTTTAAATTGGTCGATGGTGTATTAGTTGCATACATGGGACTAATTAATTAGGTGGACTAATTAATTGATGATTTCATTACCATTACATTGATATCAATTGTAATGAAATTATTTTCATTAATGGTAATGATTCTAAAATTTAATTTCATTGATTAATGACAATGATTTTAAATTTCATTACCATTGATAATGAATAAATTAAAAAAAATAATTGCCATTGACAGAAAAACGTAAAAATGGAGTAAAACTCGCTGAAATCGAAGATGGAATATGCTCATTCAGGCTCATGCTCATTTGAAATTAAATTTTACTTTCCATTCCATTTTTATTTGAATCCAGGTAAAGTTTAACGGAATTAAATGGATTCTCCTTAATAAATTATGTTTTATAACTTCCCTGGCCAAACCAGTTATTCGTTTTCATTTGTCTGAATTTTTTTGTAAACAAATGGTTTTTAATCAATTGTAATTAGTTTTTTATACATTAGTGTAATTTCATTACCATTAGTAATGATTTTTCAAATTTTTTTCATTGTCATTAGTATGAACTAATGGTAATGAAAATTCAATGGTAATGAAAAATTCCCATGTATGATTAGTTGTTACATATAATCGTAGTAATCTACTTGCTTTGGTTAACCAACGAGAATGTGCAATTGGTCCTGGTTTAATGTTAGCTAAATCAACTGGAACAATACCATTCGAAATTGCTTTAGCTATTTGATATAAATATTTAACATCTGTTGATAGTTCGAGCTCATGTTCATGATCCATCATTGCAGGCATATTCTCCAGTGGTATTGGATCAAAATCAGCTATTACCTGAAAAATGAAATGTTTAGATCAATTAAAATGCAATTAATTTTTTTTAACTTTATTCCAATCGAAAAACTAAAATAATGACAATAAATAATGATAATAAATGATGATATTAAATAAAATAAAGTGTTGCATACCTGCAATTTCTCACATTCTTGAATAGCTTTGAATAACTTTCCACTTGCTGCTCGTGATACACTGGTGACTGTTTTGTCCAATGCTTCATATAAATGACGAAATGGTAGTTCATTGAAATGAAGCAGACATACACTCATAGAAATAAATCCGTAAAAATAGCAGAAAAAGTTACTAAAAATTAGTTAAAAATGATGCTGCAGAAAAAACTGCTAAAATTAGCAGATTTTTTTACTAAATACTAGTAAAATGAGAACAGCAAAATTAAAACTGCTAAATTTACAGAATTTTAGTTATATTTAGGCTAACTTTTAGTTAATTGAAAATAGCAAATTGTACTGTAAAATCTGCAGAAAATTTTGCTAAATATTTGTAGACTAAAAATAGCAAAAATAAACTGTTAAATCTACAAAATTTTTGCTATTTTTAAGCTAAATTTAGTTGAATGCAAATAGCAGTCTATTCTGCTAAAATCAGCAGAAATATTTGCTAAAAAATTGTAAACTGCTGTTTTCAAAAGGCTCGATTTTTATTTGCATTTAAAAAAAAAATCGAAAAAAAAACTTAGAAAATTTTAAATTTTTTGGTGATTTTTTAGGCTACTAATTATTTAGCAAAATTTTTTGCTGATTTTAGCAGGTTAATTTGCTAATCTCCATTTACAAAAATTTAGCTCATATATAACTAAAATTCTGTATATTTAACAGTTTTAGTTTTGCTGTTCCTATATTACTAATATATAGCAAAAATAATCTGCTAATTTAGCAGTTTTTTTCTGCAGCATCATTTTTAACTAATTTTTAGTAGTTTTTACTAAATTTTCTACGGACTTTTTTCTATTAGTGTATAAACCAGTGAATTGGTCTATTTAATTGTTTTTCAAATAATCGTAAAACACCATTTTCTGTTCCAGTATTTGCTGGCTCACCATCACTGCATATGTCAATTAATTGATCAACTGTTAATGTGTTATTGTTGAAAAATTCATTCAGTTTTCTGTGTTTGGTTTTTGTATCTTCTTGACTACCCAAATTTACATATCCAAGTAACTCATTATAGGGCTCTTTCAGAACAACTAAATGCGGTTCTTTTACCATAGTGGTATGAAATTTGTCATTAATTTTCTCTGTAGTTAATGAGTCATCTTTTCCACCATCGAAAGAGAATGCAGTTATGGAAGAATTTGTATGTCGTGTACGAAGCACTGCATCTCTAGATTTAACTTTTTCTCTAGCCACTTTTGATTTATCCATAATAACAAGTTTACCATGAACATCTCTAAAATTTATATATTCGAATAAAGCTGTTGCTAAACATGAAGCGACTCTAACACCGAATCTATCACACATCATAACAAAATTTAAGGCATCGTATCTCTGAGTATAACGACCTCGTCTCATTTGAACAGTTGCTTCTGGAACTTCTGTTGTTGCTTCATTTTCATCTTCATCCATGTGTAATTCAGGTGGTTCGTATGTTGGATCATCGGGTACACTCATAGAAAAAAGTTTGTAGAAAAGTTAGTAAAACTGTTAGTACTTCAACTTAACAAATTTTTAACTAATATTTAGTTAAAATTTAATTTTTAGTTAATTTTTTTGCTACCTCCACATTACTAACTTACAGATTTTTTTGCTATTTTATTTTGCTGAATTTAGTTACTAATTTTTAACAATAAATTTGCTAACTTTACAGTATTTTGCTGAATTTTAGTTACTAATTTTTAACAGAAGGTTTGCTAATTTTACAAATTTTTTGTAAACTAAACCACCAATTTTGGAGCGCTTATAAACAGAATGTTAAATGACTCATAAAAATTACTGCATATTTTCAACTCGCCAAAAATAATGCAAAAAGTTTTTAAATAAAGCTAAATTGAAATGGTTAAAATTTGTCCTACTCATAAAATATCTAAATTATTAAAATTTATAGGAAAAGTTTCGATTTATCGTAATACATTAATTTTCAAAGATCAAGGTTTATTTTGGACGAACCATTTTAATATGAAAATTGTGATTAAAAGTATCTCTGGGGAGCAAGTGGAGTTTACGTCAGCATTTGTATAAAATCATGGGTCTACCAGTGAATTGATTTTTATACCACTGGTAGCATTGGCTAGGTAGCACTGGATAACCACTGGTTGCAAACCCTGGCAGATCACTCTAAGCCTATTCTATGTCAGTGGTTTTTTTTATAAACCCCGACATTTTTGTAAAACAAATATTGGCATAACGCTTTTTGCAAACGCTGGCAAAGCGTCCCAAATGAGAGTTCTGCCAGTCATTTATTTTTAACACCGTGGTTACCCAGTGGTATGCCAGTGCTTGATTTTTTGTACCACTGGCGATTTCTGACTGGGTTGTTATGGTTAACATATTATTGTCTATAAAACAAACTTTTACAAAAAATCATTCTTGAGAAATTTTCATTGGCATTGAATTATAATTGGCATTACTTTATCTCAATGTCAATGCCAACAAATTTCATCACCATTCAATGCCAATGAAATTTTTTTCAATTTGCATTGATGAAAACAATGGTATTGAAATGTACACATAATTGAAGAAAAATCATTGTAATATAAAAAAAATATAAGAATTTATAATTTTTTTTCTTAATTTATTCTTTTATTAAAACATGAAAACAAATACTTCTTTCATCAATTATAAATGGGCATTTAGACATTGAACAATGCCAATTGAAAAAATTTCAATTAATTGACACATTCAATAAACTGGTCCGAAGTATGCTTTTAAATACACATTTATTTTTTATTTAATAATTTTCATTTCATTTGCTCCTTTTTTACCTTTTTCCAGTCCACTTGTAATCTTCCAAAGTTTTGTTGATTTCAGAAAATTTTAGCAAAAATTTTGTATATTTAACAGTTTTTTTTTTGCTATTTTCATTCTACTATTATTTAGCAATTTTTTTGCTGATTTCAGAAGGTTAAATTGTTATTTGCAATTAACAAAAATTTAGCTCAAATATTACTAAAATTCTGTAAATTTAACAATTTTTTTTTGCTATTTTTATTAAACTACTATTCAGCAATTTTTTTTTGCTAATTTTAGCAGGTTAAATTGTTATTTGCAATTAACAACAATTTAGCTCAAATATTACTAAAATTCTGTAAATTTAACAGTTTTTTTTTGCTGTTTTCATTTTATTAATATTTAGCAAACTGATTCTGCTAATATTAGCAGTTTTTTCTGCAGCATCATTTTTAACTAATTTTTAGTAACTTTTTCTGCTATTTTTACGGACTTATTTGTATGAGTGTACTACTAGTTTTAAGTTGTGTAAGTGTTGGTATTGTTGTAGCTACTTCTTCAACGTCTTCCGTATATTCAGGTATTGTGAATTTTCTATCATTATGCTGGTCCATCATAAATTCTTTTAGATGTTCTGGAATCAATCCACACGAGCATTCTGTTGTTTTTAATTTGCAATTACATTTGCCAATATAAAATAATTCATTTATTGAATCAACAAATGCTTTAAATTCATCCCTTTTGTTTCTATGTTGTACATGTTTCTGGTATTTATCAAGCAAACCAGTTAATTTTTTGAAAACACTCTTTCTATTAATGATTTCAATATTTAATTTACACCAAATTTGGATCAATTTATCTGTTACGTTAGGAGTAAAAGTTTTATACGAGAACATTTTGTTTTCAAATTTAGCACGATCACTTAAAAAAATAAAATTTAAAATGTCACATTTAGTAGGCAAAGTAAGATCATTTAAATCACTTGATAAACCAAAAACAACAATATCTTGCTGAGGCATGTTAGTCAATCTAGAGTCAAAACTTGTTCATGTTGTTGCTTCCATTTGCGAAGACAACGCAGACGATGTTGATGGTTCTTGATTATCCATAATAACTTTGATATTATCACTGCACTCTTTGATTGTGTCACACTAAATTAAAAAATTAAAAAGAAATATTGGTATTGTAATAACCGAGTTTTTATTTAAGTATTTTGGCAAACTGCGTGCGCATTGCACGATGAACGATTAAGGAAGAAGGAAAAGCAAGCTTCGCAACGTTTAGTGTTGGTAAATGTCATTATTTTGTAACGTCATTATTCAGTGTTACAAAGTTGTTCAATTGAACAATGCTGCCATTGACGACTTATTCTACAAATATCAATACAGATTCTGAAAGGTGATAAAAATACCTTTCAAACAAGCCTAGATTGAGAAATCTACTATAATTCTATCCGATTTTATGACGAATTTAATTAAATTATTCTATGTATATATGGAAAAATATCTATTTTGAAATTTTGGGGGGCTCCAAATCCGACTTAGAGCTATGGTCTCTTAAGCAAAATTTCTCAGAATCACCTATAAATTACGTTTGCCATACGCTTCATCAAAAAAATCGTTCCATACAATTTGACCCGCCCTAATAATCATATATGGATATACATAACGACATGTCTAATTATATATTGTAATATATGCAACATATGATTATATATAATTTTGTTTTACTCGGGATATTACTTAAATAAGACCATATATAAATATATATGGCACTATATATAGAATCATATATTATCAAATCTGGAACTGTATTAAAAATTTTGATCATGAGGTACCATATATGGCCATATATTGTTTAAATGGCACCATATATAATAATATATTGCTCAAATAACACCATATATAAATATATATGGCACTATATATAGTAGCATATATTATCATATCTGCAACTGTATTAAAGATTTTGTTCATGAGGTCCCATATATGACCATATATTGTTTAAATGCCACCATATATGATAATATCTACTTTAACTGGCACCATATATAGTTATATATTGTTTAAATGATACCATATATAATTATATATTTCTAAAATGCCGCTATATATATTAAGATATAGCTCTATATACAACTATATATGCAATAAGATCAGCTCCCGTGAAAAAAAATTTATTCGGTAGCATATCTTTTCTTATTTGGCATCATACTAAAATATATACCCCTAAATTCATAAACGCTTTATAAAATTATAGGAGGTTTACTGAACAAATTTTGTATGAAAATGACGTTTTGTAAACCTGCTATAACTTTACAAAGCATTTATGAATTGAGGGGATAAATTTTAATCCGGAAAATAGATTAATCAAATTGTATATAAACGAATAAAAAAGATACATATTTGAATTGATATAATTTCACCCAATTTTATCGGAGTTTTGGTCTTATTCGATTGCATTAAATTTTGTTTGTTTATATGAATATGTATAGTGTAGGGAAACGACCAATTATTTAACCAAGGAGTGCACATATAGAGAGAGACGATCCTTCCTATGACTCTCATATATTTTTAGCGAACTCGGGCGAGCAAATAAAAACTAGGTGAAAACCAGTGTTGCCATTTAAGTGCTTTTCGGGTATTTTTTGGTGCTTTTTTCCTTCCCATACCCGGTGATTTTTTACAAATACCCGTTTAAAAAAAGCGGGTAATTACAGTGCTTTTTCAGATTTCTGGCAGTGCTTTTAGTGCTTTTTGTACAGTTTATATTTTTGGTATTTGTTCTCGTTTTTTAAAATTTTTCTTAAATTTTCTGTCAAAGTTGAACAAATTATTCGAACTATACAAAAAATTCATTTTTTTCACAATGTTTGTAGTACAATTTTAAATAGCAACTTCGTTATATTTAAACATAAAAATTTTGAAATATTAATTTGGTGCTTTTTGGTTATTTTTTGAACCTTTTTTACATAATTTTACAAAGCCATAAAATGTGTTTAAATTCTTGACTTAAATTTTTCAAAAAATTAATATCGTGCTTTTTTACCCCATTTTTGGTAAATTTTTACCCTTTTTACCCGTTTTCACAATGCTCACGGTGCTTTCCTGCCTTCAAGAGTTGGCAACACTGGTGAAAACAGCTTGCGCACACAAAAGATGCTGTGAGTACTGTGAGGGGAAAAATGTGATGACGTAAAATTTGCTTTTTCATTATTCTTCTTTGAAATGGGTGTTGTCAACTTCTAACACAACATCATTTACACAATGAAGTACCTACACAATTTATACAAAACTTGATATAATCCACGAATTTTAATGAACACATTTTCAATAAGTACCTATGCTTTCATCATTTTCCCTACAGGAATTTTTTGTGTATGAATTATATACTCTCCATGTAAAATAATTTTCTCTGCGATTGATTTTGAAGTTAATTGATAAAAAAAAATATTAAACCTAATGTTTGGTGGAGACACCAAATTATTTTAAAATTTTATTACGTATTTTATTTCATTTGTAGACACTACATTAACAGTGAACACAGTAAATTAAATTATGACGCATTATGAAATAATCTCGTTCCCCTTAAAAGCCCGAGTTCGCGAACAAATAAAAAGAGACCCGATTGAGCGAGATAAGGGGGGATCGATACCCAATGGTGTGGTGAATACACCAAATTATTTTGAAATTTTATTGCGTATTTTATTTCATTTGTAGACACTACATTACGTTTTTTTCGATTCCTATCGCAGTAAATTAAATTATGACGCATTAGGAAATTATCTCGTTCCCCTTAAAAGTATCTAATTTCCCCGCAATTCCCCTCTATTATAGTTGGAATTTCTCCTTATTTTAAATGGTTCTTTTGCTTGTGACCGAGTTCGCGAACAAATAAAAAGAGAGCCGATTGAACGAGACAAGGGGGGATCGATACCCACTGATTTAACTGAGAGAATTATCTGAATGATATTAATAAATTTTTGCACAAAACCGATGAAATTTCACTGGGCCTCGTCTATTGAAACATTTCATTGAATTAATGGAATTTTTGATAAAATGTTATGAAAATATTCATTTTATTTATTAAAAGTTTCATACACTTAATGAAAAAGTTTCACTAAAACTAAATTCATAAAATATATGAATATTTTTCAACAATTTTAAGTAATTTTTGATTTACCTTTTAAAGAAAACTTTATTATTTTACTAAAAAAATTTCATTAAAACTGGTCCAGCAAACATCTCTCTATGTGGGTTATATAATCCGTTATCAGTTATTAGTAACTACACAGAAGAAAAAAATTAAAATCACACAGAAACAACGTTTACTAATAGTATATTTAGACTGGGCGAAAACTAGTAGTTTTTGGCTATTTTTAGTTTTTGAGCCGAAAACCATGAAATTAATTTAGTTTTTCCCATACAATTTTCATACAAATTGAAAACCAGATTCTACCTGGTTTTTACCAAAAACCAACAAGAATATCTTAAATTTTAATTTTTGATACACCCGGTTTCTTCTATAAGTAATTTTCGATACACCATGTTACAACGAATATAGGATTAAAGCAAGTGTCAAATATATATTTTTTAATTTTTCTTTAAATATTTCAGTTTTGTTTTAAAATTGTGTATTGCTATGTATTTTCAAATGTGTTAATAATTTTTTAAATTAAATTTAACCATAAAAACACAAAGAAAATTGTTTAATAAAAAAGTGATGTGACAAAGAAAAACCAAATAACCAGTGTAAATGACTTGGCTTTTGTAATTTAGTTTTGTACAAAAACCACCTGGTTTTCGCTCGGTCTAAATTCAGTATAAGATAGAAAAAGCTTTGAAATCAAACAAATCTCAGGTTTTTTTCTTTTTATCGGAATCGGAAAACACATTAACTTAAATATGAAAAAGTTTAACTAGAATCATATTTACTTTAATAAGGATAAGTATTATAGCCACCAATTAGAAAATTTTGTTTCAAAGTTTCTTACTTAAATAAAATATCCTACCAATCGATGACTATAACACTAGCTCTAATATTCATACTTTATTTACAAAGTGTTCCTAAAAAATCAAATGTTAATTAAAATCTGATATAGTAATTGATTTAACTATAATTTTTTCTCTGTGTAGTTACTTTTCTTATTATTTCTTTCATCAGATTTAAGATTTGTAATTAAAAAGTGCAACATTGGTATGTCTCATTTATCCCAGAAATGAAAAAATTCTGGGTCATTAAAAACCCTAGATGCAACATAACATACAGCTATGGACGTATAATTGGCACAAATTTAAATTGCGCATAAATTTAAGTATTTTCCAACTAAATATATTTTAAAATGCAAGTTTTATCTCTTCTGATTATTGTTAAAAAAAATGTTTGTCTTAATAGTGCTCAAATGTTCCGTTATGTTTTGCTTATTATTTACCGTTATCATTTTTGCGTTAACAATGCTGCTTTAAAGTGGACATATAAATGGCACAATTTACTTAAAATAGGCAGTAGTCGTGTAGGTTTAATTCAAAGCAATAAATATTTTTCGTAGTTCAAAAATAAATATAAAAAGTTGAAAAATTTTAAAATGGGATCAGGAAAACATACCACAGGTGAGGAAAGGCGGATCGTATCGAAAATGTATGAAGATGGAAAAAAAGTAGCGGAAATTTCTGAGATAATGCAAATTTCTCGCAAAAAAGTCTACAATGCAATTAATTCTTGTGTTGAGGATCCCGATATATTGACTAAGGGTAAAATTCGGAAGCCAAGGCCACGAAAAACAGATGAGCGTACGGATGCAGCTATAGTACGAATGGTAAAAATTGATCCATTCAAGTCATCAAGGCAGATAGCATCGGATATTAATGAAAATTTTAACATGGAAATATCAAGCAGACTTGGCAGAAGAAGACTAAACGAGGCAAATTTGTTTGGGCGCATTTCCAGAAAAAAGCCCCTACTCTCAAAAAAAAATATTTCAAAACCCGCCAGAACCCATAAGGAAAATCCCATTAGTTTTTGGAAAAACGTGTTATGGAGTGACGAAACAAAAATTAACAGGACAGGACCAGATGGCAGAATCTTTGTTCGTCGTCCTTAAGGCCAAAAGTTTAATCCTCGGTTCACTCAGAAGACGGTACAACATGGAGGTGGCAGTATTATGGTTTGGGGTACATTTTCTTGGCATGATGTAGGACCGCTTATAAAAATCAATGGAAAAATGGACAAGTTTCAGTATTTAGATATTTTAAAAAACCATATGAAACCATATGCCTTCAACTCCATGCCAATAAAATGGAAATTCATGCAAGATAATGACCCCAAACACTCCTCCAAACTAGTAAACAAATGGTTTTGTGCGGAGAAGATTGATGTTTTTGATTGGCCAGCCCAGAGCCCTGACTTAAATCCAATAGAGAACCTGTGGAATGAAGTCAAGGTTGAAATCGCCAAGAAAAATTACAAAAATATGGATGAACTGTGGTCGGCCGCACAGGAAGCTTGGTACGCCATCCCCAAAACAAAATGCCAAAAACTAGTGGAAAGTATGGGTCGCAGGTGCGAAGCTGTCGTCAGAAACAAAGGCCACAGCACTAAATATTAACGGTAAAGTATTTGTACATACCAAAAAATTTAACAAATTTAATATTAAAACCATTTCTTCTCTTTTTTTAAGATTGTGCCATTTATGTGTCCAGCTCATTTCAATGGGTTTTTTTTCATAATGATAAGTTTTTATTTACATTAATGAATTTCAATTAAAGTTTATAGCAACATTAAATGTGCATAATAAACATTTGGAAAAAAACAAAAACTTGTTGCTTGTTAATAGTATTTGCAATATAGTACCATAAGAAAGAATTCATGGTAAAATGTGCCATTTATATGTCCATAGCTGTATAAGCTCAGCTTTTTAATTTTGTCTTGAATTATTAAGTATATAATTGTATTTAAATCCACATACATTTTGTTCGATTCGAGATAGTAAAATAATTTCATCTAAAATACTCTTGGGTCACATTTAGTTTTATAAAGTGTTGTTCGAATCAATATAAAAATGTATCTTCAACGAGATATAATTTGATCAAGTATATCTATTTGTATATGGCATATAAAATGATATAAGAGAAAAGATTTTTTAGGATATGATAATATAAGGCAACGGATAAGAAAATTTTGAAAATCGGAATCGCAGATAAATTCATATTTTATTTTATACACTGTTATTCACTCTTTAATATGAATAGATACAATTGGATTAAACCTAACTTGATCAAATCTAATCGTTTTAATATATAATCATATATACCATATCTAATATTATAAAGGCCGATGTCTAATTAGATGAAATTATATATGGCATAATATAAGGAAAAATTTTGGAAAAAGACGTCATATATAATTCTATATGGATATACATAACGACATGTCTAATTATATATTGTAATATATGCCACATATGATTATATATATTTTTTTTTACTCGGGTGAACGTAATTTTATTTTTTTTTTAATTCACTGAACGAAAATGGAATTGAACGAATTCAGTGGTGAATTAATTCACTTTTTTCCGTTCGATTTATAAAATTGAACGCGTTCACCAGTGAATTAATTCATTTGATTTAATAAAAAGAACTATAGCAATTGAATTAATTCGTAACAAAATAAATGGAACGAAAACAAATATGAATTAATTCCATTCAATATATGGCGCTTTGTGAATTAATTCATCGAATTTTTAATTCAGAATTGAAAAATTGAATTAAGGAATTAATTCTTCAAAGCTCTGATCAGAACTAAGATCGATTTGAAAATTTCATACTTAAGAGATATTTAAGAGAGCAATCAATCTTACGCTTAGGGCCAGTTTAATTAGAAATTTGTTACTTAAGAAGTAATTAAGACAAAAATCGTTCTTAGTGCTGAATATAAAACTGGCTCTTAATTCTCTATAAAATAAATTCAACTTCTTTTATGAAAAAGTCTACATTGACAATTACATTTGTCAGAAATAAATACATGAGAAACAATTATATCATAAATATAAAAAACATATCAGTTTGCATTTAAAAACACTTTATCACATTTATCAAGGTTTCTCAGTAAATATGACAATACGAGTACTATTCCCCAATCGTATTGCCTGGATGAAAAATTTTATTAAGGCGACAATCGCCTTCGTATTGCGGAAGAAACCCCATTTGGTAGCCAGCGTGTCCCGTATACAATACTTTACAGGAATCCGAAAGCAATTCTCCTGGAAGATAAATAGCCGTTATTGCTAGATTATCTTCTAGAAGATATAAAAAAGTGTCGCAAATATCGCCGGTATATCTTCTGGAAGATAAAAAGAAGATATCGCTAAAAAGCCATCCATATAATAAAAAAATGTTTTTATATATTTTTTTTGTTTTTATTTAAACAAACATAAAGAACTTCACATTAATCTTAACTTTCTTAACCCAGGTTTTGCAAAAACGACTGCTTCAACTAGCCGTGAATATTATTATTTTACAACAAATTATTTTCTGAAAAAAATATTTGGTTTTTATTTAGAATGCATAAGTAAGTAATCGAAATACAAATTAGCTTACCTTAATTTTTAACATTGGTCTCCTCGAGGCAAAAAAATCGATATATCATACTTCAAAATCTGACTCAAAATGCCGAAGCTATGACGAAAAATGTAAAATGAAAACCCCTACGTTCGGGAAAATTGATTTGCAAAACTACTCCATATTAGAGGGTGTACGGTGCACTTTTTTTTCCTGTAAGGTGGTACGGCCTAGTGCCCAACCTTTCTATATAACACCAGCTTTTGCTAAATTTTAGCACAATACTCAAATTTTTTAACAACTACGGGCTGCTAATTTATCGTAAAAGTAGACAAAGTGAAAAAGATCGTTTTTCTACATTTTTTAAATTCATACACTCAAAAAAATAAGTGAGTAAAGAAATTAGTAAAAATAATTTTTTTTTGCTGAAATTTCGTTTTTAAATAATAAAACAAAAATATTTCACTATTTTTAAAAAATATAAACATTGCAGACTTTGTAACTTTTTTTTAAATTTTTTCATTTAGTAAATATCAAGGACATAATAGTTAAAACCCTATAAACAATTTCACTGGAATTCAAGTTGAAAACAAGTCCAATTCCAGCCCTGTTTTCCAGTTTCAAGGCTTGAATACAACTTTAATTACATTTTATTTCAATAGCATCAGGCTCTATGCAAGTCGCTCACGTACTGTTACGCGCTCTCTCACTGGCTCTGGCTGAGATTTCAAGAAGTTAAATTGCAGCTAACGGGTGTAGTTTTTTTATTATATTTTTTTATAATATGCATATTTATTGAAACAATTTTTAATATTTATTAAAATTTAACCATAAAACTTAACCTATCATCTTCTAATAAAATTTATTCAAATGTCGGCCAGAGCCAGTTAACAGAGAAAGAGACGCATGCATCCTCTTGAGATTCTATGCTCGTTGATAGCATACTCCAGCAAAAGGGAAACAAAAATTTAAGTTTTAAATATTTTTTTTAAATATACAAATGCTAGAATTTGAAATCTACTTTACTTCAAGCTAAATTTAAAGCACTTGAATTTTTAAAACCTATGTGCTTATTGGGAAGTTTTATCAGTGGGTTTCTATACCACTCTACTCTCTGTTAACCTTTACTCTTTATTTTTGTTCGTGAAGTCGGGAAAGAAAACAAAACATGTTGGTAAACATTGTAAAAAAATGAGAGATTGAGTGTTTTTTTACACATTTCCCTTATAATAAGCATTGAGGTTGAGTGAGTTTTTTCAGATTTTTAAGAGAATTTTCATATTTTTAAGAAGGTTTAAGAGATTCCAATGTTGGTTCAACATGGAAAAAATTAATGTGCCAACAAACATTTGTCAATAGTGTCAGTTTTGGGTTTTTTTTTAAACTAATATTGATAGTTAATATAGTTTTATTTTATAAAATATAGTTTATTTTAACAAAAATAATATACATTTAAATTAACAAGAACGGTGAAAACGAATTATATATTATTTGTATAATAAAATAAATTATTTACAAAATTTTCAAATAATATTAACAATAATTATTAAAAACAGTAGTTGAAAAAAATTTACTACATTCATTAAAAAACCCCTAAATGGAAAATCAAACTTGACAACACTGATCAAAGAAGTTTTTTTCAAAAGCAAATAACGAAAAAAAAATGCTCTTCCGACTCATTTTTTCTCTTAACAACATTATCAATATTTTTCTTAGCATTTGCCAAGTTCGCCACAGAACAACAAAATTTGGTGAGGACGGTAGTCTCTCTATAGGTTTATACTTATTGATTAAACCAAAGAGTATACATAATAAAGAGATTGGGGGACTCTCTATCACTGAGAAAGCATTTGTTCTATTATGTGCTTTGAAACAGGAACATACTCAAACCAATTTTACCCAGCAAACATGGCAATACGAAGAAGATTCTCCGAACATATCGCCAGGAAGAAAACATTTATTGCCGGCAATATCAATTTCGTATTCCGGAAGTTTCCTCCGTCGGAAACAACTGTTACACTAAAACAATACTTCCAGGCAATATGAAAGCAATAACTCATATGGAAGATAAAAAGGATATCGCTAAATAAACTCCCGGTACAATCAAAAAAGGATTTAATTTTTTCATTATTAACTTTTAGCCTGAAAAACAATATCTGCATACATAATCCATTGACCAACTTATAAATTATCTTGATTTCATCTTAGCCGATTTTTCGCGCGCAATTAATCTTTATTTCCTATATATCTGCTGATTGTTTTTGTACAAATTTAGTTTTAATTTTTTCCAAATTGATAAAAGATTGCAAACAAATTTGCTTTATCTTCCAAATGATACAAAGGTGATATTGCCGCAATATTGTCTTAAAAAGTTATGACAAAAGATAAAATTTTTTAATTATTTTTTTACAAATATCGCCGAATTATCTTCCAAGTGATAAAAGGAAGACAATTTGAAAGTAAATACTACTTGATTATTTTCATTCAAATGACAAATAGAAGTAGAGTTGTGGCGTTAATGAACGAACTAGTTCATTTGAACGGTTCAGTTCATTGAACGATATGACATCGTTCACCATTATTCGTTCTTTTCGTTCATTTCGTTCTTTTTTTTTTGTCATAGAAAATTTGTATCCCTTTCTTATTAATTTTATTACAGAAATAAATGTTTTTCTTAATAATTTAAAATTTTTAATAAAATTGTAATTTTCTGACGCTATTAGTCTATGCACAATAAAATTAATATAAACATGTAACATGTAGTGCGCCAATAAATTGTCGAACGAACGACACCGTTCACGAATCCATGTTCAGACACAGCTCATGACAAAAAAGAGCGATACCAAAAACGAACGTTTGAACGATTTGAACGAACTAGTTTAATGAATTTCATTGAACGATAAGACCGAGTCACCAAAAAGAACGATTAAGCCCAACTCTAAATAGAAGATATCGCTTTAATATCTTCTTGGAAGGTATCTTTTAAATGTTTGCAGGGTCATTATGTTCGCTCTTTGTATGACTCTGTAACGATTCTATTTCCCGCGCTCTATCTGGTAGGAAACTATGCTACCTTTAGTTCCGGCCGTGCTCAAGGAGATATGGGATGGAGATCTTGTTACCTACTAATAGAGGAGAATCATTCCACAAAGTATTAAAATTAGGTAGCTTCTATATATATTAAATCAATTACAAAAAAAAATTTTACAGACAGAATAAAAGAAAAGGACAAGAAAATAAAAAAAAATTTAAATGGATGTAAATAATAGTAAGGAAGAGGAGTTACATAGATGTCCTATCCCTCTTCAATCTTTACCCTCCCATGACCTTTGCTATCCCTTAAAATTTTTATTGGACAGCCCATCGCTTTCTTAACTCTAACCGCCTAAATGTTTTGTGGAGTAGTTAAATGAAAAAATTTAAAAATCCATATTAATTAAATATATTTTTTTTTTTAAATTCAACATTCATTGTTTCGTTAAAAATTAAAATTTAAAATGAGTTTAAATATGATACAGAATTAAATATTAAAATTGTACTAAAACTAAAATTTAACAAAAAAAAAAAAAAAAACTGTAGTTATTATCACCATGGAATTATTGTGTTGGGTGTATGATGTGTCAGATAAGTTATGTTTTTATTAGTTAATATTTGAATAAAATATGCGAGAAATGTTTTAGATTAATAAACAAAAATTAGTAAAATTTTATATAAATTAAATTTTTAAAGTTCAATTTAATTTATGAAAGGCGATAAAGTTTCTTATTTCATAACGGTAAAAAAAAATCTTTATATCAAAATTTAAATAAAAAAATTTTTATGAATTAAAATTAACGAAAAAAAAAACAACTCACCAGTTAAAGTCCTTCGTTGACGCCAGGCCTGTTGTCAATTGAAGACATAAAAATAATCACTCAAATATAGATATGTATATAATTTTTTTTTTTTTAAAGTGGATTGAAATAAGATTATTGAGTTGTATGAACGTTTGTGACTATATCAATGTATAAGTGTGCCTGTAAAAATATGACTGTTTAGGAATAAATTTATGGAACCAGAATAAAAAAAATGGGATTTATGAACATTCAAAATTAAATGAAATTTAAGAAAACTTCTTTTAAATAGAAACGACAGAAAATATGGAACGTAAGGAATTAAATTAGGATATAATAATACCCACTAGCTCGCAAACATTTTCTTTTTATAATCATAAATGTTTTCGTTTTTCAGTTTTGAAACATCCAATTATTTAAAAAAATTAAAATTCGCCTGAAGAATTTCCCAGGCTACCGATCAAGTTATGTGCCAAAGTAAAATATGTTTTGTAGTTCTTAAATTAAATGATTATGACTTGTACTAAGCTTCCTGTATACACTAATTTAAAATCCGATGTACACGATCCACCAGCTCTTGATTTGATGCGTAAATAAAGTGTAACTTCCTGTTGACTCCCACTGAAAGCAATCGAGAATGACCAAGGATAAGCAAGTTTACGATAGTATATCTTGTCAAAAGAATGTTTCAAACTAAAAATTATGCAATCTGATATGCTTGTCATCAATTTCGCCTCCACACAAGTAAAATGACCAATTATCTACACAATATTTTCTGATCCTAAGCCGCAATCCAACAATGAGTTGAACTTCCTGATTTCGTAGTTAACCAATTGCTCCTTCAGAATGCGTTTCGTTTAGCCGTTATTAAGATTAATATTCAATATTCAGTTTTCCTTCTTAGATGACCAATTTATTAATACTTCAATTCAATCTTTTAAATTTTCGGTTCTTCTTCCTCAATTTTAAAATTTTCAATCCAAATTTTTTCAAATTATTTCGACAACTATCCTCTGTCTCCTACTCAAATTTTTCAAACCAACAAAATTTCCAAAGTAAAAACAGTCTACACCAAAATTTTAGATACAGCACTCACAAAACAGATACAGCATCCGGTTTGTTAAACCCAGGAACTGGATCTGTAAAAGGGCGCCCAATTACAATATGTCAAGTCCAAATATCTTTTGCATGATATATGCCCCTACTATCACTGTCCAAATCTTTTAGTTGATAATTTACCTGTCCCACCTTTCGCAACACAATTGCCCGTATACCAACGGGAGCCAACTTTGAGTTAAAATTCGCAACCTTCGAGCTTTGGGCAAAATTCCGTCTGATTACATTTTGTCCTACCACATAATCCTTAGTACGTGATCGTAAGTTGTAAGTTCTCGCATTCTTTTCATAAGCCTTTCTCATGTGTTCCTGTATTTTGTCCCTTAATAAGCCGATTTCATCCTGTCGATGCAGCTGATAGTCTGTTTCCTTTAACAGGTTTAGTCCTGCCAAAAGTTTGTAATCCTTGCCGTGCGTTATCATAGTCTGTCCAAATACGACCTGATATGGAGTGGTGCCAATGGACTGATGTACGCTATTCCTTAATGAGCAATTTATGCTATCGATATATAAATCCCACTCGCGCTGATCTTTTCGTACATATGTTCGCAAAGCCTCATTTATCGACCGATTAACTCTTTCACTAGCATTGGCCTGCGGACTGTATACTGCCGTTAGCATATGTTGAACACCGTGGTTCTTCAAAAAATCCTCAAACTCTTTACTTCGGAACTGCGGTCCATTGTCGCAGACTAAAATTTCAGGCACTCCGTAACAGTAAAAAACTTCTTTCTGTAAAAAGTCAATAATGTCCTTTGCAACAAATTTCTTTAACGGTTTCAGAAATGTGAATTTTGAAAAGTGGTCCAGTACTATTAATAGTCCCATATGTCCTTTCTTTGTCCTAGGAAAAGGTCCAATAAGGTCAATGTACAATCGTTGGAAAGGTCGTTCAGTTGCTACCATCTGTCCTAGTGGTGGTCGTAAAATTGTAGTTGGAGTTTTTGAAGTTTTGCATGATTCGCAATTTGCCAAATATTCCTTAACATCAGTTACTAGTCCTGGCCAATAAAAATGTCGTCTTATTCGTTCCAATGTCTTAGCAATTCCACCATGTGATGATTTAGGTATATCATGTGCCGAATATATTACGTCTCGCCTCAGTTCCTTCGGTACATACAACTTCCATAAATTTGACTCGTCCGTATCCCCAGATGAAAATTCTGTCCGTTTATAAATAAATTTCTCTATAACACTAAAGTCTGGTAAACCTGAGTTTCCAAACTCCTCTCTTAATTTAGCGTACTCGTCACTGTCAAATGCGTCAGAGTCAAGGTCAATTAACGGAAGATTTTCCAGTTCAATACCCTCTATGAAATCCTCTCCTTCGTGTGCACGAGACAAAGTATCAGGTACAATATTCTCCTTGCCCTTCCGGTGCTCGATTGTGAAATTAAATCCCTGAAGTTTGAGTGACCATCTAGCAAGTCTTCCTGACAGATCCCTTTGGTTCATGAGCCACTTAAGGCTAGCGTGATCCGTAACCACTCGAAACTCCAGGCCTTCAATATATGATCTGAACTTTTTAATCGCTAGAACTACCGCCAGACACTCAAGTTCGGTGATAGTATAATTTCTTTGGGCCTTATTTAATTTTTGGGACATAAAAGCGATTGGTCTTTCCGTTCCGTCTTTGTCCTTTTGCGCCAATACAGCACCTACTCCATAAGTGATAGCATCGCACTGTAAAATAAAAGGCTTGCCATAATCTGGGTGCACGAGTAAAGGTGCAGTAGTCAGTGTGGTCTTTAGTTTGTCAAAGGCTTTCTGTGCCTCTTCTGTCCACAGAAAAGTTTTCTTTTTAGTCAGTAATTCTGTCAGTGGGTAAGTAAGTGTTGAGTAATCCTGTATAAACCGTCTGTACCATCCTGTCATTCCTAAAAACCGTCGTAAGTGTTTAATTGATTTTGGTACGGGAAAGTCCTGTATGGCCGTAACTTTGTCCTTGTCAACCTGTAGCGTCCCGTTTCCCACAACGTATCCGAGATATCCTACTCGACTCAGCGCAAAACGGCTCTTCTTGACGTTTATAGTCAAACCAGCTTTTCGAAGTTGCGAAGCAACCTCCATCAAATGTATCAGGTGTTCGTCAAACGTCTGCGAAACAATTAGTAGGTCGTCTAAATAAACAAAAACATGGGTTTTCATGTTATACGGAATGACCATGTCCATAAGTCTGCACAACGTTTGCGGTGCATTGCAAAGTCCAAATGGCATCCTCGTAAATTGATAAAGAGGCCAATTTGGAACTGTGAAAGCAGTCTTTGGTCTTGAACTTTCCTCCAGTTTAATTTGCCAAAAGGCATCTTTTAGGTCAATTTTCGAAATACAGTAAACTGGTGGAAGTCGTGCAATAAGTCCGTCAATGTTTGGTATTGGGTAAGCGTCCTTAACTGTCACGGAATTCAATTTTCGACTGTCCACACACATTCTTATTTTTCCCGGTTTGACTACTACCACTGTTGGAGAAGACCAAGGTGAATTAGGTGCCTCCTCAATAACACCAATAGAGAGCATTCTATCTATTTCACTGCTCAACTGTTTTTCTACTGCTGGTGAAATCGGATAGTACCGCTGCTTTATAGGTTTTGCATCACCCGTATCGATGCAATGTTCGATCAAAGTAGTACATCCCAAGCCCTCTGCTTCGGAATTAGGAAACGCTGCAATTATCGCATCCAGACGTTGTCGCTGTTCATATGTCAGTCTAAGTTTGTCGGGGTCCATTTCAGTACAGTCAATCTCGCCAATATCAGGTATATAAATTTTTATTCCGAAAATTGTCCAAAAATCATAGCCGCAAATGATGTCTTGTTGTATAGCCGGTACTACTAAAAACTCAGTTAATTTTGTCTGTCCCTGATAAGTAATATTCAAAGTCACCGTTCCTATCACAGTTTGTCTTTGTCCATCTGCAGTACGTACGTTACCCCTACATTTATAAAATCTATGATTGCCCTGAACTTGATTGGCAAGGCTACCGCCAATTACACTTTTATTCGCCCCGCTATCCAATAGGGCAAAATACGCACCATCTCCTACTCTCAAATTTATATATGGTCTATTGTCCAAGGTCTTTTCTACTATTGCAGATATTACACACACTTTATATGATTTCAGCTTACGATAAAACTCACGAATTCTCTTTGAAGATCTTTTTACTTTTCCTGAATTACCAAAAATCCTAGCACGAGCTTCCTCATACGCCTTTACTCGAACATGATACGGTCTCATCAAAGGATGCACAGGGCCTTCCACTCTTTCCGTCTTGTCTTGTCCAGTCGTCGTTCCTTTAATATTAAGTAACTCTTTTATGGATGCCCGTACTACTTGCGGCGGACATCCGTCGCTCCGTTTCCCGTCGTAGTTCCACCACATTTCTGGCATGTGGGTTTATATGTATTTTTAGCACCACATCCGTAACAAAAAACACGCCTTGTGTCCAAACAGTCAAAGTACGAATGTCCCAGTTTGTCACAATTCCAACATCTCCAATTAGATTGAATAGCACAAACCTCCGTGTTAGTTTCATTTAAATTCAAAACGTCATCTTTCCTGTCCTGTACATCCAGTTCCGAAATACGTCCCCTCGTTCTGCGTGAATCCATAGCGTGAAAGTCTTTCATAAACTTTTCGTGTTTCCTCACTTCCCTTCGCAGCTGAGCCACTGTGGAAATCTCCAGATGTAGAAGTTCGTGTCGAATCTCACTCTTTAAATTCCTCATTATCGTCTCACATAAATCCGAATCTGATAATGGTGTCTTTAATTTGTCGGTCATTGCAGAAATTATGTCGAAGTATTCGTCAAAAGGTTCGTTCTGTTTCTGTTTTCGTCCCCGTATGTCATCCAGTATGTCATAATCACTATAATCAACTTTGTATTGTCTGCGCAAAGCATTCGTCAGTGGTACCCATTTGATTTCGTCATGTTGCCTATGATACCGCCAAAACCACACCAATGCCTTTCCCTCAAATAAACTATGAGCATGTTTGCACAATAGCTCGAAATCACCTTTCAAATTATTAGATGTCAAAATGTTGACCCGATAAATAAATTCTTCTATTATCATGTCATCATCATGTCCTCTAAACTTCATCCGCCAATTACGTATGATGTTAAGAACCTTTTCCGCATACACAGGATCTTGCGAAGCACGATCATTCGGTGTTCGTGGTGAAGTAACACGTAAATTGGTACCCGAAGAAGTGGTCGATGTCTGATTAGAGTTACCTAAATTGTCAGGTATATTGTCTTCATCCGGAATATTGGAATTCGATCGAACATTCAAACTCTGAACCATTGATCGCAATTCATTTGAAATTAAGTCCGTCATTTCACTTCTGAAAGTTCCAAGTGAATTCGAAACAATTCGTCTTACCCTTTCATCATCGATCTGTCTGTTATCCCGAGAACCACTAGTATGACCAGCGTTAACTGAACGCGTTGCCTGAGAAGGAGGATTTCTGCTACGAGCTATATTACCCGTACGCTGCCTTCCTATAGGTCGCGCACCCTGAGCTTCCGTTGGTGGTGGATCAGTTGGTGTTCGCGCCCCAGTTACATGGCCGGAACCATCAATTGTGAAACTCACATTCGCTGGTTCCTCTAAGTCCAACAAATTCTCACGACTCCTAGTCAAAACCATTATAATTATTTATTAAAACCAATTTTACTATATAGATAATGTACCAGAATAACAAAACTAATCCTAATTCCGATAATAAAATAATAATTATACTATATACTCCACTACTCCATTTAGGTGATATAGAATTAAGAAAACTACAAAAATAAAAAAACTAAATTTTACATCCAAAAAAAATTATAAATAAAATTAAAAAAATTAGTTAGGAATCTTTATGAGCATGCTATTAAAGTTTAACATTAATTGCAAAAATCTCAAATTCAAGATTCAAAACAAGTAGACAGTAAAAAGAAATATCCGACTTTCATATGGGAGTATGTAACCAAAATTTCTTTCAGAAACACAAATCTCAAACATATTCCAGACCGAATCTAAATTAAAAAATATACTAAACGAATATCAGTGCACGTTATCGCGAGTACCATTCCGGAGATTTCCAAAATTGCAAATCTCAAGCGACGTACTTTACACTTGGATGTATGTATTATCGAATACTTGGTTCAGAACCCTATATATCGAAATTCTGAAAATCCAATCCGCTAAAAAAAATTTAAAAATTATAGAAAGCAAAAGATAAAAGAGTAATCGAAGTCACGGTGAAAAAGAAAATTTGAAGCAACAGCAAGATGAAGAAAATTACGAATTTGAGTCATCACTTGTAAAATAAAATGAAACTGTATCTTTAGTTAAACTAAAACTGCTGTTGCCCCACGTTGGGCGCCAAATATTTATGTAACGATTCTATTTCCCGCGCTCTATCTGGTAGGAAACTATGCTACCTTTAGTTCCGGCCGTGCTCAAGGAGATATGGGATGGAGATCTTGTTACCTACTAATAGAGGAGAATCATTCCACAAAGTATTAAAATTAGGTAGCTTCTATATATATTAAATCAATTACAAAAAAAAATTTTACAGACAGAATAAAAGAAAAGGACAAGAAAATAAAAAAAAATTTAAATGGATGTAAATAATAGTAAGGAAGAGGAGTTACATAGATGTCCTATCCCTCTTCAATCTTTACCCTCCCATGACCTTTGCTATCCCTTGAAATTTTTATTGGACAGCCCATCGCTTTCTTAACTCTAACCGCCTAAATGTTTTGTGGAGTAGTTAAATGAAAAAATTTAAAAATCCATATTAATTAAATATATTTTTTTTTTTTAAATTCAACATTCATTGTTTCGTTAAAAATTAAAATTTAAAATGAGTTTAAATATGATACAGAATTAAATATTAAAATTGTACTAAAACTAAAATTTAACAAAAAAAAAAAAAAAAAAACTGTAGTTATTATCACCATGGAATTATTGTGTTGGGTGTATGATGTGTCAGATAAGTTATGTTTTTATTAGTTAATATTTGAATAAAATATGCGAGAAATGTTTTAGATTAATAAACAAAAATTAGTAAAATTTTTTATAAATTAAATTTTTAAAGTTCAATTTAATTTATGAAAGGCGATAAAGTTTCTTATTTCATAACGGTAAAAAAAAATCTTTATATCAAAATTTAAATAAAAAAATTTTTATGAATTAAAATTAACGAAAAAAAAAACAACTCACCAGTTAAAGTCCTTCGTTGACGCCAGGCCTGTTGTCAATTGAAGATGGTGCACTTGTCATAAAAATAATCACTCAAATATAGATATGTATATATTTTTTTTTTTTTTTTAAAGTGGATTGAAATAAGATTATTGAGTTGTATGAACGTTTGTGACTATATCAATGTATAAGTGTGCCTGTAAAAATATGACTGTTTAGGAATAAATTTATGGAACCAGAAAAAAAAAAATGGGATTTATGAACATTCAAAATTAAATGAAATTTAAGAAAACTTCTTTTAAATAGAAACGACAGAAAATATGGAACGTAAGGAATTAAATTAGGATATAATAATACCCACTAGCTCGCAAACATTTTCTTTTTATAATCATAAATGTTTTCGTTTTTCAGTTTTGAAACATCCAATTATTTAAAAAAATTAAAATTCGCCTGAAGAATTTCCCAGGCTACCGATCAAGTTATGTGCCAAAGTAAAATATGTTTTGTAGTTCTTAAATTAAATGATTATGACTTGTACTAAGCTTCCTGTATACACTAATTTAAAATCCGATGTACACGATCCACCAGCTCTTGATTTGATGCGTAAATAAAGTGTAACTTCCTGTTGACTCCCACTGAAAGCAATCGAGAATGACCAAGGATAAGCAAGTTTACGATAGTATATCTTATCAAAAGAATGTTTCAAACTAAAAATTATGCAATCTGATATGCTTGTCATCAATTTCGCCTCCACACAAGTAAAATGACCAATTATCTACACAATATTTTCTGATCCTAAGCCGCAATCAAACAATGAGTTGAACTTCCTGATTTCGTAGTTAACCAATTGCTCCTTCAGAATGCGTTTCGTTTAGCCGTTATTAAGATTAATATTCAATATTCAGTTTTCCTTCTTAGATGACCAATTTATTAATACTTCAATTCAATCTTTTAAATTTTCGGTTCTTCTTCCTCAATTTTAAAATTTTCAATCCAAATTTTTTCAAATTATTTCGACAACTATCCTCTGTCTCCTACTCAAATTTTTCAAACCAACAAAATTTCCAAAGTAAAAACAGTCTACACCAAAATTTTAGATACAGCACTCACAACTCAAAACATCGATTGTAACCAGGGATGGAAAATAATAATTTAGTTATAAAAATCAAGAATGGAACTATACTATGGAATTATACTATTCCAACAGTATTATGAATTTAAAAAACCATAAGTAAAAAATTGCAAAATAATATCGGAATGGGGAAAAAGGCTTTGGGGTCCAAAAAATTAATTAAAAGATTTACATTCTGCAAACGATGCCAAAATTTTCTTTTTTTGCAACTAAGCACCAAACTTTGTTTTATGAAATGGGCATTATACTCCGTAGATTATAAATTTAAAAAACCGCACTTAAAAAAAATTGCAAAATAATAAAAAAATAATTAAAAAACTCAATTAGCGATTAACAATCTGCAAATGAATACAATGACCCAAAAATTTTCCTTTTTGCAAATATTTTCTTCGCGATTAATTTATTTTTTGCAAACTAAGCACCAAACTTTTGTGTATAAAATTGGTACTATAGACCCTAGATTATAAATTTAAAAAAATCACACTTAAAAAATTGCAAAATAATCGCGGAGAGCGAAAAAAGGCTTTACGTACAAAAAATTAATTAAAAAACTTAATCAGCGATTTACATTCTGCAAACAAATATATTGATGAACAAATTTTTCGCTTTTGCAAATTTTATTTTTCGCGATTTTTTTTTTGCAACTAGCCACCAAACTTTGTTGTATGAAATGTGTATTTAGTCCCTAGATTATAAATTAAAAAGAAACGTGAAGGGTTTTTCAACAGGGACGCTAAAAAAGTAGAAAGACAGGGACAGCAAACGACGCCATATTTCTTGCCGTTCTTTTGACATTTCTCTTCAGTGAGGTTTGCCATTTCATGGTGGAAAAATATACGAGCCAACAACGAGTCGAAATTATTTAAATTTACTACCGAAATTCGGGGTCATTATGGTCGTCATAATCGTCCTAGCAGATCAACAATTGAGCGTCTAGTGTAAACATTTGAATCCACAGGCACAGTACAAAATGTTCCCGTGCTAGTGAGACAAAGAAGTGCCCGTAGTGTCGAGAATATTGCTGCCGCTGAGGCTTCAGTTGAAGAAAGCCCAAATGTGTCTCTCCCACGTCGTTCTCAAGCGCCGGGCATCTCTGTGACGTCGTTGTGGCGAATTTTGCGAAAAGATCTCGGCCTACATCCTTACAAGATCAAATTGACGCAAGAACTGAAGCCGCTTGACCACCAGAAGCGTCGTATGTTCGTGAATTGGGCTGAGCAACAACATGAAAATGATTCGATTTTCATCGAAAAATTATCTTCAGCGATGAGGCTCATTTCTGGCTGAATGGCTTCGTCAATAAACAAAATATGCGTTACTGGTCAGACAGCAATCCACACGTACTCCATGACTCATCATTGCATCCCGAAAAAATTACAGTTTGGTGCGGTTTATGGGCCGGCGGCGTCATTGGGCCGTACTTCTTCCGTGATGATCAAGACCGGCACGTTACTGTGAATGGGAATCGCTACAGTTCAATGATAACCGAATATTTTTGGCCCCAATTGGATGATATGGACTTGGAGGACATGGGTTCCAACAGGACGGCGCCACAAGCCACACAGCGAATGTCACAATCAATTTATTGCAAACCAAGTTTGGAGAACGTGTTATCTCACGAAATGGTCCAGTCGATTGGCCGCCTCGGTCGTGCGATTTGACGCCGTTGGACTATTTCCTGTGGGGCTACGTCAAATCTATGGTCTAGATTTGCCAGAACAATCAAGCGACGATTGATGAACTTCGTACGAATATCGAACGTGAAATTGCAGCAGTATCGGCCGATTTATGCTTGAAAACCGTCGAAAATTGGGTTCCGCGTCTGGACTTCTACAAGCGTGCCCGTGGTGGCCATGCAAAAGAGATCGATTTCCATACATAATGGCATCGAACGTACTTTCATAGCAATAAAGAATTTCATTGATATCCAAACCGTTTTTGCTTTATTTAAAAAAACTTTTGTAGCGCTCTTATTGAAAAGCCCTTTACTTAAAAAATGGCAAAATAAAAGCGGAACGCGAAAAAAGACTTTGTGGTACAAAAAATTAATTGGGAAACGTAATCAGCGATTTAGATCCTGCAAACCAATATATGATGCAAAAATTTTCCTTTTTGCAAATTTTATTTTTCGCGATTTTTTTTGCAAATAGCCACCAAACTTTGTTGTATGAAATGAAAACCCCCTGGATTATAAATTAAAAAAAAAGCGAACGTAAAGAATTGCAAAATAATAGCGGAATTTTGGAAAACACTTTATGGTACAAAAATTTAATTTAAAAAGGCTTTATGGTACAGAAAATGAATTTAAAGAGGTAATCAGCGATCGACATTCAAACGAATATATTGTTGCAAAAATTTCGCTTTTTGCAAATATTTTTTTACGCAATTTGTGCTAATATTTGCTAATATCAAAATTTTTAATTTTTTTTAACGAGCCAAAGAGGAAGCTATTTTTTAGTTACTTACATTTTTAAATATGTAAGATCGATCTAACATTTTTTGGTATAAGAGCCCGATTAAGTGAGCCTTTTCCATCGCTTATTAACCAGTCGGAGTTCGTTCCTGTTCCAAGCCGCATAATATTTTTTCAAATAAAATATATTGAGAGAGTTGCAAGGCCATTGATTAAACAGACTAGTCTGCATATTCCCTAAATCGTGTTTTAACATTAATTTTATGGCTCATGGAGACGTCAAGTAAATCAAAATATGGTTTGTAGACCACTCTAAGTATGTTGCCTTGTACAAAGCATGCAAAGTTTACGACACGCTCAATAAAGGACTTTTAATGATTTCCCAAGTAAAAAAAAATGATATGAAGTTATATTTAATTATATATAATCTTTTATGTAATTAGATATAATTATATCCGAAAAATGAGAACATCTTATTGTATCTTATTGTATCGAATTGTATACAATTGTATACAATTTGGTACAATTTGGTACAATTTTATGCAATTCGATACAATTGTATCCGAATTTTGTCCTCAGCCAATTACATCAAATTATATCTTTTTGTATAAAATTATATAAAATGTTATAAAAGTGGACATAGTTTGATACAATTATATATAAATATTGACCTTATACTTTTGATCATATTATATATGACCACATCTAACAATATACAAAAATTATTTTTTTAAATAAAAAAGATGCAATATCTTGAGATCAGACCTGGGGGATTTCAATTACAATTGCAAATAAATGTAATTGAAATTAAAAAAAAACTCAATTACATTTCATGTAACTGTAATTGAAAATTTTCAATTACAAGTAATTGAAATAGTAAAAATGACTAAAAATATATGATGCAAAAAATAAACTCACACACGAATCATGCACGGGTTATATATTCTTATTCACGCTCACGCACGAATCAAGTACGAATTATATATTCTCAGACTCACGCACGAGTCACTTGAGTATAGAAATTATTACTCACGATCACGTGTGAATAACGTGACTCACGAACATTTCTAGTCATACGCCAATCCCTAGTAATTACTAAACCTAAAACTAGTTCAAAATCATTGTTAACATAGAACCACATATAATTAAACATTATATGGACCTTACATATTTTTATATAAAATCACTTTGAAATAATTGCTTATGTGGGATGATATATAATTATAGATGATTTTATAAAGAACGTTATATTGGTATATATTAAAGAAATCATGAAATATTGTAGATATGGAACCATATTTAGTTATATATGGGTTCTTATTCGTCAATATATAATCATATCTAACACAAATTATGAAATATTTCTTATATGGCTCTACACATAGTTTTATATTATTATGTATAGTGTCATACTAAATTATATATAAACGTATATGTAATTATATTTGTAATATGTTACTTTATGTACTTATATATGCACATGCAATTATATGTAGGACAGTATGTAATAATATAAAATCACATGTCTCCATTAGACCTCGCCTCACTTATATGGAAAATTTTTTTTCCAATTTTGCATTTGGGGATTGGTTAAATATGCGATTTGATGTAAAAATTCATATGTTAAAATTTGAAGTCGATCAGAGTGTGCCAACCCGTGCCACAATGAGGTCAAAGTTCAAAATATATAGAAAACAATCGTTTTTTCATTGATGACAAGTTATTTATTATAGAAAAAAACATGCAATTCATATAATGTTTTCTTAATTTCCAATTTTTTATATTCAAACATTTCATTAAAAAAAAATTAAATTATTAAATTATTATAAGAGCGACGATTTAGTATATGATGGGAATTCCTTTCGGTAGTTCTCAACAACATGAAGGAAGTACTGCTTGTCTTCTTCGCTATGTGTTAAGGACCGGTTAAAATCTGTAATAAGTTTGACTTTTCTCTCAGCAGCATCATTAACAACAATAATATTTTTCAGAATTTGAACGCCTTTAGTGTATTCTGCTCTTTCGTGCCAATTGGAGGGATCAAAATTTAAAAAATTGGTGTCTATTTCCAAACGTGCAAAAAAAGTTTTAGTTTTATGTGTTACAAAGCAACTCAAATCTTTAGATTGAAATTCTTTTAATTCTTCAATACTAGCGCAAACTTTTTTAGGCAGTGAAATTATATTGTCTTCCTCAGTTTCGATATCAGTTGCAAGTGCCGCAACCATTTTTCTTTTTACGTCAAAGGTTACGTTGCAATCAAAAAACGCAAGAGCAACTAACTCTTCCGATAAATACCATAGGTGGTTTCGGATTTTTGCTAATAATGGTATTGATATGTTTGGGTCAATATAACTTGCAATCTTTATAACCAGCTGGAAATCGTTATTTGGTGCTTCGACAACATAAGTGGTTCTGAACCAGTACGGAACATACAGGCGTACCAGAAATATACAACTATTTCGCAAACCATTCAACTGGCTGGAAGGCATTTGAAACTGGTTTTGTAAAGCATATATTTTCTTAGCATATATTTTTAAAACATATATAGCTTTCGACATGAATCTTGCATGGGATGTTGCCCCAGGTGCATGAAATGCGAAATTTGGGATGCTGCCACCAAGAAAAATATACGTAAGTTGTAATAACTCTTTATAATCATGTCGAATATGGTCTTTTTCTAAATGTTTAATACAAAACTCTTTGCTGAAGTTACATTCTTCGACACTTACAGCACGTTGCACTTCTTCATCCATAATACCAACTTTGAAATATTCCAACTTAAAAGTGTTCCATTCCCGTGAAAAACGTTCAAATATACGAACTTCTGGACCACTAGATTTTCCAAAATATACCTCAAAAACAGCTCGCAGTAAGATTTCTGCAATATGATGCCTGCACGGTAACCACATCAAACTCCGATCTAATTTTTTCTCCAGCAACATTGCTGCCCCATTATGTTGCCCAGTGTTAGGAGCAGTTGTGTCAAAGCACACCATTTCTAATGAATTTATCATGTCCATTTTCGTTAAATAATCATATATTGATTGTGCGATTGCTGCTCCAGATCCAACTTCAATAATTGGAATGGCAATTAACTTTTCAATTTTTTATGCAGTTAAAACAATAGCTAGGCGGTCAACTTTTTCTTTTCCAGCCATTGCAGGAAGTAGTTTACCATCCCAATGTAGAACGAATGTGTCAGGAATCTGAAAAATGTTAATTCTGTGAAATATTCATAACAATTTTAAAATAAATTTTATTACCTTGAAATTCTCAATAATTTCTTTGCCATGACGTTGACGATATTCTTTGCGTTGTCTTCTCAAACTTGTAGAATTAAGAACCAACTCTTCAATATTGTGACCTAAAGCTTTCGCTGTCGCAGAAATAAAATGTATTGCGAGTGGAGTCGATATATTACCAGCATACATGCATGCCAACATTCTGTCATTTATGAATTTTTTCTTAACACGATTCTCTGTCGGGTTAATGTTTTTTGGTTCAATTGTCGGCGAATCTGCAGACTTTTCAGATTCACATTCACTTTCATCACTTGCATCAAATTGTACAGTCAAGACTAAAGTAAAAATTATTGAACAAAATAAGTTGAAAGAAAAACATTACTCATGCTGACTTTAATATAACCTTCAGAGCTTTCAATTCTTTGATGCTTTTCTTTGCGTCGATTTTCCTTTTCTTCTCTTTCCGCCTTACGCTTTTCTTTATTTGTTAGGTTTTGATCTATTGAAGTCATTATGCCAACACGACCTTGTTCCCTTTGTTTAATTAAGAAATCTCTATCCTCCTGAATAGAAATTGATTCTAAGGCATCAACATGTGCAATATCGAATAAATTTTTCAAATGTTCTTTGAAATCTTCTTGCAAATTTATTTAGATTTAGAAACATTTTGCACCTTTCTCCACTCATCATATAATTTGTTTAATTTTTCAAAACTTGTGTAACGTTGAAATACGAGCCCTTTCCCAGAAGGGCAATATTTCTTCTAACGCTAATACAGAACTCTCTTTAATTGTCTTTTTTTCACACCGCACATAATAAAAGAAGCATTGTAACATTTGTAGTTTTCAAGGTAATTTGCATCCAACTATTTTTTTCCCCCATTTTCCTATCAAATGCACGTATATATCAGCAGATCTAAGATTTATTTAGCGCCCTAATAAAAATTCTGTACTGATTGTACTATTTTTAATTCTTTTAATAAACAACTTTTCACAACCCCACTCAATTTCGCAATGGAAAAATACTAAAATCAAAATATAAAAGCTAAACGAAATTGGTGGCAGAATGTCACAATGTACTATACCGTTAGTTTTCTTAGAACATAAGAACGTGGAATTTAACTCCGTTGTGTTGTGTTGTTACTCATTCAACTTGTGAGGGTTGTTTTACATGTAGATAAGACTGGGACAAATTTAGTGCTACGTAGATATGTATGCTTTGTTCAACGACTATATAGACTAAAGACAAACCACCAGCCTCAAATGCTGTTAAAAAGTCTCTTTAATTTTATATGCAAACTGGTTTTAAGAGAAACAGTTTTTAGTGTTTTTTTTTTTAACGCGTATTTTTTAATATTAATAAGCAAAATTTTGTGCTAATTATACAAAACTAATCCAGAGAACATATCAAAAAACACAAGTGCACTTTACAATTTAATTAAAATTGCTTAAAAACATTAAAAATAATTAATTAAAAATACCACTTTTTCACGTTTTTTGTTATTTTGCATTGAAACTCTCTTAAAACCAGTTCAGTTTTTCAGATGAGAGCCGTGGATAGTGCCCGCTTTGTTAAAAAGTTCCATGCACTATTTGAAAATAACAAATAAAAACGAGTACAGTTGATTTAGTTTTCTTGTGTTAGTTGCAAATATTTCTTTCATGCGTGAAGAGTATTTACGGAAAATAAAAAAATTTAAGGAAATACATAAAAAGAAAAAATTTTGTTAAAAAAAATTCCTAACTTATAATCAGAGTGTTCGTTTACTCGAATTTCTTAATACTTTTACTACAACTGGAAAGTTTTGTTTACTTTTTGTATTGAATTTTTCCAGCTGTAGTAAAAGTAGTAACTTGTAGTAAGTAAACGAACACGATTAATATCAATGAAGAAACTATTGTTTTCTATATATTTTGAACTTTGACCTCGTTGTGGCACGGGTTGGCACACTCTGATCGACTTCAAATTTTACCACATGAATTGTTACATCAAATCGCACATTTAACCAATCCCCAAATGCAAAAAATTTGAGGCGAGGTCTAGTCTCCATATTAAAACCTTTGAGGAAAAAATATCTAACATATGACAATATAAAAGTATATCTGCTTGAATTTAAAAGCATATGTATGTGGCCATATGTAAATATAAGTTACTATATGCAATTACATAAAATAATATATGATTATATCAAAACTTTTTTACTCGGGTTATTGAAAAAAAACTTGCAGCAAAAAATTGCTTTTTAGTAAAAATCCCATTTATTGGAAATATGCGTTTTTTTCAAATCAAGAGTGGCCAAATTTTAGAAATATTCATTACATTTTGACATTAAAAGAATTGTATTCCGTGAATGAATATTAAAGAAAATATAAATGTTGAAACTTAAACACCTTTTGTAATTTTTCATTTTTCGAAAAAAATATAATCGCGAATCAAATCGGGATTTTTAGAATTTCTAGAAAATAAAAACGGCAGTCTTTAAGTGGGTACATAGAGTTCCAGGGTAAAAAATATAATTAAAACAGAAATCCAAAGGTCAGATTTTGTCGTGGAATGGTCGATATATATTTTTTCATAGTAAAAATAAATTTGATAAGTTTTTTCTAATGTTAATGTTTTTATATTAGTTTAAGACTATATTAATACTTTCTTGAATTGATTGATTGAAAATCATTATCCCTAATATTAGCTGTGTTTTCGACTTAACTATATCCGTTAACTCATAAAAAACTCAAAGTGGATAAATACGCGTTTATGACGAAAACTAACACATTACTTTTCGTATGCACGATAACTTTCAACACGGATAATTATCAGCGTTGAAAACTCAACGTTTTTACATTTGCACACCTAACGTAACTTATTCGCGTTACCTCCTAAAAACTTTTGCTGACGTACGTTCGATTATAGCGGAACAACTATAAACATAACCTTTTATACATTTTTTTATACTCAGCAGTTTAACGTAGATTTGCTTTAAATACTTAACGTTGATAGTAGGGTTTGGGATTTCCCGGACTTTTTTATTTCCCGGGAAACGGGAATAAAAAAATTTGATTCCCGGGAATCCCGGGAAATATTTTTGAACAAATTTGTTAATGAAAACCACCTATATAAGTAATTTTTGTTAAAAAAAAAACACTATTTCAATAAAAATGCAGTCTGTGTAGTAAGAATTCAAAGTAAAAAAATATCAGAATGTTGAAAATTTAATTTTACATAAATTACTCTAAGCACTGCCAAATGAATAGCATGATTCCAGCAGAAAGCACTCACTACTGGACTGTCGGAAACAAACCGTTTCATCACATTTGGCCCATTAGATATGGTGGCCACAATGTTATTTTCCAAAGACAAATAAAACTCTTCTAGTCTTATTTCTACAATTCTTCTTATTTCATCAGCATTACATCTTCCTGGTATATAAACCAACCCCAGGTTATAAAATGAATTATTTCCGTTTATACATATGTTCAAATATCTCTTTTGTGATATTCATGTCCATTCATCTAAGATTATAGTAAATCTCCTATTGTTAGAAATATTATTCGATATTTCGTTTATCATGATATCTTTTACATGATTGTAGAAATTTAATATAATGTTCTTTACATCGGTTTCATTTTTTGGCAATGCCAGGTTATTATTATAAGAACTTTCTCGAATAAACGAAGATCTATTTATGGTGCGGATTGACATTCCGTCGACTGCGGCTAGTTTGGATACCATTTCAGAAAATTTTTGCCCTACCATAAAACGTTCAATGCCTATTCAGCTTACACTTTTTTCTTCGGGTACTTTGCTAATTTTAGCTGGAGCGTTATTTTTGTTGTTGTTTTTTTTAAAAGAAGTTGCATGACCATCAATTTTTTTTTTTTGTGAAGCAAATTTAGATGTCGGATAACCAAATTTAGATACCTCTGTTAACCATTAGTCTTTTAGGGCAAATATTGCACTGCGCTGCATTGTCCTTTTTTGTGAAGTATTTCCATACTCCTGACATTTTATTCTTTAATATAAAAGAATATATTAGTTTGGAAGCAGATGTATTAAAATAAAGTAAACTTACTTGAAAATATAACATTTATTAATGAAAACGTTACTTATAAAATTATTGGCCCTTAATATAAAGGAGTATTTTAAATTTAAAGTCGACTTTATTTTTAATCATATGGTTTTGTTCATTTTGTGTATGAAAACCTTACAAAAATATTTATATTTTCAAACATTTTGATTGGTTGCAAATAAATTAACCAATCAGAATGCTCCAAAAATAAACCAAGTCAAGGTATACTGCCACCCAATATTTTAACTAAAGTCGACTTTAACTAAAATATATATTTGAAAAATTTAGATATTAAGGGCGATTATTTGTAAGAAACAAAACTTTTTTTTCATATTTCTTTTAAACATTTTACCAAGTTTTTAGGTTTTACTACTTAAATTTTAAATAAGTTATGCGAAAAATCTTTATTAGTTGAAATGCTCCTAATTAGTTGGCAAAGATTTTTTTGTGTGTCAAATAAATTGATTCCCTTTTAAAAGATTTTAACAATGACATTTTTGTTTTGGTATTTAAAATGTTTTTTATGACTAAAATCGTATTCCAAACAAAAACAATTTAAAAAATTTAATATTTTTAAAATTTCCCGTTTTCCCGGGAAAAATATATTATTTTCTCGGGAATTCCCGGCAAACTTTTCCCGGGATTTCCCGGGAATTCCCGAACCCTAGTTGATAAGCATGAGATAAAATCATACATGGGAATTTTTCATTACCATTGAATTTTCATTACCATTAGTTCATACTAATGACAATGAAAAAAATTCCATTACCATTTAATGGTAATGAAATATTTTTCATTAGAAAAATCATTACTAATGGTAATGAAATTACACTAATGTATAAAAAAACTAATTACAATTGATTAAAAACCATTTGTTTACAAAAAATTCAGACAAATGAAAACGAACAACTGGTTTGACCAGGGAAGTTATAAAACATACTTTATTAAGGAGGATCCATTTAATTCCGTTAAACTTTATCTGGATACAAATAACAGCGGAATGGAAAGTAATATTTAATTTTAAATGAGCATGAGCCTTAATGAGCATATTCCATCTTCTATTTCAGCGAGTTTTACTCCATTTTTACGTTTTTCTGTCAATGGAAATTATTTTATTTAATTTATTCATTATCAATGGTAATGAAATTTAAAATCATTGTCATTAATCAATTAAATTAAATTTTAGAATCATTACCATTAATTAAAAAAAATGGTAATGAAAATAATTTCATTACAATTGATATCAATGTAATGGTAATGAAATCATCAATTAATTAGTCCACCTAATTAATTAGTCCCATGTATGGATAAAATACAGCTATTAACAAATAAAATTTAATTTTCAATAAAAATGGGTTTTTATTTCAAATTCGCATTAAAAACAATATTGGAGAAATATTTGGGGATTTCGAAAATTTTTTGGGGATTTCAACTTCTCAAATTGGGATATGAGCACAAACTTTTCTGGTAACGCTGCCACACAAGAACAAAAATTGCAAAAACCAACAACAAGCACTAGCTCAAAAACATTACCTATAATAATGACAAGATCAATGACTAAAGCTGCTGCGAACACTCCAACAAAAACTAATGCTACAAAAAAATTAAAAAAACACTTAATATTGCTTTACCAAAGCTTACAATACCAAATCAACACACTTATTATAATGAACAAGAAGAAATTATGTTCGTTGATGACGAATAATTATTTTGCTACTTTTACATCATGGATTTAAAAATCACTCAATTCACCATACATGGGAATTTTTCATTACCATTGAAATTTCATTACCATTAGTTGCCACTAATGACAATGAAAAAAATTTCATTATCATTTAATGATAATGAAATATTTTGTATTAGAAAAAACATTATTAATGGTAATGAAATCACACTAATGTTAAAAAAACTAATTACAATTGATTAAAAAACCATTTGTTTACAAAAATCTTAATATATAGCACTAGCGGGCGCAGCCCACTACGTTGTTAGCGTGCCATAAAGTTTAGGGGGGGGGGGGGCTGCGCACCACCCACAATTTTTTTTAAATTCGTTTTTTTATTTAAAGTACAGTTTTTATAATAAAAGCCTTCACCCAGCCACCACAAATAAATAATTCTGCACAACAATGGGTTTAAAATAAATAAATATTTGATCACTTTTTCTCATGAAAGTGGATTGTTAGTAATGAATCCATAATAAATTGCAATATACGTGTGTATTTTAACCCTCTAACCGGCCTAAGCTTTTTTGCAATGAAATTTATACCATGTGTTCCTCACGAAAAATAAACAATAAGTTCTTCTACAAAATTTTTTTTTCGTTGCCTACTTTAGGCGATATGGGCCAAAATAGTTTAAGGGTGAATCTCGAAATCTAGCGCATAAAAATTACTAGGTTTAGGCACAAATTACTTCTCTTACCAAGATGTAATTGTAATAAAAAAATTACATTTTTTGTGCAGTTACTTAAGAGGATATAGCGATTTTCGTTTTTCGAAAAACGCGAAATTGAGCGAAAACGCACCAAAACTTCAATATATATTATTCAAACTTATAAACTTTGCTACTTATACCAAATATATTCTTTTTGCCAAATTTCAGAAAAATCCGTCCATTCGTTTTGAAGTTAAGGCGATGTCCTTTAAAGGTATCCTTATGGTATCCTGTGCGTCCTTGGACCAAAGTAAGGAACTTTTTCAATAGCTTAAGCTCCAATCTTACTTCATGGTCACTATCAATTGTTTTAGTCAATTTAAATATGTTTTTAAGATTTTTGAAAATTTTGTTTGTTTTAAAATATTTAATTTTTGCAATTTTACGAAATTTTATTTTTGACACTTTCTCGCTTCCAAACCGTGCATTGTATACAAAAAAATTCTTCACAAATAATTTAATAAATTTTGATTTCTATTGAAAAAGCATAATTTCTTATTATAAAATACTCCTTTGGCGCATTTCTGGTCAATTTAATATACCCCGCCTGGAGGCGGGCTTGCCGGTTAGAGGGTTAAGATAATTTCGTAAAGTGCGAACTTAGGTAGATAGACCCGTAAGTAGTTTGTTCATTTGTGTTTTGAATGAAAATAAATAACGTAAAGCAGGGTTGGAAAGCATTTTATAATATTAAAAATAGAGGGCAAAGCCCGCTACGTTGTTAGCGTGCCTTAAAGTTTTTTTTTTTAATTCCAGTTTATGTAAAGGTAGACCTGGCAATTCAAGTAAATTCACAAATTCAGTTGGAAAATTTACTGCGTCGGTTTCTTCCACCGGTGCTTCGTTACCTGCAGTTTATATATTAAAAGGGATTCTTCACCCCTTTTTGTTCCACCCAGTAAAAATCACAAATATATATAATCTTGCCTCAATCGCATGCGAAATTTCAAGTACCAAACTCCGGCAGTTTGAGTCATTCAAATTCCATTCCATTTTGTTTAACAATTTTAGTGTTCCAATGCAACTCCTTCCAAGATTCCATTTTGTTCACCATTCCATTGCATTTCGTTCCCATTATCTGTTATTCCAATTCCACTCGTTCCCCGTTTCATTCCATTTTGTTCCTACTGTCTTGTGTAGCGATATTGATATCAGTCGCTTCTATTTCCATTTCTTTGCACTTGCTCCGTGCCATTCCTCTTTTAACTGCAGTGTTCCAATTCCACTCGTTCCCCATTCTACGCCATCTCGCTTCTCATTCCTTTTCGTTCTATATTCCATTCCTCTTTCAATCCATTTCCATTGTCTATAATTTCCATTCAACTCGTTCAACGTTTATATCCATTTCGTTCCACTTGTGTAGTGTTTCAATTCCACTCGTTTCCTATTTAGTTTCTTAATTTTAGTGTTCCATATACACTCGTTCTTTAAATTTTAGGTTTCTAGCTAAAGACGCAGATGTTCAGGGGGGGGGGGCAATTTTCCCTTTTTGAGACACCATTTTTACCACGTTCCTGTCCAAAGTCCTAAAAATGTCTTGTCGATAAGTTAGCCCATACTCCAAGGAAAACATATTATAGATTACGGGTTTCTAGCCGAAGGGTTAGGTTAGGCCATCAAGGGGGAGAATTATTCCGTTTTTACCCCTCCCGGTAGGAATTTCCAAAAATTCCGAGAACGTCTGCATTGGAGGAGGAACCTACTACATACATAATTTTAGGTCTCTATATCCAGCAGTTTGCCCAACTCGGCAAGGGGGAAACTCATACCCCTCCCGGTATGAGTTTCCAAAAATACCGTCTTAGGGGACGTCTACGTTGGAGAAAGAACCCAAATACCGAATTTAAGCAGTTTGGCAAGGCCGTTAAGGGGGAGACTTCCTGTTTTTGACCCTACCTGTGGAAATTTCCAAAAATCTCATCTTAGCGGATGTCTACAATAGAGGAGGAACTTTAGTACCAAATTTCAACTTCCTACCTCCAGCAGTTGGGCAGGCCTTTAAGCGGCACTTTTCGCTTCATTAATCCCCATTTTTGCAATGTCCCTGTCCAAAATTCCACAAAGCACCTTTCCGATAAGTGAGCCCATACTCCAAGGAACATGTGTTTTACATTTCAGGATTCTAGCCAACTTTTACTATTTGTACCCCTCTGGGTAGGAATTTCCGAAAATCCATCGACAGGGAATTTCAGCTTCCTAGTTCCAGCAGTTTGAGCAGGCTGTCAAGTGGGACACTTTTTCTTTTTTTGTCCCTCCCGGTTGGAATTAGGCTGGAAGAGGAACCTAAGTACCGAATTTCAGCTTCCAATTCCAGCAGTTTGGACAGGTCGTTAAGGGGCCACTTTCCCTTTTTGAGCCCCTATTTTATAACGACCCTGTCCAAAATTCAAAATACTATCTTTCTAATACTCCAGGGACCCACATTTTAAATTTCAGGTTTCTAGCCGAAAGGGTTTTTACAGGCCACCAAGGGGAGGCTTTCTTCTTTTTGCCCCTACCTTTAGGAATTTACAAAAATTGGATCTTCGTGGCTGTCTGCGATGGATGAGGAAAATCCATACCAAATTTCAACTTCATTGCCTCAGCGGTTTGGGCAAGCCATTATTGGGGACATTTTTCCCTTTCAACCCACATTTTTACTATGTTTCTGTTCCAAAATAGAAAAATTACGTTGCCGGTGAGTTAGTCCTACTCCAGGGAATACATATTTAAAATTTTAGGTTGGCCAGTAGGGATTGGGCAGGCCGTCAAGGAGAATACTTTCCCCTTATCTCCCTCCCGATAGGAATTTCAAAAATTCCGTCTAAGTGGACGCCTACACAGAAGGAGGAACTCACATACCGAATTTCGGCTACATAGTTTCAGCAGTTTGGGCAGGCCGTCAAGGGAGAAACATCCCCCTTTTAGGATATCCTGTAGGGAATTCCAAAAATACAAACTTAGTCGATGTCTACTACAGTGGAGGAATCTTTATGCCAAATTTCAACTTCTTATCTCCAGTAGTTTCGGCAGGCAGTTAATGGGGACACTTTTCCAATTTGTGAGACCGTCTATGGCGACGTCTATGCCGAATATCAAGAAACCTTGTTTTAGTGGAGATATTTGTGGGGGGAGGAAAAAAGTACTTTTCGTGAAATTATATTTGTTTAAATGGAATTTTTTGGAAAAAGCGAAATTTTTTGGAGAAAGATACTTTATTTTTACAAAGTACTTTATGGAAGAAGGTACTTTTTTTGAAAAAGTTATTTTTAGGAAAAATTTATTTTTTTTGGAAAAAGGTCCTTTTTTGGGAAAGGGTCTTTTTTTGGAAAAGGTATTTTTTTGGAAAAAGGCATTTTTTTGGAAAAATTATTTTTTTTTTGGAAAAAGGTACTTTTTTTGGATAAGGTACTTTTTTTTGTAAAAAAGTAAATTTTTTTAGAAAAAGGTACTTTTTTTGGAAAAAGGTACTTGTTTTGGAAAAATGTACTTTTTTTGGAAAAAGGTACTTTTTTTGGAAAAAAGTACTTTTTTTGGAAAAAGGTACTTTTTTTGGAAAAAGGTACTTTTTTTGGAAAAAGGTACTTCTTTTGGAAAAAGGTACTTTTTTTTGGAAAAAGGTACTTTTTGGAAAAAGGTATTTTTTTTTGGAAAAAGGTACTTTTTTTTGGAAAAAGGTATTTTTTTGGAAAAAAGTAATTTTTTTTTTTGAAAAAGGTACTTTTTTGGAAAAAGGTACTTTTTTGGAAAAAGGTCTTTTTTTGGAAAAAGGTACTTTTTTTTTGGAAAAAGGTACTTTTTTTGGAAAAGGTACTTTTTGTGGAAAAAGGTAATTTTTTGGAAAAATGTACTTTTTTTGGAAAAAGGTATTTTTTTTTGGAAAACGGACTTTTACCAAAAATTGGAAAAAATCTGAAAAAATGCCAAAATTGAAAAATTTTGTAAAAATTTTGAAAAAATCGTCATAACTTAAAAAAATCGTCAATATTTGAAAAAATTGCCCAAATAGTCAAAATTAAAAAAAAAATCGCCAAAAATTAGATTAAATTGCCAAACTTGCGAAATATCGTAAAAATTTTGAAAAAATTGTCAATATTTGAAAAAAATTACCAAAATCGTCAAAATTTCAAAAAGTCGTCAAAAATTGGAAAAAATCGGAAAAATTGCCAAAATTGAAAAATTTTTTAAAAATTTTGAAAAATCTTTATAACTTGAAAAAATAGTCAATATTTGAAAAAATTGCCCAAATAGTCAACATTTAAAAAAAATCGACAAAAATTAGACAAAATCGCCAAAATTGCAAAATATCGTAAACATTATGAAAAAATTACCAAAATTGTCAAAATTTAAAAAACTCGTCAAAAATTGGAAAAAATCTGAAAAATTGCAAAAATTAAAAAATTTTGTAAAAATTTTGAAAAAATCGTCATAACTTGAAAAAATTTTTATTGCTGGGTTATTAAGTGATGAAGGTCTAACCAACAAGTATAAACCTATAGAGAGACTACCGTCCTCGCCAAATTTTGTTGTTGTGTGGCGAACTTGGCAAAGGCTAAGAAAACATGTTGATAATGTTGTTAAGAGAAAAAATGAGACGGAAGAGCATTTTGAAAAACATTTTTTCGTTTTTTGCTTTTGAAAAAAACTTTTTTGATTAGTGTTGTCAAGTTTTATTTTCCAATTTAGGGGGTTTTTAATGAATGTAGTAAATTTTTTTCAACTACTGTTTTTAATAATTTTTGTTAATATTATTTGAAAATTTTGTAAATAATTTATTTTATTATACAAATAATATATAATTCAACTTATGTTTTTAAAAATTTTTGTTAATATTATTTAACAATTTTGTAAATAATTTATTTTATTATACAAATAATATATAATTCATTTTCACCGTTCTTGTAAATTTAAATGTATATTATTTTTGTTAACTATACTATATTTTAAAAAATAAAACTATATTAGCTATCAATATTAGTTTAAAAAAACCCAAAATTGACACTATTGACAAATGTTTGTTGGCACGTTAATTTTTCCATGTTGAAGCAACATTGGAATCTCTTAAATCCTCTTAAAAATCTGAAAATTCTCTTAAAAATCTGAAAAAACTCACTCAACCTCAATGCTTATTATATAGGGAAATGTGTAAAAAAAAACACTCAATCTCTCATTTTTTTACAATGTTTACACAACATGTTTTGTTTTCTTTCCCGACTTCACGAACAAAAATAAAGAGTAAAGGTTAACAGAGGAAGAGTGGTATAGAAACCCACTGGTCTAACACTGGTCACTGTTTCACCGATTCAGCAATAAATCGATCATTTTGCACATGTACTGACGTAGGTTATTGATTTGAATTTTCTTTTATTTTGTAATGTCAGGTAAGTTCAGAATAGACTTCTGCAACGTACGGGGACTTAAGGCGAATTATTTCTCGGTATATGCTCACATTCGTTTCCATCGGCCGGATGTTTTAGCCTTATGTGAAACCCAGGTATATGAGGATGCTGATCCACAGGATTTTCATATACCTGTTATCACCTTCTATCGTTATTTATTCTTCATAGGGGACTTGCGATATACGTTCGTAATGATGTTGTGTACCAGTTGCAGCAACAATTTACCTCGAATAATGAATTTAATTGTCTATTGGTTAAATTCAAAATCAGGACACACATCTTACATTTCGGATTTCTGTATAGAAGCCCAAATATGGAAACGAGCAACTCATTCAATTGTTTTGATTCGCTATCCAACTCCATATCTCGAATAGTGAAATCGTAGTTGCTGGCGATTTTAATGTTCACAATTCTACCTGGCTTCGCCATTCGAGTGGGAGAACTTCCGTTGGCACTTACGTCGAACTTTTCGCCGCGCACAATCACCTTGCGCAACTTGTGAATGAGCCAACACAAATTCCGTGTGTTGAAGGGCAGTTTCAGAATACCCTCGACCTTTTCCTTACTTCACACCCTAACAAGTATGAAGTAAGGTCACTTGCACCTCTCGGTAACTCGGATCACTGTATCATTTCCGCATCCTTTTCATATTCAGAACTTCGTAACGTTTCACGGACAGCCACGAAACGGTCAATTTTTATATATGAAAAGGCTCGTTGGGTAGACCTCAATGATTTTTATCGGCATTTTAACTGGAATCTTTGCTTTCTGGACAACGACGTTGATGCCGCTGCGAAAATGATAGAAAGCGTGATTTTGCTTGGAATGAAGTCATTCATTCCTTCAAAGCGCATTTCGGCTAAGCCTAATCATAAATGTTGGTTTAACCAGACGTGTAAAAATGCAGTCAGATCTAGAGAGGATGCATTCGGTAATTGGCGTTTGAATAAAAACAACATTACTGACATTCTGCGCAAGCAGGCGAGAACTGAATGTGCCAAAGTACTAAGGCGTGAAAAGTTTCTACACGAACAGCGTCTACGTGCTAAAGTTCTTGCTGCTCCTCGGGGCAGTAAGACCTTTTGGTCATTTGTTAAAAGAGTAAGGGATAATGCTAGATCCTCTATTCCAACTCTTATAAAGAATGACCAATTATTCACTGAACCGGTTGATAAGGCCAACCTTCTGGCTGAATTATTTTCAGAAAATTCGTTTCTGCCGGAAAGCGATCAACCCCTGCCCGAGCTCGAAAGAGTAACACATACTATTCCAAAGATTTTCTTTCGTTCTCGTGCCGTTAAAAGGGTTCTCACGAATCTCGACGTAAGTAAGTCAGCGGGCCCGGATGGCATTCCAGTACTGGTACTGAAACAGTGCTCTTCGACGCTATCGCGTCCATTGGCAACCCTCTTTAGCACGTCATAACGTACGGGTATCTTTCCATCATGTTGGAAGATTGCCAATGTTCAGCCAATTCCAAAAAAGGGTGCGGCTACCAACCTTGAAAATTACCGCCCAATTGCAATCTGCTTTGCGCTCTCCAAGGTTATGGAGAGCGTGGTTAACTACCATCTTGTTAATTATCTGGAGTCAAACTCACTTCTCAACGATCGACAGTATGGTTTTCGTAGAAGCCGTTCAACGGGAGATCTGATGGCGCTTCTTTCGGAGCGTTGGAGTCGGTCCATTCACAGATTCGGTGAAAGTAAAGTAGTTGCTTTGGATATTTCCAAGGCGTTCGATCGTGTGTGGCATAAAGCACTAGTGTCAAAGCTTATTGCTTTTGGTGTTGGTAATGACTTCTCTCGATTCATATCGAGCTTTCTCAGGGATCGTACTATAAGAGTTGTTATAGATGGGGTCTCATCCAACGAGTTTCAGTTAAATGCAGGGGTACCGCAAGGCTCCGTTCTTTCTCCTACTCTCTTTCTTATCTTTCTAAACGACTTTCTTGTTCGAACTTGAAATCCTATATACTCTTTCGCAGATCACAGCAACATTTGTCATTCATATTCCTTCGATCATAGGGCAAGCCTTGCGGAGGTTGGGGGCAAAAGGCAGATTATGAATGACACACTCAGTCATGATCTATTGCCAATCTCCGAGTGGGGTCGTGTGAATAGGGTCGATTTTAATGCACGCAAGACCCAATGTTGTTTGCTGACCCATAGGGCAGTGGGATCATCATCTCGTCGAAAGAAGCATTCAAGTGTCTTGGTTTTCTTAATCGGTGTCGTAAATATTTTTTCTCTACGAGGCTTAGTTTTCGAGAAAAACGCGATTTTAAAATTTAGCAATGCAAGTCAAAATCTAGTTTCACTATCAGGGTATTGGTAGTGACTTTTGACCTTTGGTGCAGTCATTTTTCCTCTAGCTCTTCTAGTTTTCGAAATATGGACGATTAAAATTTTATTTAAGCGATTTTAGCACTTTTCACAAATGACTCACTATGACTTCCCTGTACCAAAACCGTTGTCCGTTTTCATTTAACTCATTTAGTTATCGAGATATTGGGGACATTCCAAATAAAAGCCATTTTCTCTCTACGAGGCTTAGTTATCGAGAAAAACACGATTTTAAAATCTAGCAATGTAAGTCAAAATTTAGTTTCGGTATCGGGGTATTGGTGGTGGGTTTTGAACTTTGGTGGAGTAATTTTTCCTCTAGCTCTTCTAGTTTTCGAGATATGGACGATTAAAATTTTATTTAAGCGATTTTCAATTTTTGTGATAAATAAATTTTGGTGATCCGATCAATTTTGTAAAACCGAAATTTTGCCGATTTTTTCTAATTTTTGAAATTTCGAATTTCCGAAAGTTTTGACATTTATGCAATTTTTTTTTTTTTAATTTTGACGATTTTTTTTCAAATTTTTGACGATTTTTCATATTTTTGTGATTTTTTCCAATTTTGGAAATTTTTTAAAATTTCGACGATTTTTTTCAATTTTGGCGATTTTTGCAAATTTTTGACGATTAGTTTTAAATTTTTGACGATTTTTTAAATTTTTACGATTTTTTTTTTCAATTTTTGTGATTTTTTCCAATTTTGGAAATTTTTTAAATTTTGACAATTATTTTCAATTTTGGCGGTTTTTTTCGAATTTTTGACGATTTTTAAAATTTGACGATTTTTCAAATTTTGACGATTTTTTTCCAATTTTTATGATTTTTTTAAATTTTGGAAATTTTTTCAAATTTTGAAAATTTTTTCAATTTTGGCGATTTTTCAAATTTTGGCGATTTTTTCAAATTTTTGACGGTTTTTAAAATTTTGTCGTGTTTTTCCAATATTTTCCAATTTTTGTGATTTTTTTCAATTCTGGAAAGTTTTTCAAATTTTGACAATTTCCAACCCTGATTTCAGTGAATTTTCTGCATTTTTTCGTTTCTCGAAAAGCTTTATTTTTTTAATCGATACATTATCAATGGTAATGAAATTAAAAACCATTGTCATTATTCAATGAAATCAAATTCGAAAATCATTAACATTAATTTGAAACAATGGTAACGAAAATAATTTCATTACCATTTATATCAATGTTAATGAAATCGTCAATTAATTAGTCCACCTAATTCATTAGCCCCAAGTATGATTATCACGAACTCCAACTTATAATAAAAGACCACAATCCTGATATTCTTTCCATTCAAGAAACACACATTCCATACAACACCGGTAACATCATTTATCCACGACAATTCAATGGATTCTTTCATAACACTGTGAGACAAATGATAGGGGTCAGTGATCGGGAAGGGTTCAAACTACCGGGGAAAGTTATATCGGTAAAAAAGAAGTTATACGTATCCCGGCGTTTCGCTGGGTCAAGTCTAGGAATCGAGATATATCGATTTGACCTTTGGTGGTCTTTTTTTGACATAACTCGAGAACCACTAGTCCGATTTTGCTCAAACAATTTTAAAAAAATTAAAAATTACAATTCCTTTAATCTGTTCATATAACGTTTTTCTATATACTCAACAGTTTTGCCGGTAAAAATAAATGTTTGTTAACGCTACCATAAAAATCAAATAACCTTTTGTTTATTACTTTTTTTTAATATTTTAGGCAAAAAATATTTTTTTCTTCATACATTTATTTTTACCGGCAAAACTGTTGAGTATATAGAAAAACGTTATATGAACAGATTAAAGGAATTGTAATTTTTAATTTTTTTTAAAATTGTTTGAGCAAAGTCGGACTAGTGGTTCTCGAGTTATGTCAAAAAAGAGACCACCAAAGGTCAAATCGATATATCTCGATTCCTAGACGTGACCCAGCGAAACGCCGGGACACGTATAACTTAGAAAGAGCATTCGACCGCATCGGAATCCGTTCCGTGACGTTTCTGTAATGCGCCGTGCCGGATGGCTCTTTTGCGTAGTTAGTCTTTTCCGTAACAACGTATCAGCTGTTTAATGTTGTTTTTCTTAGCAGAGATCTGCGCCAACCAGATAAATCGGTTGCGGTGACTAAATAAAAAAATTGCAGCGGCGGCTTAAAGCTGGCTGTGAGCCAAAAGCTGATCGGCTAGCCAAGTATAACTTGACACTTACAAAACATCGGCTTAACCGTAAAAAAAGAAAATTAAAAAAAATATACACTATTTTTAGATATTTATCGTGTAAATTTTTCAACGGCGGCGGTGACGAAAATTAGACGGCGGATAAATTTAGCCGGTTTAAGACATTCGTCGCAGATCTCAAAATACCAGCTGTCAACTCGCTGTCACTTAACGGATAACAAAAATTCTGTTTTCAACAGGTTCATCCGGCATGGCACGTTACATTACAGACAAACTAACGACTCAAATGCTTTTTCATAGAACAAAAACAAATCAGCTGATTCGTCACGGTACGTTACGTACAAACTAATTACACCTTTATACTCCAACAACTCTCAGATTGGAAAATAGGAAAAAATATGTACTCTATAATAAAAAGCTTTTTAATGAATCGAAAGTTCAATGTAACAATAAATGGTCAACAATCAAGGACATTCTCTCTATACAATGGCATACCACAAGGATCGCCGTTGTCAGTAGTATTATTTATAATCGCCTTTAACCAATTCAGTAAAATCATTTCCACACATAAACACATCGAACACGCTATTTTCACAAAAATTAAGGATAATAACAAGGTCAAGGAGATTTTCGCAAACATTCTTCGGGATATCGGCAATTGGTGCATATTTTCTGGTGTTTCTACACTGGGAAACAAAGGTTTATTTTGAAGGGGGTCACGAAAAAAAGTAAAAAAAGTGCCCCCTTCATAATGGTTTGTTTTGTGATGATTCCCAAAATATTTCGGGTCTAGCAATGAGATCTCACGAGCTGCACCATTTTTAAAAAAGGTATTTTTTTTAGTTTTTGTAAGAAATTTGCATCTTACCTGAAGACATCATACACAATATGGGCATCATATGAAAGGTTTTTTAGAGGCGCGTCCAGCGGTTTATACATACAACATGTTCCAGTATATCCTGACATGTCCTATTTTCAATGATATTCAATAAAAAATTTTTTTTTGACTCTTTTGTACGGAGGTGATTGAAATGTCAAACTTACATATCACAATCTTTAGTCGACTGAACACGTGTTTCAGATTTTTTTTAAATTCGCGATTTTCCGCGTTTTATTAGAAATTCAATGTGGTGGAAACAGTACTGCCAGCCCATTTTGTTGAAAAATCGTCAATTTTAGGATAAAAAATCGTCAAAATCGTCATTTTAGGAATGAGAAATCTTCAAAAATTCGTCAATCCAAAAATCCCTTATATATCAATAAAAAAGAATAAGTTTACCAAAAACCCAGTTTTTATAATTATAATAATATACACAGAAAAGAACCAGGGAAAACCTTACCTAACGATAAAGGTATCCAAATTTAATAAAATTCAGGGAAAAATTCAAATGATAGGGAAAAATTTAAGAGTTAAAAAGTTGAATCAAAAACTAACCTATTTTTCTATGAAAACATGTCTGAAATTCACGATATTTGGATATGTTTATACACAGAGTTAAGGTACTGGAGAACACAAACATTAAATACCCTATTGTGAGTCCAGAGTTGCCACTTATTTGAAATGTTGAAAAAGGGTCTATGGAAAGACAACGAATATCGACACCCCCTATACAAAATTGAATAGAGATAATTATGTGTACATTTGAGATAAAACCAACAACAATTTTCTCATACAAATATCCTATTCGAAAAAAATAATAACTGAATAAAAAAAATTGGAACTCTTCGGGTATATTTTGTATACCTATAGATACGTCTCCAAAAAAGCTTACAATTGTTAACCAATTTGACTTTGAAATTATAAGAAATAAATTAAAAAACCGAAAATTGTGTCAGTTCTGACCTTACTTTTAACCCCTAAACATGAGATTGGGCGCGAAAAAATACGTGTACATTATTTTTTTCTTCTATATCACATAGCGTAAAAAATTATTTTGAATATTTTTATTTATGTAGTTTTTAATAAAAATGCAATTCTTTAACAAAAAATCATGCCATTTTAAAAAATCGTCATTTTTCATATATGAAATTTTGAAAAATCGTCAATCGTCATTTGCAGTAATATGGATACCAAATCTTTTCTTTTGACAAGTTAGTTATGGATATAGTTTGGAATTTTGCAAATTTCGTACATTTTGCACGATTCTCTGGACCAAATTTTGTTAAAATTTTCGAGTTACTGCAATTTGCATTTGAATTAAGTATGTAGTTGATGCAAGATAAAAATGCAACTTAACAGAAAAAAACCCAACACGCGCTTTTTTTGGCGGAATTTATTTTTTTCGCCAAAAAAGGTATTATAAAATTTTATTTAGGGTCAGCCTATATTTAGACTTTTCTTAAAAAAAATACAGATACGCGTATTTCGATAAAATATTTTATTTAATAATAAACCTACAAAAAATTTCATAAAACTTTTTTCTTCAGTTGGGGTAGCTCTAAATTTGTATAAAAATGTATTAAATTTGCAAAATTGTAAACTATATCCACTCAAAGATGATTTCCTTTCAAAAGAAAAGTTTTGGTATTCGTACTGCCCTATTTAGAACACATTGTTTTCACCACATTGAATTTCTGATAAAACGCGAACCATCGCGAATTTCAAACAAATCTGAAACACGTGTTCACTTAAATCTACACTCTAAGAAAAATTCAGTTGGAACGAGGTTGTCACAATAGAATTGAGGTTATTCCAACAGAAATGAGGTTGGTGCAACCGAAATGAGGTTGTTACAACCGAATTCGGTTGACTCATCCGAATTTCAGTTGCAACAACCGAATTAGGCCGTAGCAACCGAATGTAAAGAAATTGGGTTAATACAACCGAATTCCGTTGTCACAACTGATTTTTTTTGCGAGGTTGCTGCAACCGAATTTTATAGTGATTCGGTAGCAGCAACCCCGTAATTCAGTTGTAGCTTTCGAATTGATTGAAAAAAATTTCAAAAGTTAAAAGCTACACCGATAAAATTCCATAGTATAATAGTTGACAAATTCTATAGTTGGTTTGAAATAAATATAAAACAACTATAATAATCGTTATCAACTAAGGTTTCGGTTGTAAGCACCAAACGTTTTCTTAGTTGATTTAAAAACAACTAATAAAAATTAAAATCGAAATGTCAAAAAAAAAAAATACATTAACAAAACAATCTATAATTTCGAGAATTTTAAAAGAAATAAAAATTTCAATATTTGTTTTAATTGTTGGGAGAATTTCATTGCAAAATCTAAATTTAGAGGTAACGTGAAAAGGTATTTATTTAAGAAAAGTACTAAACAGTCTGAAACATTTTCATTTCAGATGATGGAAAATTAAAGCCTAAAAGGGAAATAAAAATATAGATTTTGAAATTGGAAAATTTGGAAAGCTTCGACTTTCATTTATGAAGCTGACAAAAATTAATATATGCAAAAATATACTAATATAATGTCATTGCAATAATATATGTTGTACAATTTTATTTTTATTTAGTTTTCAATATAAAAGAAAATATTTTAATGATCTATGGTTCCTATCAACCAATTTCAAATTGAATGTAGTCGATATCTACTAATTTCAAATTTTATTTAATAAATCGTAGCCATCAACTAAGTATTGCTGATATCAACTCCCAAAATAGTTGAAATTCAGATTTTTTAAAAACTTAGTTAACGCCAACTAAAGCAATTCAACTAAGTTCTAGTTAGGGGTATTTCACCTAGGAGATGGATGAAATATTCGTTATAACCAACTGAGGAATATTTTGGGTGTAGAAAACGAGTTCATTGAAAATTACAACAGAAAACAAAACTTCAAATACGTAAATAAAATAAATTAAAAAAAGAAAAAATTTGTATTGACGAACAAACGATGGAAAAATGTATCTACAAAAATATAATAAGGGGTAAGTATTCGTTCATGTGACAATATATTGGATGGTGATTTTGCTTCATACTTATATTTTCTTCCAATCAATGTTCACAGATTAATTGCATATTTTTGATTACAAATAAGAAGAACCATTCCTGTTCATTTATTTGTGTTAAACCGGTAATATTTAATATATAAATCCCTCATGAAAACCGTTGTATACTGCTAATAATTTACAATTACCGAATGTTGTACAGATCCAAGTAGTTATTTGATATAGTGTAGTTAGGTTGGTGCTGAATCGTAAAAAGAAGCATATCGTCGTTGCGCCTAAGTAAATAGCTGTTTGTTTTTTTCCAACTTTACAGGAGAACAAAAAAACTGTTTAATTTTGTAATTTTTTTAATGTCATATTTTTTATTTATTCCTTTAACACTTTCCGATAATTATACCACAAAAAAAAATCCAGCTTTTTAAGGCGCATAGGCGCTATTAAAGATTTTTCCTAAAGACTACACATAGCTATTTTTAAACTGCCAATTGATGTACCTTAATTTTTTTTTATACAAATAGATATTTTTGTTTATAAAAATTTTAAAAGAAAATGCTGAGTTCTTACATTATATTAAAATTGGATTATGGGCTTCTGTTAATATTACTTGTGGTGTCATATGCAACACTACACTCGTAGAAATAAACCAGTAAAAATGGCAGAAAAATCTACAAAAAATTAGTTAAAACTGACCTTGAAAAAAACACTGCTGAAATTAGCAGATTTTTTGCTAAATACTAGTAAAATAAGAACAGCAAACATAAATCTACACACAGAAAAAAAATATGCCATTTTCCAACTGAAGTTCGGTTACATCTACTAAAATAGGTTGGTACAACTGAATATTGGTTATCACAACAAAATTCGGTTTATACAACTGAATTTTAGTTGCAATACACAAAATATTTAGAAATCACATTCCAATATGGTTTCACCAACCGAATTTATTGGTTGGAGCAACCAAAATGGTCTTAGCAATTCGGTTGGACATTTTTTTTCTGTGTGTACATAATTTTAGTTATATTTGAGTTAACTTTTAGTTAATTGAAAATAACAAATTATTTTTTCAAATCTGCAGAAAATTTTGCTAAATATTAGTAGACTCAAAATAGAAAAAAAGAAACCGTTAAATCTACAAAAGTTTTGCTATTTTTAAGTTAAATCTAGTTGAATGCAAATATCAGTCTATCCTGGTTAAATCAGCAGAAATATTTGATGATTAAGAAGGCTCGATTTTTATTTGCATTAAAAAATATTGAAAAAAAAACTTTGAAGGTTTGTCATTTGTTTGTGATTTTTTGACCTAGTAATTATTTAGCAAATTTGTTTTTCTGATTTTAGAAGGTTAAGTTGTTATTTTCTATTAACAAAAATTTAACTCAAATGTAACTAAAATTCTGTATATTTAACAGTTTAATTTTTTCTGTTCCTATCTTACTAAACTAATCTTCTAATTTCAGCAATTTTTTCTGTAACGTAGTTTTTAATTAATTTTTAGTAGTTTTAACTAAATCTTTTACTAACTTTTTTCTATTAGTGTATAATACTTTTTTAACGATTTGGAATATTTTTCACAAATTATATATATTATCCTTTGGCCTAAAAATTTGAATACTTTGAGATCGTGGCAATGTATTAACCCTCAAATGCTCTTCTTTCGGATTGCGATAATATTTAAAGTATATATTTGGCATTGAAAACATACTATGGAACAATTATAAAAATTTTAATTTATAAGGTTGCAGACGAATCAAAAAATCCAATAGTCAAATAATTTCAGGTTTTCCTATAAATAATACTATTAGTAAAATAAAATTACATACCGGAAACTGTTAATCTTATGTTGTTATTTCAGAAGTTATGGCGATTTTCGATTTTTTGATGAATTTAGCAACAAACATCTATAAATTTTGATGAAATTAGTTTCGCTTACTACTAACTCTGAGCGTAGGTATAGTAATTAATATCAGAAAAATTTGCCAACTAGTTTTGAGGTAGAGAGATATTGATAAGACGTATCCTGACGTTATCCTTTGAGCCCTGGAGCAAAACTCATTTTACAAGTAGAGACTCTACACTAGGTTCGTGATTATGGATAATATATGCCAAATCGTAAATGTATTTTTGGCAACTTTTCAAATATTATTTTCTGTTTTAAGAAGTTATTTTTTTCAAATTTAAAAAATTTTCAATTTAAGTACATCCTTCTCGCTTTAAAATCATTCCTTGTACAAAAAAGTCTGAAAAAGCTAATTAATTATGTTTTATTATATCGATACAATCCCTACGGGAAATTTTAACAAACTGTCACCGAACTGGCCCCTTTATATGAAATAGACTGGTCACTTTTACATGGCGTTGTCATAGGAGGTGCAAATTGACCCCTTGTGACATGTCACAAGACAAATCCTAGGACAGGTTACTGAACTCTCAATTTCATGGACCTGTCCTGGGATTTGTCTTGTGACATGTCACAAGGGGTCAATTTGCACCTCCTATGACAACGCCATGTAAAAGTGACCAGTCTATTTCATATAAAGGGGCCAGTTCGGTGACAGTTTGTTAAAATTTCCCGTAGGGATATTACTGGTTTATTAAAAATTTTTTATTTAACCAAAAACTATTTAAAATCTGAAGACCTCTTTTTGGCGGCCTTGGGCATTAGAGGGTTAAGGCTATAAAAAGCAGTGGATTTTTAGTTAACCCTTTAATGACCCAATTTTTAAAGATGTAAATGCAACGTAATACAACTTGGATATGTGCACTCTCAGAACAATTTCGTTGTGACAACAAAATTTGTCGTCACAACCGAATTTGGCTGACATTCATTTGCGACAATTCGGTTGTCACAACTGAATTCGTTTGGGGCAACCAAATTACGGGGTTGGGGCAAGCGAATCTATTCGGTTGGCAAAAAATTCGATCACAACGGATTTAAAATCTAAGTGGAGATACTTGTTAATAAAACGCAATTTTCTATCGATTTTCGTAAAATTTGCTTTGCTATTCCAATAAGTTTATAACCGTTATGATTTTAGTAAAAAAAAATTCTTTACCAAGTTTCAGTTTGACAGAAAACGCAAATCAAACGCTTGAAATGAAATTAGCCATATGTATAAGGGCACATAGGCTTTTTTAATGAGCATTTTTAATATGGGAAACAAATAGCTACTTTTGCTAACTTCTGAATCAATTGAGATATCGAAAAACGCTTTGGTATGATCTTAATGCAATAATAAAAAAAAAAAAAAATCGGAAAATGGCGCATAGCTAATTTTTTAGGCGCAGCAACGATACGTTTTTTTGCCAATTGGTCCATTAAGTTGGTAGCGTATGTAATTCATCTTGGATTTTTTATGAGTCAAGAATTAGCTTATGGAACAGTATTTCTCTCTTTCGGATCATCAAATTATTAATGGCATCAACTTTCGCATGATTATCGCTCCTGCACATTAGTTTTTTATATTGTCATCGGTATCTCGGCCATATTAAGGCTTGCAAGACCACATGATTTTTTAAACTATTTTGTATAATTTATAGTTTCATTTTCAGATTGACTTCTTCTTCAATATCATATACCTGCATACGAAACTTAAAGCTTCTTTAACCAGCTTTTTTTAACATATAAAAAAGCCAAATAAGTATAATTTAGTCAAAAACAGAGAAAACTTCCTTTGAAAAATAGCTTTTTGTTAGGTTGCGATGCAGTTTTGTCTGAGGCCGGGGTAAAACTCAGTTTGTCCAGGTTCGTCAAAGGTCTGCCTCCTTTGAAATAAAACAGCAATCGTTTCTCTTGTTCAATTCAATTGTACGATCCTGTATCGCACACAGTTTTATTTACCAAGATCTTAAATTACTTAAACTACTTATTTAATCTAATGACTGTTATTCTTTAACCGTTGTCGATGATTCGGTGCACAGGATGATCTTCGGCAACTCTGGCAGTGGTTGCAGTTCCTCCAAACGTCGATAGCTCTGTCACTGGTTCGATATGATTAGGTATTGAACTACGACCCGTAAATCTTTATAAGTATCTCACGAAAATAGTAAGCAGGTGAGCCGGGTTATTCCGGGGAAACGAGGAGATGTTGTAAATACGATTAGTAAATATGTCTAAGCGACTCACGAGAATAGTAAGCAGGTGAGTCGAGTTATTTCGGGTAAATGAGGAAAAGGTTGTAAATACGATTAGTAAATATTTCTATGTAACTCACGAGAATAGTAAGCAGGTGAGTCGGGTTATTTCGGGGATATGAGGAAATACGATTAGTAAATATTTCTAAGTAACTCACGAGAATAGTAAGCAGGTGGGTCGGGTTATTTCGGGGAAACGATGGAATATGGCAAATACGATCAGTAAATATTTCTAAATAACTCACGAGAATAGTAAGCAGGTGAGTCGGGTTATTTCGGGGAAACGAGGGAATAGGGTAAATACGATTAGTAAATATTTCTAAGTAACTCACGAGAATAGTAAGCAGGTGAGTAGGGTTATTTCGGGGAAACGAGGGAATATGGCAAATACGATTAGTAAATATTTCTAAATAACTCACGAGAATAGTAAGCAGGTGAGTCGGGTTATTTCGGGGAAACGAGGGAATAGGGTATATACGATTAGTAAATATTTCTAAGTAACTCACGGGAAAAGTAAGCAGGTGAGTCGGGTTAATTCGGGGAAACGAGGGAATATAGTAAATACGATTAGTAAGTATTTCTAAGTAACTCACGAGAATAGTAAGCAGGTGGGTCAGGTTATCTCGGGGAAACGAGGGAATATGGTAACTACGATTAGTAAATAGTTCTAAGTAACTCACGAGAATAGTAAGCAGGTGAGTCGGGTTATTTCGGGGAAACAAGGGAATATGGTAACTACGATTAGTAAATAGTTCTAAGTAACTCACGAGAATAGTAAGCAGGTGAGTTGGGTTATTTCGGGGAAACGAAGGAATATGGTAACTACGATTAGTAAATAGTTCTAAGTAACTCACGAGAATAGTAAGCAGGTGAGTCAGGTTAATTCGGGGAAACGAGGGAATATGGTAAATACGATTAGTATATATTTCTAAGTAACTCACGAGAAAAGTAAGCAGGTGAGTCGGGTTAATTCGGGGAAACGAGGGAATATGGTAAATACGATTAGTAAATATTTCTAAGTTACTCACGAGAATAGTAAGCAGGTGAGTCGGGTTATTTCGGTAACCCCGACCTTGTTGGCTTATTCGTGTATACTTCGCAGAAGTACGAAGTATAGTAAAACTCCAACTGGGTTCGGGTTACCTCAGGAACACGAGGAGATGTAAATACGATTAGTAAATATTTCTAAGTAACTCACGAGAATAGTAAGCAGGTGAGTCGGGTTAATTTGGGGAAACGAGGGAATATGGTAAATACGATTAGTGACTCACGAGAATAGTAAACAGGTGAGTCGGGTTAATTTGGGAACTTTAATCGGGCTGGCTTATTCGTGTATACTTCGCCCACGGGACGAAGTATAATAAAACTCCAACTGGATTCAAGCTCTCCCATAGGCCATACAACTTTTCCATTATAAGTAATAGGTTTTATTAACCTAATAAGAATTACAAGAATATTTGCCCATTCAAGTGAAAATATATTGTTGGTTAGGGGTATCAGCATTTCCATTAGGTATATGAATAAGTAGGTTATTTGTAACGGCACGTTACATTCCCCCCTACTTTGAAGAAAAAAACAAGTGGTTCTACATTTTTTTTTTTCCTTTTCACTCCTTTTCTTTTATTAAAATTCCCCCTATCAATCAATGGCACTATGCGAATTTCGACCTTTCGATCTGTAGTGCCCGAAGGTTCCTTTTACCGAACTCCAAAGCTTAAGTTCGATATGTGGGTGCAATTCCGAACAGGAATATATCCATGTAAGTGGATTTGGTTTAGAGCATAGTGTGGGCGTTGGTCTTCGCATATTTGGAACATACGATTGTTTTGCCGAGTTCAAGCGGTCGTGATGTTTTATCGATGGGGTCACAAGAAGTCTGGAAGGAAGGCTCGGGAATTTCGGCTTCGCTAGAACGGCCAGTTTTGTTGCTGCCATCGATGTCCTTGGAACCTTTTTCGATTTATGAAATTCAACACCGGATATATTTCTTGGCGATTTCTGGTTATTTTGGGCTCTAATAAGGGGGAGTGTGGAGCTCGTATCGATTAGTGCGCGATCTTCAATGTCGTTGCTGTGAATTGGAAGGAAGTATCGGGGAACAGGTTGTCTACCTTCGGTTATTTGTAATGTGCAACGACAATCTCTGGACATCACGCCGTCAGTACCACAGCGGGAACAGAAAATACGTTCGTGGATTACGGCATTGCCTTCTGGTGTGTCCTCTCGCCTTACAGCGCGAGCAATTTGTAGATCGACCGTAAACGTCCTGCGCTGACGTAATCCCCAAAAAATGGTTAGTATAGCCTTTCTCTTCATGTATAATCGCCTTATATTCATCTGTTAGCTCCATGAGCTCATCTAACGAAGTGAAGTGATTCCGACGTATATACAGTTTGTATTCGCTTCTGAGACCATAATAGATTCGGTCCGTATGATCCAATTTCCGTAGTTCAGGGTGATGATGGATGAGGGTTTGTATATCTAATATAAAATCTTTCGCCTTTTCCTTCGGCAATTGCTTCCGGCGGTATATTGTCTCTTCAAGATGGGCTAAGTATCGTTTTGGTAAAAAGAATCGATCGGCTTGCCTTTTGAACTCCTCCCACGAATCGATTTCATGCCGCTTGATACGATACCACTGAAGTGCTCTCCCCTTTAATATTTCTAGGAGCGAGAAGAGAAGCCGATTCTTCGGAAATGCGTAGCATTCGGCTACTTCTTCGACCCGTTCAATGAACTTCGTGTAAGTGCTACCACCATCATAGGTCAGATCCCATCGGCGGATTACTTCCATGATTTCGAAGTTACTGAGGCTACTCGCCGTTCGAAAGCTATCAAGATCTTGGTAATTGCTGTGTGCTGTACTCGCTCCAAGTTCGTTGGCGGTTTGGTTAGTTTTTCCACTAGGTGCGTCGTTGGAGACGAGTCCCTGCTCGGGCGCCATTTGCGATGCAGTTTTGTATGAGGCCGGGGTAAAACTCAGTTTGGCCAGGTTCGTCAAAGGTCTGCCTCCTTTGAAATAAAACAGCAATCGTTTCTCTTGTTCAATTCAATTGTACGATCCTGTATCGCACACAGTTTTATTTCCCAAAATCATAATTACTTAAACTACTTATTTAATCTAATGACTGTTATTCTTTAACCGTTGTCGATGATTCGGTGCACAGGATGATCTTCGGCAACTCTGGCAGTGGTTGCAGTTCCTCCAAACGTCGATAGCTCTGTCACTGGTTCGATATGATTAGGTATTGAACTACGACCCGTAAATCTTTATAAGTATCTCAGGAAAATAGTAAGCAGGTGAGCCGGGTTATTCCGGGGAAACGAGGAGATGTTGTAAATACGATTAGTAAATATGTCTAAGCGACTCACGAGAATAGTAAGCAGGTGAGTCGAGTTATTTCGGGGAAATGAGGAAAAGGTTGTAAATACTATTAGTAAATATTTCTATGTAACTCACGAGAATAATAAGCATGTGAGTCGGGTTATTTCGGGGATATGAGGAAATACAATTAGTAAATATTTCTAAGTAACTCACGAGAATAGTAAGCAGGTGGGTCGGGTTATTTCGGGGAAACGATGGAATATGGCAAATACGATCAGTAAATATTTCTAAATAACTCACGAGAATAGTGAGCAGGTGAGTCGGGTTATTTCGGGGAAACGAGGGAATAGGGTAAATACGATTAGTAAATATTTCTAAGTAACTCACGAGAATAGTAAGCAGGTGAGTCGGGTTATTTCGGGGAAACGAGGGAATATGGTAATTACGATTAGTAAATATTTCTAAATAACTCACGAGAATAGTAAGCAGGTGAGTCGGGTTATTTCGGGGAAACGAGGGAATAGGGTATATACGATTAGTAAATATTTCTAAGTAACTCACGAGAATGGTAAGCAGGTGAGTCTGGTTAATTCGGGGAAACGAGGGAATATAGTAAATACGATTAGTAAATATTTCTAAGTAACTCGGTGAGTCGGGTTATTTCGGGGAAACGAGGGAATATGGTAACTACGACTAGTAAATAGTTCTAAGTAACTCACGAGAATAGTAAGCAGGTGAGTCGGGTTATTTCGGGGAAACGAGGGAATATGGTAACTACGATTAGTAAATAGTTCTAAGTAACTCACGAGAATAGTAAGCAGGTGAGTCGGGTTAACTCGGGGAAACGAGGGAATATGGTAAATACGATTAGTAAATATTTCTAAGTAACTCACGAGAAAAGTAAGCAGGTGAGTCGGGTTAATTCGGGGAAACGAGGGAATATGGTAAATACGATTAGTAAATATTTCTAAGTAACTCACGAGAATAGTAAGCAGGTGAGTCGGGTTATTTCGGTAACTCCGACCTTGTTGGCTTATTCGTGTATACTTCGCAGAAGTACGAAGTATAGTAAAACTCCAACTGGGTTCGGGTTACCTCGGGAACACGAGGAGATGTAAATACGACTAGTAAATATTTCTAAGTAAAGCATTAAACACATAGACGACTGCAGCTACACGACTACAGCCTGTCAAAAATAAAATACACACGTTTATAGGAAAACGATTATTTTGACACCAACACAGCTACACGACTACTTTTGTCGCTGTAGTCAACTTAGGATAATTTCTATTTTTGTTGGCTACAAAACAAAAATAGTGTTGACAATATAACAAAATATGTAAAACAAGACAATTTTTCCCGCTAGAGGCGAAATAAAATCGCTAGTTCTGACTAGAAAATCACCGTTTTGGGAACACTGAAGAAACAGCTGTTTATATTTTACAATTGTTTGAAGGTTTCATTAATTTATATTTGGAAATAACTTTATTGTGATGTTTTGTAAAAAAAAATGGATCTTAAAAAATTAACAAAATATTCCTCAGCCATTATTTTAGAAGCACAAACCAAAAAAGATTAACATTTATCAAAATGTCAAATATTTAGGATTATCTGTTTACATGTTGCTGTCGTTTTCAAAAAAATTAAGTAGCTGACTACACGACTACAATTGCAGCCAGCAGCATTTGTAGTCGTGCAGTCGTGTAGCTGCAGTCGTCTATGTGTTTAATGCTTAACTCACGAGAATAGTAAGCAGGTGAGTCGGGTTAATTTGGGGAAACGAGGGAATATGGTAAATACGATTAGTGACTCACGAGAATAGTAAGCAGGTGAGTCGGGTTAATTTGGGAACTTTAATCGGGCTGGCTTATTCGTGTATACTTCGCCCACGGGACGAAGTATTATAAAACTCCAACTGGATTCATCTCTCCCATAGGCCATACAACTTTTCCATTATAAGTAATAGGTTTTATTAACCTAATAAGAATTACAAGAATATTTGCCCATTCAAGTGAAAATATATTGTTGGTTAAGGGTATCAGCATTTCCATTAGGTATATGAATAAGTAGGTTATTTGTAACGGCACGTTACAAGGTATATTAATTTTAGAGATATGACGGTTTTACGGTTTGTTCCCGTCAATTCAAAAACTTTGTTCAAGGGTTTTTAAACACTTTATACTCACTATAAAATATTTTTTGTTTTTCAATGAAATCGAAGATTTGGCAAATAATAATTTAATTTTGAATGTAAACTCATGATAATATATGTATGTATGTATAAAATCTAAAAGAAACCGTTTTATATTGCAAAAATTATTTTGAAATTTCAGCAAAACTAATAGAAATAATTGGTTCAGACAACCTCGTTCTCTAATAAATTCGTTTGCCACAACCTCTCAATAGGGTTGCCGCATCCGAATTCGGTTGTCACAACCCCACAATTCGGTTGCCACAACCTCTATATTCAGTTGTAACCACCAAATTCGGTTGAAATTTCAGCAAAACTAATAGAAATAATTGGTTCAGACAACGTCGTTCTCCAATAAATTCGGTTACCACAACCTCTCAATAGGATTGCCACAACCGAATTCAGTTGTCATAACCCCACAATTCGGTTACCGCAACCGAATTTAGTTGTAACAACCTCAGAATTCGGTTGTGACAACCCCATTAATGGGGTTGAGGCAACCTCGTAAATTCGGTTTGAACCTAATTCGGTTGGGACTACAATGTTTTTGTCTGGGTGTACTAGATTATGATATGTAAGTTTGACATTTCAATCACAAATATCTCCGTACAAAAGAGTCAAAAATTTATTTTTTTATAGAATATCCTGGAAAATAGGACATTTCAGGATATGCTTGAACATGTTATATATATCGCTGAGTATGTTATATTGATTGATTATATTGAGTATGTTGTCTTCAGCTAAGATGCAAATTTCTTACAAAAACTAAAAAAAAAACATTTTTTTAAAATGGTCCAGCTTGTGAGATCTCATTGCTAGACCCGAAATATTTTGGGAATCATCATAAAACAAACCAAGGTTTATTTTGAGTGGGGCACTTTCTTACTTGTATTCTGTCCATATAAGGTGAGTCGTTCTATTATACATATCGCAGGCTTGCCTGTAAGTAGTGCATGTGTTTTTTAATAGATTTTTAGGAGACCGAAAAAAACCGTTAAAAAATATCCTTTTAAGATATTTTATTGGCTTATTGGCATCATATGCCTTAATGATTCACGATCTCATTTACTAAAATCATCATTAAGGCATATTACGTCAATAAAATATCTTAAAAGGATATTTTTAACGGTTTTTTCGGTCTCCAGAAAATCTATTAAAAAACACATAGCACTACTTGCAGGCAAGCCGACGATATGTATCTTTTTACTTATTTTTACATTTTTATATATATTTTTTTCTACAGCTTAAATCAATTGTAATTTTTACATTTACTATTTTTTTGTCGCCATCAACATTTACGGTCCTGTTTTTTCATTATTTGTTGTACAATATTGCATGACATGAATTTTAGCTTAGCTAAGCATTATTTTTTTTTTATCAAACCATGTCCAATAACCACAACAAATATTCAATACTCTAAAATACATTTAACAATATACACATGAATGATAAAATAAAAAATCTGCAAAAAAATCTCAATATATTCTCAAAATACAAAAATATTAAACTCACTTTAGGGCGTTTAACAAAAGAGTGTTGAAATATCAAAACGTGGAATGAAAATAAAACATAAAAGATCCAAAAACTGAACAACAAGGGTTATTTGCATAAATTGACATTATATGCAAATTTAGTACAAAATTATAAGTGGAAAATATTCACAAAATAAAATATACAAATATTCACGAAAAATTTTGTGTGTGAAATGAAAAAAGAAAAGAACTATAATAAATAAAAAATGGTAATTTTAATAGTTGTTATCTATGTTAGTTGTTAATGTATGTACATTAAATTTGTGATAAATTAATCTTGGTGTATTTATTTTTAAATTTATACGGTTTTTAACTTTGTTCATTTCGTTCACTGTGTATAAGATTTTATATTATTTATTCATGTGTATATTCTGAGGTAATTTTTACAACTTATTTTCTGACTAGATTTTGGGATTTCTCGGATTGGTCATTTCCGAAAGAAAGGGAATACAAAAATGTATCTCCGCAAATAGCGGGAAATTCTATATGTTAGGTATGACTGACGTAGAATCAGTTCTAGAATTAGTTCCAGAACTCATTCTATTGTAACCGGTTCCACTTTGGGTTGTAAATGGAAAGTAGCTATTGTACAACCGATTCTTTGGAACAGAAAAGTTTCTTGGGTAGTTTTATAAAAGATGGTCTAGAGTTTGAGAAGTTTTAATATTGAAGAAATTCACAGTTTAAGTGCTATCGTTTTAAAATTGCATGATTTTTGAAGTTTAACCCATAAAAAGTTGTAAAACTTACTATAAATGCTAATTTACTGCTTAAAATAGCATGAGCTGTGAATACCCTCAATATATGTATTTTATGATAATAACGATTTAAAAGATAACATCCCAACAAAATTTTTTCAACCAACCACACCTATTCTACAACTGGTTCCACTGCAACCGATTCCATGGAACTGGTTCCGGAACCAGTTCCTGGGATCATATATGGAAGGTATGAGTGACGTAGAACCAGTTCTAGAACTAGTTACAGAACTGATTCTAGGGCAACCGGTTCCACTTTGGAGGTTTAGAAGTGGTTGCTTTTGGGACAATTTCAAACAAAAATAACACTGTGTGACAGATAAAAATACCTGGGAAGTGATACTATTTTCCTGGAAGCTATTGTCGAGAAGAATAATAATCTGTTTTTAGAATTTGCTAAACACCTCCAAAATCTTGAGTTACGGGTAAAAAACCGGTTTTTCGTACCTTTATGCACTTATAAGCCAATAACTTTGTTAAATATCAACCGATTTTAAGTTTCTCAGCGGATTTAAAAAGATGAAACAAAGGCCCACATATAATTGGCACAAATTTAAATTGCGCATAAATTTAAGTATTTTCCAACTAAATATATTTAAAAATGCAAGTTTTATATCTTCTGATTGTTGTTGAAAAAGATGTTTGTCTTAATAGTGCTCAAATGTTCCATTATGTTTTGCTTATTATTTACCGTTATCATTTTTGCGTTAACAATACTGATTTAAAGTGGACATATAAATGGCACAATTTACTTAAAATAGGCAGTAGTCGTGTAGATTTAATTCAAAGCAATAATTATTTTTCGTAGTTCAAAAATAAATATAAAAAGTTAAAAAATTTTTAAAATGGGATTAGGAAAACATACAAAGCGGATCATATGGAAAATGTATGAAGATGGAAAAAAAGTAGCGGAAATTGCTGAGATAATGCAAATTTCTCGCAAAAAAGTCTACAATGCAATTAACTCTTGTGTTGAGGATCCCGATGTATTGACTAAGGGTAAAATTCGGAAGCCAAGGCCACGAAAAACAGATGAGCGTACGGATGCAGCTATAGTACGAATGGTGAAAATTGATCCATTCAAGTCATCAAGGCAGATAGCATCGGATATTAATGAAAATTTTAACATGGAAACATCAAGCAGACTTGTCAGAAGAAGACTAAACGAGGCAAATTTGTTTGGGCGCATTTCCAGAAAAAACCCTACTCTCAAAAAAAATATTTCAAAACGACTAACCTTCGCCAGAACCCATAAGGAAAATCCCATTAGTTTTTGGAAAAACGTGTTATGGAGTGACGAAACAAAAATTAACAGGAAAGGACCAGATGGCAGAATCTTTGTTCGTCGTCCAAAAGCCAAAAGTTTAATCCTCGGTTTACTCAGAAGACGGTAAAATATGGAGGTGGCAGTATTATGGTTTGGGGTGCATTTTCTTGGCATGATGTAGGACCGCTTATAAAAATCAATGGAAAAATGGACAAGTTTCAGTATTTAGATATTTTAAAAAACCATATGAAACCATATGCCTTCAACTCCATGCCAATAAAATGGAAATTCATGCAAGATAATGACCCCAAACACTCCTCAAAACTAGTAAACAAATGGTTTTGTGCGGAGAAGATTGATGTTTTGGATTGGCCAGCCTAGAGCCCTGACTGAAATCCAATAGAGAACCTGTGGAATGAAGTCAAGGTTGAAATTGCCAAGAAAAATTACAAAAATATGGACGAACTGTGGTCGACCGCACAGGAAGCTTGGTACGCCATCCCCAAAATAAAATGCCAAAAACTAGTGGAAAGTAGGGGTCGCAGGTGCAAAGCTGTCATCAGAAACAAAGGCCACAGCACTAAATATAAACGGTAAAATATTTGTACATACCAAAAAATTTAACAAATGCAATATTAAAACCATTTCTTCTCTATTTTTAAGATTGTGCCATTTATGTGTCAAGCTCATTTCAATGGGTTTTTTTCATAATGATATTTTTTTATTTACATTAATGACTTTCAATTAAAATTTATAGCAATATTAAATGTGCATAATAAACATTTGGAAAAAACAAAAACTTGTTGGTTGTTAATAGTATTTGCAATATAGAAGCATAAGAAAGAATTCATGGTAAAATGTGCCATTTATATGCCCATAGCTGTACATATATCTTATTTAAGTCACCTTGAGAAATTTGTGTGTATTTCTCTAGCAAACACATTTTTTCCCAATTTTTTCGCTATTTTCCAACTTTGGAATTGTTTTTGCACAGTATTTTATATAGGAACCGTACTATTTATGAATTTATTAAACAAATATATTTATTTACGAGTAAAATGCAACTTCGTTTTTAAAAATCCGTTAGGAATTGACTGAGTTAAACTTTTTATTAAAACAAAATTTGTGCAAAAATAAATTTTTTGGTCATTCCACTCAAAATGTTTTCTTGACCGTTTTTTTTTTATTCAGCATTATGAGTATCAGGTCGAAGTGGCCAGCAATATTAAGAAATCATTTTTATTTTTTCCTTCAAAACGTTTTTCCATTGCAATCAGTTCTTGGTGAAAATGTTCGCCTTGTTCATCACTGAACTGGCCCAGGTTGTCTGGCAAGAAGTCCAATTGTGAATGCAGGAAATGAATTTATATGGACATGTTGCAGCCCATTTCACCATACGCAGTTAAACATTCATTAACAACCGCGACATAGTCGTCGCTTCTTGATTACCAAGAAAATTATTACATAGCGCAACAAAACTTTTCCATGCGCGTATTTCAACGGAACTTAGCTTGTTAGTAAAGTTCTCATCTCTCATAATTTTACGAAATTGAGGTCCAATGAAAATACCTTAACCCCCCGTTTCCACATGCAAGTAAATGGTTGCAAGTTGAGAATACGTATTATCAGCGAAAATTTCGTAAATTACCGAAAAAACATTAAAATTTTACATGTGTCCACACTACTTGCTGCTAGTTCATTTTTAAAATGTCGCCGAAGGCATAGGTTGTCACTAAATAGCACTCCAGTATTGCCAAGTATTCAATATTCTAACAAAGCTGGGAAAAAATTTGTTCTTAATAATTTTTTTTTTCAAAAACTTTTGTGTTGTGTTCTTTTTTACTTTTTTTTTACAAATAAATACAAAATCAGCTACATTACAACTTTTACTTTACCAAATACTAGTAAATTAATAGAAAACAATACTAGGCAGCACTGTTTTCTTTATTCTGTCATTTCACTTGCCGCAAGTATCAAAAATCCACTGTCTTTAAAATTTACTTGCAAGTTGAGCCGCAAGTCGTATAAGTGTGACAGTATTAGTGAAAAAGTGTGTGTGTATTGAGTTTTTCGAACTTGCACTTGCATGTGGAAACGGGGGGTAAGTTCATCAGTAGTGGCATTCTCTAACTTTTTAACTACAAAATTCGGTAGTTAGATTGACAAGTTTTCACAGTAAACTGATAACCTAAATAGCGAATTTCGTCATTAAAAAGTTAGAGAATCCCACTACAGAACAGTTAGAGAATTCCACTATAGATAAAAAAGTATTAGAATTGGAAAGAAATACATAATTATTTTGGATTCCCTTAATTTTGGGAGCACTGCTTTAAGATGGTAAAAGGCTTTGCCGTTTTCATAAACTGTTTCTACAAATTGCTTTATGTATCCTAACTTTAAATGCAGTGGTGGCGATTTGGTGCATGAATATCCTATTCACAAAGATAGCATGGATGTTTTGTGTAACCACCTTGCATACCAAATAAAATTGTAAAAACCTTTTAATCAGCAATGACTTTCGATTTATGCGTGGCATAGCTGACGAACCGGAGTAATTTTTTCATCACTTCGTAGGTTTCTTTTGTGCTAGTCGCACATGCGATTGGTACTGATGGTAACAGATTTTCGTTATGCAACAAAACAGCTTTCAAGCCTAGACATACCATTATAGATTTAATACAATATAAAAAAATTAAAATCCATTAAAAATCAACTTTTTTGATGAATACTTACTTTTAAATGAACCATCAATAAAAAGCCGCCATTCGTCTGCTTCATAATTGTGGTTTAATACCGAAAATAGTTTGGGTACTTCTGCGCAATACACAAGATTACTGTCATTTCATCAGTCTTAAAACTTTCTTCAAATAACAAATTCCGGTCACTTCTACAAGATGTTACACGAAAACCATTTTCCACCAAATTCCACTGCTGTAATCGCGATCCGAGAATTTCAGATTGTCGTTTTGACAAATGTAAATCGCGACCGAGATCGCCGAAATCTGCATTTGAAACAAAATACCGTTCCGTTGTCGTAGATTTGGATGGCAGGTAGTCTTCTTATTCCAAATCGTTTTCAGTTTCAACAGAAGATATGCTCGTTGTCGGAACTTCATCATTCGCAGATATCGGTTTTGTAGCAGTTGCAACATTTGGTTACTTTATATTTTTACGGGTTTTATAAGTGTGGACTGAAATATTAGTTTCACAAAAGTAGCAATCATCTGGGGGCAAATAACCGCAGTCGTGATCGAGTTTTATTCGATAGCAATTATTGTTACATAAAAGATTACAAAGATTAAAACTAAGTTAGAGGAGAAGCATTTCGTTCCTTTTTTACAAATGTAAGTTAAAGTTATAACAATAGTTATTCGTCTTCTTTTATTTGTACTATAAAAACGTGATTTTTTAACAATTTCGAACGCTTACGACTGCGGGAATCTGGCCGCCCCTGGTTTATAAAAGAGCTGATGATGGCAAGTCATAGGCGCAAAAAAGGGCAAGGAAACTGACGGCTGAACTTTGTATTTTTTAAGTGTTTCCCAGCAATATTCATAAAAAACCGACTTAATTTATAAGAGCGATTGAAGAGTTTTTGTATACTTCCACCACTCCAATATTGTTTTTAAAATCACGCCTATGACTGATATCCACATACATTATTTTAATTGCATACGATATAATAATAACTAACTATATACAATGCAAATAAAATACCATTCTCTTTCATTGAAGTATTTTATACAATGTCAACTAGGATATCAAATAAATAAAATAAATAAATTTTAAAACAAATTTTAATTCAGCGGAATGTAAATTTTTGTATAAATGACAAATGTGGCTCCCATGCAAAAAAGTTTGGCGAACACTGTTGTACCAATTTTCTATTATGCCCTGATTTGTGTTTCAAAATTGTACCTACACTAAGAGAATTATAATCACTTCAGTAATGAATTTCTTCATAGTTTCAATGAAAATTGTCACTGGAACTCGTCCATTGAAACTTTTCATAGAATCTCTGAAACAGGTTTCATTAAAGTCAATGTTTATGAAAAGTTCATAAAATTAATGAAACTCTTCATATAATTAATAGGCCACTCGTCCAATGAATAAATCATTCAGCCAATGAAGAGCTTCATAAAATCTATGAAGCAATTTCATTTACTATTATTTGTTATAGTTGGTTGTTGTCGTTGGTAAGCTGGAGTGGATAAATAAAAAGTACCCTATAAGAACAATGACAGTCATTTGATGCATCATCTGATGGACATTGCTGATGGGTATATACATCAGAAGTTTCTATCATTTTGTTAAGGGCAATATGAAAAAACTGATGTAAACATTCGTGTACGTGTGATTTTGTTTCTCTCTCTTACTAGTGAACTTCATGAACTAGTAAAATATATATCTGAACTGCTCACTCCACAGTATTTAACCAATCAGTAATGATATAAACATCGTCATAGCTGATTAGTCAGTACTGATGTAAACATCGTCATAGCTGTCTAGTCAGTACTGATGTAAACATCGTCATAGCTGTCTAGTCAGTACTGATGTAAATATCGTCATAGCTGACTAATCAGTACTGACCCTACGGGAAATTTTAACAAACTGTCACCGAACTGGCCCCTTTATATGAAATAGACTGGTCACTTTTATATGGCGTTGTCATAGGAGGTGGAAATTGACCCCTTGTGACATGTCACAAGACAAATCCCAGGACAGGTCCCTGAAATTGAGAGTTCAGTAACCTGTCCTAGGATTTGTCTTGTGACATGTCACAACGGGTCAATTTCCACCTCCTATGACAACGCCATGTAAAAGTGACCAGTCTATTTCATATAAAGGGGCCAGTTCGGTGACAGTTTGTTAAAATTTCCCGTAGGGGATGTATAAACCAGTCATACCTGACTGGTACATCATTTATAAGAAAAAGATTGTTGTTTTTAATTATGTAAATAAACATTTTAAAAATTTAATCAAAAATTAATATTTTTCATTACAATTAAAAAAGAAATTAACAAAATTAACAAAAAAAATTGAATTCAAAATTAATATAATAGTACAAAAGAAATTTGCAGTCGGCTCTTAGACTATAACAAACAAAACAAAAAATAATATAAGAAATTAAAAATGAAATTAACAAACTAAAAAAAAAAAATTAACAAACTAAAAAAAAAATTAACAAATTACTTTTGTTTATTTTTTTTAGAATAAATTTTTTGTTTCTGCCTTTTGTCCACTGCCTTCCTTAAACCCCTCTCAAATTCGATGGATGATTGCTGGGGAAAGACATCTGAAATTTAAAAAGTAAAATTAAACAGGTGTATACATAATAATTAATTCATTGGTAGGCCAAAATGGTTACGTACCTCTTAGAAGCTTATTGAAAAATGTCAAATTCCCCAGCGCTTTCTTCTCCCACCGCCCTTCCCAATTAAGTTTGTCCAGCAGTTCATCCGTCATGAGGCTACGGATGACCTCATTAACGTCTTCTGCCATTCCCTTCACTTTAAACATAAACGTTTTCTGTAAGAAGAGTTAAATTGAAATTTTTACATATGTATTTAATTTTAGATTTAAGTTGCTTACTACTACCATTGCGAAGTCCTGCGATTGAATTTTTTCATCAATAGTAGCAACTTCTTCTAACGTTTTTAATGGAAGCATTGAGGCGACTTCGTTTAGGGAATGGTCGACTGTTTCTCCCGTCATGCGGCACACCGACTGCTCTACCTTCCTTATGGATACCTTACATTCCATAAGGATTTTATTTTGAGCCATAAACTCAACTTTCGAGAAAGGCTGTAAAAAGTTTAGAAGTATATTTAAAAAGGGAAATTGGAAATGCTATATATATGTATATGTACTTACATTTGTCTCGCAACGCTCTAAGTTTCGAGCAATATTTTCCTGGTTGGTCACCAGAACGGCCTGCCCGTTGCTCAAATATTTTTGGTTTTCCAATATATTGCTTTGCTTTAACATAAGGAAATACGATTAATACAAAAAAAGAGATTGTATTGAATAGTGATAACATTATACTTACATTCTCTTCGACTTTTTTGAGTCGGTCTCTGAGGTCTTTCTGACCTTCCAAAATGGCCGACTGCCTTTTCAATATTTTTTCAAAAGTCGCAAGGATTCCTAAAATAAAATCAATAATGTTCGATCAAGAACGGCTTGTTAATTTCATTAGTAAATTTAATTAACCTTCGCTTTTTTCTGGATCCTTTGGAATTGAATACGTTGTTCGTCGTATTGCAGACTGGTTGGCTAAAAATGGGAATAATGAATATAGGTTTACATTAACAATGAATATACATTTTAATAGAAGTATTTTTTCCTTACCTTCTATACGCTGGGAAAGCTCAATAGCTTCTTCAAAAATGTCATGTGAAACATCCATGTAAAACAATTGTTGTTCTTATTAAATAATAATGAAAATTATTATCATATAATATCTGCCTTATTTATAAAAAATATATTTTGTTTATTAAAGGTTTATTTGACAACTATTATATAGAAAGTTGTCAATAAGCTCTTAATAAACTAGAATATTTTTTATAAATAAGACCGTAAATTATTATTATTATTATCATTATTATTATTTTTATTATTATTATTATTTTATTATTATTATTATCATTATTATTATATTATTATTATATTATTATTATTATTATCATTATTATTATATTATTATTATTAAGTTTAAGTAGAGTGAATTAGTAATTAAACTCGTGAAAAAGATTGTGCAGGAGAGGTATAAGAAGAAATTTATTGCCGTTTGGAACACAAAAATACTTAAAGAGTATATCTTCCCGTCTAACTTCTATCTTTTCATTATCTAAGTCGCTAGCAACGACAATGCCGAGGTCATTTAAGGACTGAAAGGGCTCTTCGAAGTAATTTTCACGCACTTGAAAAACTTGGCAAACAAATTCTTCTGATCTTGAAGAATTTGCTACACTAAGAATTTTTATGGGTCCTAGTTTTTCGCAATAACAAAAACTATCTTTCTCTTTTTTAGGATTTAAAGCAAACTTGCCTAATTTAGAAACGTTCCTTGTGCCTTGTTTGAACCCCTTCCGTTCATCGAGCCTGAGAAACAACTGTTGCAAAATCTTGTTCGGCTTCTTAACAATTTTCTTGATGTGCTGCATATAATTCTCAAACATGTATGCTGAAAAACAATCCAATGGCCCATATTGTCTAACGCAATCCGCTAAGTGCAACAGCCCATGTACGTTAAAACTTACTAGCTCATCGCCGTATAATATACCGAAATTATGAACGAAGTCCTCCAAAACTTTTTGAGAAATATCTACCTCTTCTCTGCGTAATCTATCACTCGATAAAAGCCTAATACCACAATGTAGCAACAAAAAATGATAAAACTGGTCATTACTTATATTATCCTTTAGAATAAAAATGCCAGTATAGAGCAAAAACTGCCTAAATTCCGTCGACTTCCAATTATGTAACTCATCCAGACTTCTTGGGGTACGGGAAAACTCCGATGGAACGTATTCAGCGACAAAACTTAGGTTTTTGTTAATGTTTCCAATATTCCCTTTATGAATTAAAAGCCTCAACAACTTCTTAGTAACTCCCAAGTCGACTAAGTGCATACAATCTAAAGGAAACTGCGAAACCATTTCAAAACCTGTTTCCTCCAAAATGCTTCTTTTGACCTTAAACTCTTCTATATGATGAGAAGGACTTAATCTGGAACAAAATGTTGAATCCGTTCTTAAAACACCGACTTCTTTAGAAAAACAAACTATTCTCTCCTTATATGTTCCTTCTTGATAACATTTTGGGCAACCATTTTTACTATTATGGGACAAAACACCGGTGACAAAAGCCCTTGCTGGAGAATCGCAAGCAAACGAACGAATTTTAAAACTCAATAGCTTCTGTTTGGAGCCTACTTTAACACCACTTTCTTGAAGAACCTTCACTTCAGCGCAAAAATCACTCATAAAACTATTTAAACATTTTGGCTTCTTAAATCCGGAGAAACAAGCGATCAAAAAGGGACTAACCTGCGCAAAATCAACAACTACTCCAAGAATGGGCCACAGAACTCTATTGGAACTCTTAAAAAGTTTAAGGCCATCGATGCCGACATCAATTGAAACTTCCTCTTGTCCATCCAAGTAATCAAAGGAATGCGAAGAAAAATATTTCTGAATACCTATGTATAAAAACTCTCCTACAGGAATGTGTGCAATATTTATCTTCTCCCTACTCGTGCTTAAAACAGTTTTAGCTGACAATGGTAAATCTTCCACTCCTATTCTTTTCAAAGTACGTAGTAAATCTTCTAACGCATTTTGTGAAATTTTATTTCTAACTGCCCACGATTTTAGCTTCTCACATTTTTGTTTCCTACCTAAATTGCCTCTGAAACAATAACTTTCTTCTTCAAAAACGGGTCCTGCTTCAGCTTGAACACTCTCACTTCCCAAAAGCGAAACTTCTGGGTTGAATGAATGGATTTCGGTCAATTCGTAAATTTTTGACCATTTAAGCCCATTTAAGTCGCTTTTCCTGTATTCAAAATTTCTTGTGTTATCTTTATACGGCTCACAATTACTATTTCCACCATTAGAACGCACATTTCAACTGAGAAAATCAAAATTTTTAGCCTATTTTCATGATTTTTGCCCATTTTCATAGATTTTCCCCATTTTTGTGCTGTTTTTATGCGCTTTTTTGTAGTTCTTGCGCAAACTTATCGACATAATTCTTACCGTTTTTCCTTTTTACAATATATTATGCAATATTATTGCCATTTCAAGCAACTCAACACACTTTTTAAATACAAAAACCATCGTTATTTACGCTTTTTCGGTAATGTGCGTGGACAATTAAAAGGAAAAAAGGAAAGTGTACTTTTTTAATTATTTGGGTTTTTTCCGTTGGCTACCTGCATGATTTTTTTACACAAACGCACACGAATCAGGTATATAGCCACACTTAAAAGAAGCGCCAATTCATAAGTACCTCTCAGTAAAATATTGAAACTTACGTAGTATTTATAGACGTTCATTGATCGATTTTTGTCATTCAACAAGTGTCTCCGAACGCGTAAAGTACGATTTTTTTAAAGTGACGAAAAAGTAATAAAAGTATAAGTAAAGTTTCCAGTTTGAAGTGATTAATTTTTACGGTAAAAAATGAATCAATGCCTGAAAAACTTCAATCATTACTGTTATATGTGCGGAAAGTGGACCATTATGTCGTCTAAGAAAAAAATTACTGATGAAATTGCAACATTGTACGAGCAGTACTTCAAAATTCCAGTGATTCGTAATGTTGACTGGGTGCCTAAAATAGCTTGTTCATCGTGTGTAGCACGTTTGTATGATTGGCGAACAGGTCGACTGGAAAGCATGCCATATGGAATACCGATGATTTGGTCAGAGCCAGTCGACCACGAAAAAAACATGTGCTACGTATGTAAAAATAATGTTGTGGGTATGAACAGAAGAAAGGCGATGGAATATATTTACCAAAGTGTTCCGTCAGCTCAAACCACTCTTCCCCATTCTCCGCCAGTGCCAATCCCGAGAAAACCGAGTACAACTGAAGAAAACATCCCACCATCTTTTTTTTCGGAGCCAGAATCGAATTTTTCTTTGTATCAGCCATCAAATATTACGCCACCATGCAAACACATTGAAGTTACACAACAGCGCTTGAACATAATGTCAAGACAACTAAAGTTGTCACAAAATAAAACCATAATTCTTGCTCAACATCTTAAAGCTGTGAACATCCTGTCACCAGAAGTTAAAGTGTTCGGTTCGCGTGGTCGACAGCATAAATTTCTAACGTTTTTTACTCGCAACGAAAACAATTCATTTACGTACTGTAATGATATCGATGGTTTGATGTCGGCCATGAATTACACGTACAATGCGGACCAATGGCGGTTGTTCATCGACGGATCGAAGAGCAGTCTCAAGGCTGTGCTGCTGTATTTCAATAATACAAAAAACTCTGTGCCAATTGCGCTTGCCGTGAAAACAAAGGAAACGTATGATTCCATGAAACTAATCTTGGATTCTGTGAAATACCATGAACATTGTTGGAAAATATGCGCTGATTTGAAAGTGGTTGCACTTATCTGTGGCCTTCAAACTGGTTACACTAAAAATATGTGCTACTTGTGTACGTGGGATTCGCGATATACACCACAGTATCAAAAACGAGATTGGTTACCGAGAACAAATCGTCTAATCGGGCAGCAGAACGTTATCCACGAGGAGTTGGTGCCGATAGATATGGTATTGCTGCCACCATTGCACATTAAACTTTGAATTTCATCAAAGCGTTACGGGTTCGTGGAAATAGATTGGCTTTTGGACGATTGGAGTACATTTTTCCACGCTTGAGTGAAGCGAAAATTAAAGAAGGTAAATAAATATTTGGAATTCTTTTTCCGCCAAACAAAGATAAAGTATTCTTGAAAGTTTTTATATAAAATCATATATTTATTTCAGGTGTGTTGAATGGCCCAGACATTCGCAAACTGATGAAGGATAAAGACTTCAACAATGTCCTTCAAGAGGAGGAACTCATCGCTTGGGATAGCCTGAAAGCAGTGATCGTAAAAGTTCTCGGCATTCATCGAGTGGACAATTGGCGTGCCACTGTTGATGATATGCTGCAATCTTTCGAAAACATCGGTGTTCGAATGTCGTTGAAAGTGCATTTCATGCATCACCACCAGGATCACTTCGAGCGTCAGTTGCCGTCTGAATCAGACGAGCATGGGGAACGTTTCCACCACACTCACAATATTTTATCCTTAAAAACAACCTAAAATACATATTAAATTAATTGAAAACACTATTAAAAAAAGGACTACTGATTTTTCATTATATTCAAACCATTTTGCTATTTATTTTCAAACATTGTTTAAACAATCCAGAAAAGAAATAAAAATAATTGAAAAGTCTATTAAAACAATCATCAATTTTTTAACTGGCAAAACGTAAAAAAAACGATTTTGTGGTTTGTTTTCTCATATTTGAAAGTTATTTTTTTGTTTCGATTTTCAAAACACTACACCATACACAATTTTTATTGGCTATGTTTGTGTGTATGAGTAAAGAATTTCTTGTAATTTGAATTGAAATAATTTTGTATATAAACAAACTATTTTAACAAAAAAGAAAACCGAAAATATTTGAATTTTTTGTTTTAAAACAGAAAACAACGAAATTATTTAAATAATTTTTTATACAAATAGAAATCTAAAAATAGAATATTTGACTGAAAATAACAACTCCCACAGACGATACATATTTTTTTCTGGTTTGTTTTTTATTGGTTGACAAAAAATGTTAAACAATATGTTTCAATGTATTTTAATTGATTCTTCAATTGAAAACAAACTTTACCTATTACTTTTTAAATAAACCTCAATCGGTTATGGAAAATATATTGTGAGTGCAGGTATCAGCACAGTTGGAACACTGGTATAGTGGAAAAAAATTAGATTCACTTTTGGTAGATCTTTGCTGGAATTTGATAGTGGAATTGGAGGATAACGAATGATATTCCATTGCTTATTTCTCTATTTCAATTGCCAATTTAAAATGAATTACATTAATACGGAGAAACACGCATTTCCATTAATTTTTATACCGAAAAAATGTATTCAACCACAAAAAATTTATTTAAATCAATAAAAAACCCGAAAATCATCCGAAAAAGCGTAAAAAACGATGGTTTTTGTATTTAAAAAGTTTATTAAGTTGCTTGAAATGGCAATAATATTGCATAATATATTGTAAAAAGGAAAAGCGGTAAGAATTATGTCGATAAGTTTGCGCAAGAACTACAACATAAAGCGCATAAAAACAGCACAAAAATGGGGAAAATCGATGAAAAATGGGCAAAAATCATGAAAATAGGCTAAAAATTTTGATTTTCTCAGTTGAAATGTGCGTTCTAATGGTGGAAATAGTAATTGTGAGCCGTATAAAGATAACACAAGAAATTTTGAATACAGGAAAAGCGACTTAAATGGGCTGAAAATGGTCAAAAATTGACGAATTGACCGAAATTAAAAAAAAAACGCCATAAATTTTTCCCAATGAGCCAAATTGGCACTTTCATCGGTGGAGTAGTAGTCAGGGGGCTCATCCAAACACAACCATATGGTTTTCACGTTAGTACCACAAATTTCGTGTTAAAAACTTGAACAGTGTATTTTGAAGAAGTGGAATATAGTGGTGCAGGTTTACCTCTTTAAATATGGTCGCAAGTGCTGCTTTAATGGAATGGTCGACTGTTTCTCCCGTCATGCGGCACACCGACTGCTATACCTTCCTTACATTCCATAAGGATTTTATTTTGAGCCATAAACTCAACTTTCGAGAAAAGCTGTAAAAAATTTAGAAATAAATTTAAAAAGGGAAAATGGAAATGCTATGGGAAATGCACAGTACATATAAAATCTAATAAAATCACACATAAAAATCTAATATGACAATATCATATTAGAATTTGGACTTGAGGTAGAAGAATATTCTAACTAAATATATGAAAATATAGAAAGTCCGAAAAAACAATTTTTGTATTTTTTAATGCAAAAGTTAAGATAATTGTTGAAAATAAGCACACCACGGCTAAAATCTCATTCAAATATTTATTTGTTTTGAGTTTAAAATTAGTTGTTTTTAAAAAATGTATTGACAACAGACATACATATAAATAGTACCCAAAGGGTACTTTTATGTAATTGTTGCTTTCAAAAAGGAGTTGATTTATAGCTAGTTTTACCAAATCAGACAATTCATATACGAAAGTACAAAATTCTCGTTGTGTTGATTTTTTGTACCTTATGTAATGTCTCGGTTTGAGTAAGAAAGTTATAATTTTCTTATTACGGACAACTAAAGAGTAGAGTGATGTCTGCGAAACAATTGTATTGTCTATCATGAAAATGATCAACCCCTTTTTGAAACAACAAATAAAAATCTAATATGACAATATCATATTAGAATTTAGACTTGAGGTAGAAGAATATTCTAACTAAATATATGAAAATATAGAAAGTCCGAAAAAACATTTTTTGTATTTTTTAATGCAAAAATTAAGATAATTGTGGATAAAAAAAAAATTTAAAAAAAATTTATATCGCGAACTGGGATTGAACCGACGATCTTCCGTTTGTCAGCCCATTGCTTTTCCTCTAGGCTAAACTCGACATACATTTTTTTTATCAAATTTCAAATTTGAATTTCTTGAGGTTGAAAATTTGAATATTTTGTTTTTGAATAAAATTATATTCACAACAGAAAATTAATTGTGTCTTTTAATTTGAATCAATAAAAAAATTATTAAAAAAAAAAGTAATGCCTTGGTTGAGGTGTAACGGCGCAACTTACCACTCCAATTTGGCTACTTACATAAATACATTTTAATGCAGTGGGAACGCACTATACCAATAGTATCTATTTGTACGCAGTGTGAATGCAATATGGGTAATGCCTATATTCGCTTATACGGGTTAGTATGTATGTTGTTTACATACTGCATACATGTTAGTTCGTGTGTATATTAAAGTACACAACTATTGTTTATTATTGAATATATTTTTTTGCATTGCTTTTTAGCCTCATACAATTCTCAGTTGGTTAGTTTTTTAATTCAAATAAGTAGTTCAAGTTGCTACACACACAGTAACGAGCTAAATTTTTGGAAAGACGATAGACTTCGGTTGGTTGTCTCATAAATAATTTCACAGCCTTCGCGGTCTGTTCTAATATCACAGCCTTCGCGGTCTGTTCTAATATTACAGCCTTCGCGGTCTGTTCTAATATCACAGCCTTCGCGGTCTGTTCTAATATTACAGCCTTCGCGGTCTGTTCTAATATCACAGCCTTCGCGGTCTGTTCTAATATTACAGCCTTCGTGGTCTGTTCTAATAGCACAGGCTTCGCGGTCTGTTCTATTAATCACCACTGCCTAGGTAATCGGTATTATATGCGACTCCACCGCCGAGGAGGTCGCCAACCCGAGGATACCTATATCCGAGTCTGAAGACGACTACCTGCTGACACCCAACCGGGTCGAACGACGACTACCTGCCGAGCACATAACCGAGTCGGAAGACGACTAGCTGCCGACACCCAACCGAGTCGAACGACGAATACCTGCCGAGCATAACCGAGCCGGAGGACGACTACCTGAAACCGAAGTTCGTATTGCCGACGGATAATTCTCCGAACCGAATAAACCCGAGTGAATCAACAAGGTGTGAAATGTATTGTATTTGAATTTAATTAATAAAGATAATATTATAAACATTAAAAGGAAAAATCGATTGTGTTATTACTTAAGGTTTACGGGGCCTCAGCAGTGTTGCCACCAGTAAAGCAAAAAATTACACAGCTGTAGATCAAAAATTATCCAAAACCGTATGAAATTACACAAAAAATATATTTTTCATATTATTTCAAAATAAACTCTCCTGGGCACAGTGGAGAAGAATACAAATATTTTCGCCATTTCTTACCGACTGACATGAAATTTCACACTGTAAGTTTTGGATGGCCGAAACTGCAAGAGCTATGCCATTCGAATCCAAAGTTTTGCAATTTTTATATTTACAAACCGATTTTTAAAGACGTAACATTTCTATCATCTACAAAGTGCAAAATTTATTTGCATTTTAAAACTAAAATTTTGCATTTTTGCTATAACCTGTTCCGTGTTTTGCCTTCTTCAAAAGCATATCCAGGCCAATTATCAGAAAATATTATAACAAATTATTCTATTAACTAAAGGTAATTTCAATGCAATATCTTTTTCAGGATTAAAATATCCTGCTTTTAAATTTGAATATTACAAAAATGGTATTTTATCCATATTAAAAGTTTCTTTCAAAACAAAGTATTTATGTTTTTCAGAAAGGCTACTTCATTCAGATGCACTGCATGCAAAAATATTACTTACTTGCTAATTTTTCTCTCCCATATTCCTCAGAATTTAACGGTTTATATTTAAATTAAACCAATTTTTTTCTGAGTTCAAAGCTGAAATTAAAAAAAAGCGTCCGTAATGTGATGGCATAAGCCCTGTCCAACCCTAGCTTTAAATGTCGGCAAGACAGGAACAATTTTAAAAATATTTATATTCGTATTTGTAAAATTTTGAAATTTCTTTGCAGTATGTGTACACTCAACCAAAAAAGTCTGTAATGGCTACTGAAAATTTTGCTGTTATTACGGGAAATTTAACTCTTTTGAGGCCAGCGGTATTTTTTGCTAATTTTAGCAACACATGTCTGCTGATCTGTAGTACAATAAAATTAGTAGAAAAAATTAGTAGCCGCTACTAAATTAGCAAAAAATTGTACTAAAAAATAAAAAACTGTAAAATTTAAAAAAAAAAAATTTCTTTCGATTGTAACAAGCGTATATTACTTCATCGTACTTGAAACTTAGAGTCAAAATTGCAAACGTTTTCCAGTTATTGCCGTTTTATGCATTGGAGATGCAATAAAATTTTCTGGGTGTTATTTCTAAACTAAGAATATATCAATAGCAACAAATATAAACCAAACAAGAATCGCAAAAAATCAAAAAAAAAAATATTTTTAAATTAGTATATTTTTCTGCTAAATTTAGCACTCGATTTTGAAAAATTAGTAAAATGTTTTGCTGAAATCAGCAGAGAAAATTAGTATAAAAATCCGTAATTTGTAATAAGAGAATAGCAAAAATGATTATTAAAAATAAAAATTGTACTAATAATCAGTATAAAAATTGTATAGGGCGATTGGAAACTGTTTATAAATTTTTTTACAAACTTTTTTATCTGAGTGTATCAACAAATTTTCTTTTAAAAAATAAAAATATAAAATTTTTTTCAAACTGTTGCTGCACTTTGGAAAACATTGTTTTCTATTGTTGTTTATACATGAATGGATGTCACTACATTGCTAGATCTGTCAAAACAACAGAGTAGTACATTGGAAGGTGAAAAAGCAAATTGTGGAAAATCTTTTGTTGTTTTTTTTTGTTTTTTCTTTGATATTTTAAATGTTTAATAACGCTCCTAGACGAGAACAAGAAATTCTCATTGAGTTTGTAATTTAACTTAACAAATATTTCCAGAAATTCTAAAAACGTCGTCCCTGACGATTTTCTTAGGCAAGAATGAAATCCAAATAGGGACATGCCTACAACGGATTATTTTTCACAGTTTGTTAAATACGTTTGGGATTTTAGCATATTTAATTCCTTTAATGCTTTCATAAGATTCTGTTGAAATTTGAAACATGTTGAATTTAGAGAATTCTAAAATATTCTGATTATGCTCCACCTCGCTGCGTTAGCAAAATTTTTGTCTGGTCAAAGTCCAGTATCATGATAACTACAGCAAACAAATTTTCAGACATTAGAAAGTCACAATCATAACAAACTCAAACTTTCCCACTCTTTCGCTGAATTTTTAAATGTTCTTGCAAACCAAGAGAATTTTTAAAAGAAGCTTGACAATTATTTTCGCAAAAAATAAACAAAAGGCGGTGCTCTGAACAAAGCAAAAAAATATATAACACCATTTCGGATTTCTTCTAAATTGGGTTTAGTGTTGAAAAAATCTACAAAAGTAATTCACCAGAAAATGGAGATTTGTTGTAAATGTTTCACTGCCAAACTCATTTCGTCTAAATATCGACTAATTTTTATTAATTTATTAAAAAGCTCCGGGACTTTTAAAAATTTACGGAAATTTCTATAAAAAGTGAAATTACACAAAAACTACACAAAAATGTCACTATTCAAAAATTATCCAACGAATGTGTAAACAGTCCCGTTTTTGAATAATTATTCAAAAAGTGGCAATACTGGTCCTCAGGTAGACCCTGGACGCGACTGGACTACCTCAGCCGACGACAAAACCTTGTTATAGAGATTTGAACTCAAATCTCTAAGGCTATAAGGCTGTGTCTCTACCTCCTGCGCCACAGATACTTACGTTCCGAGCAAAACTTTCAATTACCTGGTAATAAAGTTTGTAAGAAGAAATTAAGGTATGTTTGCTATTCCAACAGCTTTTATTTTAACAAGGGCATGTCATTGGAGGTATGTACTTCCCAAAAGAGGGCTAGGTAACAATATAAGGACATGTTACTTTAATGTTACATGTTATAAGTTACGTAACCACTTACATAACCGATACAGAGCACAATACTACTTACATAACAGCTTAAAGTAAGGCCAAAAAAATGTGTTACAAACAGGTCTGAAATAACACATTAAAATTATGCGCTTACTTACTGTATAAAAATATATACTTACTTCTTACAAAATAAATTAAAATAAGACGTTATCGTGTTGGTTTTTTATAAATGCTAAAACGAAGCATATTCATATTTAATTAATATTTACTCAGATTAATATAAAGTTAACAAAAAACATAAAAGATATTTCAGTCAATATGTATAAAACATATAAATTATTTGTATCGAATATTTTAAATAGAAAATAAGACTCATGTATCGCATTACAAATAACTCCTTATTTTGAGGTATTTGAATACACTATCGGTAATAAGTGGCTATTTCTATTAAGTGATCACGTATCACATTAAAAATAACTCCTTATTTTACGGTTTTAAAATATCCCATCTGTAATAAGTCGCTGCTATTATTTAGAACTCATGTGGTGTATTACAAGCAGAGCTTCGAAAAACTTAATTCAATTTAAGCTTAATTCACTAAAAATTAAATTCAGATTTTAAAAAGGTTCATGTACCATTCCCTTAAACCATTCGTAAAGAATTCATTCATAAGCTTCATTCCCAAAGATTTAATATGAATTGAATGAATTCCTAACTTGAATCATTCAAATCGCATGTTCATTCACCATTTTACTAATTGAATGAAGAAATTTTATTACCATTCACTTAGTGCAGTGTAGTTTGAAACTAACATATAATCAAAACCAAAGCATACAAGCTGTAACAAAGCATACGATACTATTTATTTCTGTTAGATGAATTTTAAACGTTTTTCATTGTATTATGCTAATATTTCAGCAATTACATACAAATTAAAATTTTTCATTTGATTAAGTGAATGAAAACAAATAATTTTTCATTCACTTTTTTATTAAATGAATTCAGGTAAATTGGGTTTCATTCAGTTAGAATTCAATCAAAATAGAATGAATTCATATAATTTTAAGCTATAGGGAATTAAGCTATCGAATTAATTCCATAAGAATGCTATTAGGGAATGAAATTTAACCCAAATTTCATTAATTTTTAAAAAGTGAATGAAAGAATTAAGCCTTTTAAACCTTTGATTACAAGTAACTCTTTTCTTTGAGGTGTTTAAATATATCATTGGTAATAAGTTGCTATTACTACCCAGTATTTATGCAGAACATTATACGTAAGACATTACATTTTAGTTATGAAATAATGCAATGGTAAGGGGTATGGTATTACCAGGTAATGTGTTCTGTAATACCAACATATTACCAAGGTTTTGCTGGGTTTAGTTGTTGTCTAACTTAAAATTTAAACACGCATATGTATGAAACGAAAAAATATGATAGATTCCAAAATTTTATTATGATAAATAAAATTTCTGTTCCTTGTCTCTATATATTATTACAATTACCAAAATAATGGAAATTAATGGTTAAAGCTACTAAAGTTAAAAAAAATTTTAAATTGATTGGAAAAACTAATACTTTGGATAGAGTGATCGATTTTATTAAAACACAACTGATACTAAATTGTTGCTGCCGATATTTTATTCAAATGACTAAATCTTCGATGAATTGGTGGTTGTTGGTATTGAAGGTAATGTGGAAGTTAGTAATTTTTCAATATTGGTTAGAAAAGCCAATATTTTGGATAATATTACAGTGTTTTGGTTCATCATATATATTTTTTGTTCACAAATAAATATACCCAACAAACAATTCGTTCCGTTTACGCACCGTTTTCGGTCCGTCATAAACGGAATCCAACTCCGTATACGTACCGTTTTCTGGATCCGTATACGGACCAGAAAACGGAACATAAGGAACATCGAAACTGATTCGAATCCGTTGAAAATCCGTCAATGACGGACCGTTTACGGACCGGTATGTCGTGTTAAAAACGGACAAGTCCGTTTAAAGTCCGTCAATGACGGACCGTTTACGGACCGTTATGTCATGTAAAAAACGGACTAGTCCGCTGAAAGTCCGTCAATGCCGGACCGTTTCCGGACCGTTATGTCGTGTAATAACGGAGTATTTCTTTGTCCATATCCTACCGATTTTTTCAAAAAAATAGACCATATATTTATTATTTTCAATACAAAGTACTTTTTTTCTTTTTTATAAATTAATTAATAATTATTATTTATAATTACAATATTTAGATCATCCAGCTCGGTCTACCTATCTATCCAGCGCTTAGCGACCCGGAGTAAAATCCAAAGAGAGGAAAAGAGACAATAAATTAGTTATGGTTTAATTGACTGTGTACACGATGCAAATTCTCACATGTTATACACAAAACATTGTGAAACATTAAGTTTCATAAATCTTACCTTGTTACTTGATGTTGTTTGATTAATGGTGTGATAGAAAGAATTCCCTCTATTGGATATTCTCCATATATTCCCATTATAATATTATTTTCAGCGACTTAACAAAAATTTTTTAAAACCGATGAAATCCGTATTTAAAGGTACGGAAACGGATACACCAATACGGAGTTAAAACGTATTGTGTTCGAAAATCCATTTATACGGTCCGTTAATGTTCCGAATACGTACAAGCATTGACGGATACGTACATTACGGACAGTTAACGTGCCGTAAAAGCCGGATTCATGAATCCGTACGTGCCGGAGAGTCCGTAAAAATGTTTCTTGGGTAACTTTCCTGATGATGAATTTTAAATAACTGCAATTAAAATTATTGAATGATGAATATATTTCGTTGGTTCCGATAGAATTCCAACCAATTTATTTTCCGTGTGTATATATATGTATGTATATTAGGGTTCTCCAGAAAAAAAAATTGTGAGTTATTGTCTGGGCCCCCCTCAGAATATGTATTTGGGTGTAAAACAATGTCTCCCAAAAAATTAGGACAATCGGATAAGAGGAACACGTGCCTCAACGGCCCTGAAGTTTGAAATACGATTTACAAGGCACGTGTTCCTCTTATCCGATTGTCCTAATTTTTTGGGAGAAATTGTTTTTCACCCAAATACATATTTTAAGAGGGGGTTTCTAAATATATTTTTCAGCCAACCAGCGTTATTTAAAATATTTTTGATTTTTTTTTTCTAGAAAATGCTTAATTAAAAGTTTTTATATCGATTTTCATGTCAAATGACACTTTTTTACATTTCAAAAATTTGGGGTCATTTTGACCCCATGTGCCTATAAGGGTTAATTTCTAATTTTTTATCACTATGTATAAAATTTGGTGTTAACAGAGTTATTTGGACAACTTTTACCAAATTCCGCAAGAAACAACACATTGTTTTGATATACTTCCAGGAAAAATCGAAAAATTTAAAAAATTTCACTTTTGACCTTGGTAAAGAAAGGGTTAACGTTGTCGGAGTTTTACAAAATTTTCGGAAAACAAGCTCTTGTATCAGGCTTAAACCCAGCAAAATCTTTCATTACCAAATAAGTGGTTATATAATAGAAATTCATAGCTCCGTTTGGCGTGGTCGTTTTTAGTAGTCACGCTTACCCACTCGCTTACGAAAAAATGAGAAGTAAGTAGTTATGAGATTCTGAATAATAAGTGGTTACAAACATGCTTACAAAAAGTTGAATTATAAGTGGTTATCCGACTGCTACTTGATTCTTAAAAATAAGGAGTTACACAAATACTATTAGCTTCAGGAAATATATTCAGAGAAATTAAAGTTTTTGCTAGACTGTAATTTTAGAGCTCGTTATAAAAATTTTAACACAAAACATATTTACATGTAATAAATATAAATGTATAAAATTTAACTTTGTAAAAAGTACTTATTTAAACTATTGCGAGTAAGTCATTATTTTATATTTAAAAGCAATGATAAAATAGGCCGTTATTAGGAAGTCATTATTTTATATTACAGAATAATGCAAAAGGTAATGATATATCATTATTGGTAATGCAGACGGCAATGAGCTCTCCTTACCAATATTTTGCTGGGAAGGTAATCGGAAGTGATTTTGTTCCAGCTGGCTCAAAACACAAAAATTAATACAATTATCTAAATTATTGGCAAAAATCACACTTTTCTCTAAAATTTTCAAATTTAAAACGCCGTCACTGTTAAGTTAAAAGAGGGATATGTGTAATTTTCAGTAGAATTATTCTCTAAGGTGTATTTAATAAACCCCTATACGTTGACCACTTTCTACACTATTTTGTTGCACAAAATTTTAAAAAACTCAAAAATAGAGTTATGCAAATTTATAAAAAAACAAATCCCATCTTTGGCCATACCTGGGACTAGATTATCATAAGCAAAGAGAGACAAAAAATTTTATATGAATATTTGTGAATCTTAGAAATGAAACTAGAGTATAACATTGTAAATTAAAAAAAAAAATATTTTATTTTTTACGATTTTCATAATTTATCTCATTTTAACCCTACAATGGTCTGAGGAAATTGCAATTACTAAAACATTTTCCAACCGATTTTGGATTTTTATACATTACCAGAAAGATAATTCAGTCTAGATTATGATTTTATTTACATTTTCCAAAAATACGGTTACTAAAGGGCCAGTATTTTGAAAGAAGGCCAAAAGAGTGATTTTTTCGCCTTGTAAATCGTATTTCAAACTTCAGGGCCGTTGAGGCACGTGTTCCTGTCCGATCACCTTAATTTTTTGCATGGTAAATTTTTATACCCAAAGGCACATTTCTAGGGGGGGGACGGCCTTAATCCGCAAGTTGGAAAATAAGGTCCACCCTAAGGTACATACTAAAACAATTGTAATTATAGTTAAAAATAATAAATACCGATTACTATACAAACAAATGTCGGAGGGTAACTGAAAAATTCTTTTCTGTGCGTTCAAATGACTCGGGTTTGGCTTTGTTCGAGTAAACGAGTAACTCGATTTTGAGGTTTTGAACTTACTCGATTTATCGTTTAAGATTTTAAAATTATACGAGTAACTCGAATAATTTCATGAATTTTATTTCATTGCTTTTTCTTAAAAATTACCCTTTTTTGAAGGTGTTAATTAGTAATAAAACCAAAAATTGACAATTGTAATGATTCATAGGTAGAAGTTTAAAATAAATGTTGAAGTCATTTACTTATGTAAACTTTGTAATTTTAAAGAGGTCTGCTAATATACTCGCTTAAATTCGCAGTGCATTTTTTAAAAAATTTTCAAATTTTGGGATGTCTTTATATAAAAAGATCTTAATTTTTTTTATTTCTTTAAAGGGACGTTTTAATAAAATCAAAAAATTATGGATTTAAATTTTGAGTGAATAAAAATTGTTATTGACAAAAAATTCATTCAAATAAATTTTAGATTCAAATTTACTCAGATTTTATTAAGTTTTTCCAACTCTTCTAAAAAATAAGAAATAGGGTTATGGTCTTCTCACTAGTAAGCCATGGATTTGGAAATTTTTATTTCGTTAATGATATGGGACAAAAAGTATATACAAAATCAACTAAATGCTTTTATTTCAAATTAAATACATCTTCTAATATGATCGCTAATAAATAATATATAGTTGAGCTGTTGTGCATTTTAAAAATATATCTCGCTCACACAGTATCCTGAAATGAGTAAAATACAGGCCTTTAAAAACATAATTCCCTAACTCGATTTTTATACCCTACACCACTACGTGGAGATGGTATTATAAGTTTGTGCTGATGTTTGTAACACCAAAAAATAATGGTCATAGACCCACCGATCGGCTCAGAATTTTTTTTATTTCGATTTAACGATGTCCGTCTGTCCGTCCGTCCGTCCCTCCGTCTGTCTGTCCATGCGTTCTTGTGCGCACTCTATAGGTCGCAAATAAAGGGTTGTTCAACAGGGACGCTATAAAAATAGAAAGACAGGGACAGCAAACGACGCCATATTTCTTGCCGTTCTTTTGACATTTCTCTTCAGTAAGGTTTGCCATTTCATGATGGAAAGATATACGAGCCAACAACGATTCGAAATTATTAAAATTTACTACCGAAATTCGGAGTCAGTGGCCTCAACGTTAAGAGCGCTACGTCCAATTTATGGTCGTCATAATCGTCCTAGCAGATCAACAATTGAGCGTGGGGCTACGTCAAATCTATGGTCTATGCCAACAAGCCAGCGACGATTGATGAACTTCGTACGAATATCGAACGTGAAATTGCAGCAGTATCGGCCGATTTATGCTTGAAAACCGTTGAGAATTGGGTTCAGCGTCTGGAATTCTGCAAGCGTGCCCGTGGTGGCCATGCAAAAGAGATCGATTTCCATACATAATGGCATCGAACGTACTTTCACAGGAATAAAGAATTTCATTGATATCCAAAACCGTTTTTGTTTTATTTAAACTTTTTTACTTTTGTAGCGCTCTTATTGAAAAACCCTTTATTAAGATATTTTGATGAAATTTGGTACACCGACTTACGTCGGCCCAAGGACAACGCCTTTTCATTTTGGTTGAAATCGGTCCATATTTAGAGCTAGTGCCAATATTACGGTCCCCCCAAAATTATATTGTTTATACGCTGCAGGTCGCAAATATTCAGATATTTTGGTGGAATTTGGTACACAGACCTATGTTGGCCCAAGGACGAAGCCTATTGATTTTGGTTAACATCGGTCCATGTTTAGACCTAGTGTCCATATAAGGGTCCCCCCAAAATTATATTGTTTATAAGCTGCAGGTCGCAAATATTAAGATATTTGGATGAAATTTGGTACACCGTCCTTCGTCAGTCCAAGCACGAAGCCTATTGATGTTGGTTAACACCGGTCCATGTTTAGACCTAGTGCCCATATAAGGGTCCCCCCAAAATTGGCTTGGTTACACGCTTCAAGTCGTAAATATTAAGATATTTTAACGAAATTTGGTTTGCTGACTCACATGGTCCAGAGAAAAAAGCCGATAGATTCTAGATATAATCGGTCCATATTTGGACCTATCGCCCATATGGGCTATATTTACGATTTTCTCTTCTTTTATAATTTTATAGAAAATTTTGACACAAGTCCCATTTTAACCCATTCGAATTTCGGATCCAAACATTAGTTGGCTCTTAACCAGACTTGTGTAGGGTATTGTATAGTCGGCATGCCCGAGTTTAACCTTTTTACTCGTTAAATCTGAATGAATTGATACGCAAAAGCCATTTTATTGATTTAATAATTGCTGCACGCTGAAAAAAGTCCTGTCCCAAACATATTTTTGCTGGTAATATATACATATATATTTGTACACTGAAAATATTATTACCGTAACTGACTGTAGTTTATTTAAAAAGTTATCCGTACATTTATTTTTAAATGATTATTCAGTTAAAATACAAAGAAATATATTTTTAACCGTTTTTGTCGTTTATTTAAAAAATAAATTACATATAAATACGGATTTTCTGTTACAGTTAATATTTTCATTTAAAATATTTTGTTAAAAAAAAGAATTCCTTTTCGATTTCTAGATCAGTTAAAAAAATTAAATAAACTAAATATCATTTATTCTTACGGATTTTGTAGTTAATTTTTTGAAATTTAAAAAAACGAGATAAATGAAAAATCATTATTTTTTAAGGATTTTGTAATTTATTTATTAACATTTAAAAATAAATGAAAAGTTCTTTTTATTTAAATGAAAAGTCAGTAGACCGGTTTTCAAGTGATTTTTCATTTATTTTAAATTACATTTTCAGTTAATTTAAACTACAAACTATTTTGAGTGTAGAAACTGGAAAACATATTCGCCGTATTTTTACTATAAACACTATCCCCCAAATTCATAAACGCTTTGTAAAATTATAGGAGGTTTATTGAACAAATTTTGTATGAAAATGACGTTTTGTAAACCTGCTATAACTTTACAAAGCATTTATGAATTGAGGGGTATATTTGCATGCAAACATATGGGAAAATCTACGAAACAAGTCGATTTCAGATTTTAAAAATGAAAAATTTCAAATTAGTGGCACATATTTTTTTTATAGATTAACTTATTTAAAATTCATTAAAAAGAAGTAATATGTTCGCGTGAATAAATATTTTTGAGTGCCGAAAAAGTTATAAACAAAAAACCGCACACATTTTCGCTAATAAATATTTTTTATTTTTGGATTTTTCGGGCATGCTTTATGAGCCAAAAAATTTCACGCAAGAAACAGAGGAATAACAGAAGGAATATGAAGAAAATTAACAGCGAATGAGATACAATGAAGGAATTTGGGAAAACAAAAAATAATAAAATCGTTTTTACAACAAAAAACATAACTTAAAAGCAGGGACGTAACAGTTATAACTTTTATTCAAAAAAGTGATTGTTTTACAATTATTTCCTGTTTGAGTATTTTTAATTTTCTGTTTATTTGCTCCAATGGCCTTGCAACTCTCTCAATATTTTTTATTTGAAAATATATTATGCGGCTTGGAACAGGAACGAACTCCGACTGGTTAATCAGGGATGGAAAAAGCTCACTTAATCGGGCTCTTATACCAAAAAATGTTAGATCAGTCTTACATATTTAAAAATGTAAGTAAATGAAAAATAGCTTCCTATTTGGCTCGTTAAAAAAATTTTTGCAACAATATATTCGTTTGCAGAATGTCGATCGCTGATTACCTCTTTTAATTCATTTTCTGTACCATAAAGCCTTTTTCGAATTCCGACGTTATTTTGCATCTTTTTAAGTGCGGTTTTTTTAAATATATAACCTAGGGATTAAATTTTTGTACCATAAAATCTTTTTTCAAATTCCGCTATTATTTTGCAATTCTTTACGTGCGTTTTTTTAATTTATAATCTAGGGGCTATAGTACACATTTCATACAACAAAGTTTGGTGGCTAGTTGCAAAAAAATCGCGAAAAATAAAATTTGCAAAAAGGAAAATTTTTGCATCAATATATTTGTTTGCAGAATCTAAATCGCTGATTACGTTTCCTAATTAATTTTTTGTACCACAAAGTCTTTTTTCGCGTTCCGCTTTTATTTTTCAATTTTTTAAGTATGTTTCTTTTTGATTTATAATCTAGGGACTATAATACACATTTCATACAACAAATTTTGGTGGCTAGTTGCAAAAAAAAAATCGCAAAAAATAAAATTTGCAAAAAAGAAAAATTTTTTCATCAATATATTTGTTTGCAGAATGTAAATCGCTTATTAAGTTTTTTAATTAATTTTTTGTACCATAAAGCTTTTTTTCGCTCTCCGCGATTATTTTGCTATTTTTTATGTGTTTTTTTTTTTTTTTAATTTATAATCTAGGGTCTATAGTACCAATTTTATACACAAAAGTTTGGTGCTTAGTTTGCAAAAAAAAAAATAAATCGCGAAAAAAATATTTACAAAAAGGAAAATTTTTGCGTCATTGTATTCATTTGCAGATTGTTAATCGCTGATTGAGTTTTTCAATTATTTTTTTCTACCACAAAGTCTTTTTTCGCGTTCCTCTATTATTTTGCAATTTTTTAAGTGCGGTTTTTTTAAATTTATATTTATAATGCCCATTTCATAAAACAAAGTTTGGTGGTAAGTTGGCATCGTTTGCAGAATGTAAATCGCTTATTAAGTATTTTAATTAATTTTTTGAACCCCAAAGCCTTTTTTCGCATTCCGATATTATTTTGCAATTTTTTACGTATGGTTTTTGAAAACTCATAATAATAGTATATATAATTCCATAGTATAGTTCCATTCTTGATTTTTATAACTAAATTATTATTTTCCATCCCTGGTTACAATCGATGTTTGAGTCATACAAAGAGCGCACATAATGACCCTGCAAACATTTAAAAGTTACCTTCCAAGAAGATTGTCATTTGAATGAAAATAATCAAGTAGTATTTACTTTGAAATTGTCTTACTTTTATCACTTGGAAGATAATTCGGCGATATTTGGAAAAAAATAATTCAAAAATTTTATCTTTTGTCATAACTTTTTATGAAAATATCGCGGCAATATCAACTTTGTATCATTTGGAAGATAAAGCAAATTTGTTTGAAATCTTTTATCAATTTGGAAAAAATTAAAACAAAATTTGTACACAAACAATCAAAAGATATATAGGAAATAAACTCGTGAAAAGTTAAGATTAATTGCGCGGGAAAAATCGGCTAAGATGAAATCAAGATAATTTATAAGTTGGTCAATGGATTATGTATGCAGATATTGTTTTTCAGGCTTAAATTTAATTATGAAAAAATTAAATCGTTTTTTTTATTGTACCGGGAGTTTATTTAGCGATATCCCTTTTATCTTCCATATGAGTTATTGCTTCCATATTGCCTGGAAGTATTGTTTTAGTGTAACAGTTGTTTCCGACAGAGGCAACTTCCGGAATACGAAATTTATATTGCCGGCAATAAATGTTTTCTTCCTGGTGATATGTTCGGAGAATCTTCTTCGTATTGCCATGTTTGCTGGGTGATATTGGTTTGAGTATGTTCCTGTTCCAAGGCACATAATAGAACAAATGCTTTCTCAGTGATAGAGAGTCCCACAATCTCTTTATTATGTATACTCTTTGTTTGCTCTGTTTGATTTATATTTTTAATTCAGACAAAAACAATCCAAACACGATTTTTATTTTTTCAAAAATAATAAAAGTTATTTTGTGATTTTTTTTCTTTATCAAAAAATAACAATTAAGAATATAAATCAAAAGCCATGGAACCAATGACTTCACCAATTATAATATCCTGATGATGTCAACTAGTGTTAATAAAAGATTGAACAGTGATTTAAAGTGAGTAAATATGTATATTCCAGCAACTTCCGGCATTCAATTTAGGTCAATTTTTAATTTTTATTTTATTATCAAATAAAAAAGTTAGTGCTTAATTTTTTCAAAAAAATCATTCTGTAACTTTTATAAAAAGTTTTAAAATAAAAATCAAAAAACAACAGAAATTTATAGAGTAAAATATAAAAATTGAAAAAATTAAAATCTTTGCCAAACTTTGTGATTTTTTTGTGCAATATGATTTATAAAATATAGTGCATTATTGAAATATTATAATTAAATAAATTTGGGTGGTGACTTTTTTAGAAATATAACAGTTATTTTGGGTCTCTGCTTAAAAGATAAAATTTAATAAAAAAAAAGACGACACAAATTTTTCAATCATCACGGTAGTTTTTTGATTATAAGTAATGTTGTTTTTTTAATTTTTCCGTCCGTCCGTCTGGCTCTCCATTAGGGTTGCCAGACGGCCTTGAGTTGGCTTGATTGTCAAGCTTTTTCAATGCGTGTCAAGAAGAAAGAAAAAATGTCATTTGTCAAGCTAAAACGAAAATTTAGAAATTTTTCCATCATATTGTTAAAAAAAATCAAGAAAAATTAACCATTAGCAAAAAAAACTAATTGTTTTTTAAATGCACCATAACTAATTTTTACGGATAAATGACTGTTTCCATGGTAGTAAAGCATAAAAAGTATTTCTTTGAATGAAAAGAAAATATTTAGAAAAAAGATATGAATTTGGAGAAAAATCTGTTTTTTTTTTTAGCAAATTGCTGTTTTAAATATAAAAAACGCGTTGCTATCAAAGAATACTTAAGCAGAGCTGCCATTTATTTTAAAAATATCAAATTCAATTAATACTGATATCCCAGCAAAAAATTTTTAGTATTTTGGAAGCTTAAAAACGCGCTACAAATTCTGCTTTACAGAGTTGCGCCACTTTATGCGTATACAATACACAAAAAATTTTGCAATTTGATTGTATACCCTGCAAAACTGCCTTAAACGAAGCAAATCGTAAGCAAGTTATTTAAAAAATTATAGTGCTACGCTATTCCCTTAAGACGAAGCAGGTTGTAAGGCGTAAAAAAACATGTAAGTTATCCAAAGATTAATGCGCACGAAATCTGAGTAATCTCAATCGTGTTTTACCCTTCTTTAGTAGAGTTTAATGTATAGACGCCACATAAACATGAGTCAGTCTGCATTTTGAAGTCGGCAAATGAATGCATTTATTCTCATAAAAAGTCGCGTTTAAATGCGCTCAATGAAAATCATGAATTTGCTGCATCTTTTCAGCAGCAAAAAAAGCACTTTTACCAAAAAAAAGTGCATGAATTTATTTGCGGTTTGCAATTTTTCAGCAGCGAATAATGCGCTTTTTCTCACAAAACAACGTGCTTCCAAGCGGGCCCTTTGTATGGAAAAATCATGCCTTCCGTAAGCAGCTTTGGAAGGGATTAATTTTATTTATTCCCTTACATAGCTGCATCCAGCGAAGCAGGTTTTTTGCTGGGATGTTGTATGCAGATTATTGCTGCCTTCGGGAAGTTTTTGAAGAATTGCCAAAAGACATATCCATTGACAACATATGGGCCAATTTCTTTAAAAAATGTGGTACAAAGAATGGAGAAAATCTGTATAAATCAAGGTTGGTTACCGATATTGTTATAATGCCGTTATCGCTAAAATACCGTTTCAAATTGAATACCGTTACCGATACCTCTGAAAAAGTTTCCAAATACCGTTATCGTTACCGATACCGTTATTTTTATGGGTGGTTACCGGTATTCTACCGGTAGTTATTAATTTATATAAAAAATGCAAAATTTTAAATTTTTTTTGTAATAACCTTGAGTTCTTTTTATAAAAAAAATTTATAGATAATAATTTCAATTATTGAAACAACCAGCAGTGAATTTAAAACTTATAATCTGGGCTTTTAACGCTTAAAATCAAAAATATGCTAAGTTTTTAATTTTTTTGTTGTATGTTTTTAACACAATTTATAATACCGGTACGTACCGGTATACCGTTACCGAAACAGTCTTAAATACCGTTACCTTTACCGTTACCGTAATAAACAAAATTCGATACCTTTACCGTTACCCTTACCCTTATTCGTTTCGGTAACCAACCTTGGTATAAATTAATATCAATTAAATTTCCAAGTCAATTTTGCATTTTTTTTGCTAATTTAACTGAATTTTAAATTGTCAAGAAAAATCAAGCCTTTTTTTTTTTTGAATGTCAAGAAAAATCAAGCTTTTTCCTCTGAATGTCAAGCTTTTTGCCAATTTCGATCTGGCACTGGCACTACTCTCCATGTATTCTTGTGCGTACGCTACAGGTCGCAAATATTAAGATTTTTTGATAAAATTTGGTAGACCAATTTATATCGGCCCAAGGACGAAGTCTATTGATTTTGGTTTAAATCGGTCTATGTTTGGACTTGTCCCCATATAAATTTCCCTTAAAACTGCAACACAAAACTGAATGGCACATCCATGGTTTAAAGAATTATGGGATCAAATATGTCTTGAATGATACACATCTTCAATACTATTATTATCTGAAAGTGCTAAAAGGATCGGACGAATTTCTCATTCTCTACAACCTATCTTTCTCCAAAATTCGCTAAAAGGTTAAATTCAATTTAAAGACACATCCACCAGTTTTAAGAATAATGGAGTCCAATCTATCTGGAACGGTAGATCTTATAATAGTTGTAATTATGTGAAAGTGCGAAACAGATCGGATTTTATTTTTAGGCCTTACATCAATTTCTCTGTACTATACGCTAAAAATCCAACTTTAAATTGACTAGCACATCCACAGATAAAAGTATTAATGGCTTATATGATATATATCGCAATTAGTATTGTTGTAAGTGCTAAAACCATCGGATTATCCGTTTGGTTTCTACATCACTTTTAACTCCAAAAATCTATGAAAAGCTACAAAATTTAACCTAAAATGGGTCTGGACACTAAACTAATAGTACGATCCATTTAGCACTTACACACAATAATAGTATCACCAATATATATCGACCACGCAGGACTGCAACTAATTATTTCTCAAACTGCGGATGTGCCCTTCAAAAAATATCAAATTTCAAGTTGTTCACGCATAGAGGTGAAGAGATTATTATTGTCATATTTTCTTTATTTTTGAAGGCACACTTATTAATTTGATTTCAATTTTTTTGTTTCCTTGTCAGTTATATGTCAGTATCAAAAAAGTTTTAATTGCATTGAGGCTGAAAGCGCAAAAATTAAAAATGTCTGAAATTACTCTTTATTCAAAAAACAGAGTTACAAATTTTAAAGAACTACCATTTGTTCCTAATTGAGGGCACCTATTTTTTTCAACAAGTTTGAGATTTTCTAATAATTATTATCCACCAAAGGTTTTGAGCGATTTCCTTTTATGCCAAAAGTTATAACCAAAAGAGTTGAAAAACTCTTGAAAGTTACAAGCAAAATTAGGGTAAATTAGGGTAGTTTTTAATTGAGTAGAGCACACTAGCAGTATAAATATTAAAATTTAAGATGCTCGCATAATTAAATTCGTTGCCTCGAAAATGCTGATACCATCAAAAATATTATAAATTGTTACTAAAATGGTTTAAATCCTGTGTTACATGGAATCGCCCGGTTCCGTAGATTTGCCCATATATACAGCTATGAACATATAAATGGCACATTTTACCATGAATTCTTTCTTATGCTACTATATTGCAAATACTACACTCATACAAATAAGTCTGTAAAAATAGCAGAAAAAGTTACTAAAAATTAGTTAAAAATGATGCTGCAGAAAAAACTGCTAATATTAGCAGAATCAGTTTGCTAAATATTGATAAAATGAAAACAGCAAAAAAACTGTTAAATTTACAGAATTTTAGTAATATTTGAGCAAAATTTTGGTTAATTGCAAATAACAATTTAACTTGCTGAAATCAGCAAAAAAATTGCTAAATAATAGCAAAAAAAAACTGTTAAATCTACAAAAACTTTGCTAAAATTTTCTGAAATCAACAAAACTTTTGCAGATTACTAGTGGACTGGAAAAAGGTAAAAAGGAGCAAAAGAAATGAAAATTAATAAATAAAAAATAAATGTGTATTTAAAAACATACTTGGGACCATTTTATTGAATGTGTCAATTAATTGAAATTTTTTTCAATTGGCATTGATCAATGCCTAAATGCCCATTTATAATTGATGAAAGAAGTATTTGTTTTCATGTTTTAATAAAAGAATAAATTAAGAAAAAAAAATAAAAATTCGCGTGTTTCTTATATTTTTTTATATTACAATGCTTTTTCACCATTCTGTGTACATTTCATTACCATAGATATCATCAATGCAAATTGAAAAAAAATTTCATTGGCATTGAATGGTGATGAAATTTGTTGGCATTGACATTGAGATAAAGTAATGCCAATTATATTTTTTTGTAAAAGTGGTAATATTTATGGACAATAATATGTTAACCATAACAAAATGTATTTCAGAGACCCTTCTTTTGATTTTCATTGTTTGCTGATCGGATATGTACTTCCGAATTTATTTGAGTTTCCAATTTCACCTCTAAAGCTGCACCCACAAGAAAGAAGGTGTGGCCGATTAAAAATATCGTATTCTTTAAATAACCCAGTGTAGAAAATCATTACCAGATATATGGTTATGTAACTACATACTTGGTAATGGTAACTAGTTACTTTTGTTATTACATTTCTTATTACCTTTATATGGCGATGTCGCGAAAAATAATGAGTTATGGTTACACACCAGCATACGAAAAATCCAAAATATATCGTTACCTATGTGCTTACCAGTACTGACAAAAATAATGAGTCTAAAAATAGATTTTCAAAAAAATAAATTATATAAAAAAAATATTTTTTATTGTATTTTTGTTTTTAAATAAAATTTCCTGGTGCGAATATCGAACCTGGGTCTACAAATTGCCAGTCAATAGCTCTACCATCTGAGCTATATCGACATGTAATATTTAATAGATAAAAACATAATTGACCTGCTGCACACAAGTAAGCTTACTCGCCAACATACAAAAAATCAAAAAATATGTGGTTACATATATCCTTACCAGTGTTTAAAAATTTCATTTTTCATTTCATTTATTTTATTTAATAATATGACTAAGTAGTACAGTTGCAAATACATTACGTTTTAAGAGTTTAGGGCATAAGCCCTTTTCTGCTTAGAAATAATATTACAATAAATATTATAAACATGTTCAATTATTAAAATTGTAAAGTTAAGGAAAATTTACAAAAAACCTTATTAAGGCAAAAAAAAAAAAAAAAGTTTTTATAAAAACCAAGGTTAAAATAAAATTTTAAAAATTTTTACGAGACCAGCTCAGATATGTAATTAAATTCCGAATTCAGGCATCTATAATTGAAGTTTTCAACAATTTTACTTAATTTTTGATCAATCATTTCTATATTAGCTAAATAGTGCAGTCTTCTAGTAGGAAAGTGCCAAGGTAATTTTAACATAAGTTTCAGCAACTTGTTTTGCGATATTTGTAGTTTTCTAAGATGACATTTGGCCGATTCAGCCGATACTGGAGCTCCATAAAACATGATGGATTGAAAAATTACTTTAAAAATTAAAAGTTTGTTTTCCAACGAGAGGATTGAGGTTCTGTTGATGAGTGCATAAAGTAATTTGATGTGAATATTGATTTTGTTTATTGTGTAAGGGATGTGATCTCTAAAATGTAATTTAGGGTCTAATATAACACCTAAGTATTTCACTTTACTTCCCCAGTTTATTTCGTCGTTGTTGAATTGTAATCGTGATGAAGGAATGAAGCATGGTTTACGTTTACGAGTGAAATATATTGCTTGGGTTTTTTGGCGGTTTACTAATATTTTCCATTTTGCAAAATAGTTTGTGACATTAACCATCGCCGATTGTAAATTTGCTACTACATCCGCTGAAAGTATTTCAGTACTAAGTATCGCTGTATCATCAGCGAATATTGAAGTTGTACAGCCCTCTAAGGATGGAAAATCAGACGTGTATATATTATACAGTATGGGTGATAGGCAGGAACCTTGCGGGCAGCCAAGCTGTTATATTATAATCTCTGGAAAAACTTGATCCAAGATAAACGGAAAAAATTCGATCGGATAGAAAACTGTATAGAATTTTTATCAAACCAATAGGAAGACTCAATCTTAACATTTTGTGTATAAGCCCATTATGCCACACGGAGTCGAATGCAGCCTTAATATCTAAAAGTACCATTCCAGTTGATTTTCCAGCTTGAAAATTAGATTTAACTATTTTTTTTTTCTAACCAAGGGTTGGACTGTGTTATGTTTTTTACGAAACCCGAATTGTTGATCAGGTAAGATTTTGTTAGAATCAATAAACTCTGTCAGTTTTCCCTTTATTACCTTTTCTAGTACTTTGCTTACTGAAGATAAAAGGCTAATTGGCCTATATGATGATGGGCTATCAGGGGGCTTGTTGGGTTTTTTTACCGGTATAATTTTCGATTTTTTCCAAATTCTAGGAAAATAGTTTAGTGTGAAACAGGCATTGATTATTGCAGTTAGAAAACGGACACCTTTTTTTGGAAGAGCTTTCAGGCACATATTATTTAAATTGTCAATACCAGGGGACTTTTTGGTCTTCATTTTTTTAATTATGTTTTTAATATGCTTTGGGGTTACTGAAATGGAAGTTTGTGTATTTAGAATTGTAGTATTCAAGCATGAAATGCTTTCTTCTACTTCATCAATAGTTGTAGTATCACTAAGGTTTTGAGAAAAAGAGTGGTTTGCATTAAACGTCTGGGCAAGAACTTCGCATTTTTCATGCTGACTGTTAAAAACCTTGTTGTTGTGTTTTAACGTAGGGATTATATTGTATTTTTTCTTTAAAATTTTAGAGACTTTCCAAAAAGTCGTTGATCCTTTATCTAGTGTAGATAACATTTTATTCCACGAAAAGTTTTTGTAAATACTAATGTTTTCGGTGATGATTTTGTTTAAATGTTTAAATTGGTGGTGATCTATGGGGTTACGATATCTTTTCCAATCCCTTCTATATCTATTTCGAAGTTTAATCATATGCATTATATGTGCTGGTAGAGTAGTTCTATGGGCCGGTACTATTTTTCTTGGAACGTTTTGGTTAATAGCTTCTGTAACAATATCTGTGAAAGTTTTTACCATCGTATCTATTTGCTCCTTACAGTTGATTGTGTTTAAGTTGGTAGATGGAAGTGTTACTGTTATAAATCGATCATAATTTAACCAATTTGCATTTTTAAAATCTAAATAATGATTTTCTATTAGATTACAACTAGGGTTTAAAGATATTTTAATAGGCAAGTGATCCGAGCCCAGAGCATTTATAACCGTGACTGGTGATAAATTTGTTGCAATATTAGTTAAAAATATATCTAATGTTGATGGTTGTTTATTAGGATTACTTGGAATATATGTGTAATCATTAGAATACAAGATTTGTACATTATTACTATCCAACCTTTCGTAAAGTAGGTTTCCCCAGCAATTTGCTCTGCGGCAGTTCCATAGACTGTGCCTACCGTTAAAATCACCACCTAAGATATATTTAGAATTGTTACAGCTTAACCTACGGATATCTGAACAAAATTTACGTTTTTTTGAGTCATCCGGACCTGCGGAGCCTCCTGGAAAGTAGCAGGAGTAAATTTTAATATATTCACCACTTGTAGTAAAAATCCTTAATCCGATATTTTCGATTATATCAGTATTAACGATTGGTAATATTTCATGTTTTACATTTTTTCTAATTAGAATCGCTACCCCTCCACCGTTGCCATCAGTTCGATCATTTCTATAACAGTAAAATGCTCTGTTTTTAATTATAATATTATTATTTAACCAGGTCTCTGAGAGAAGGCAAATGTGGATATTCTGATTTATTAAAAAACTAAACAATTCTTCTTTTTTATTTCGAACGCTACGAGCATTCCATGCTAATATATTTATGTTAGAATTCATCGATAAAGAAATTTACAGGCGAGGCTGGTGACAACTTCAAACTGATCAGCCCTAGATTTGCAATTTTGTAATTTGGAAATTAACTCCATTGTTAGATCTTTTAATTCTTCGAATGAGAATAAATCATTATTATTTGTATTTCTTGGTGAAGTCCAAGTTGGATTATTTGAATTTGTGGGTTGGCGAAGCAGATTAGGAAAATTTGCGTTATACGAATTCTTATTTTGACTTGAAATATTTTTGTTAACATTACCATCGTTTCTTCTTAGAGGTCTTCTCTGTTGAATATGTTCTTTGATTTCTAAAAAATCAGCCCTTCTGGGGCAATCTGGTGATAGTGCTCTATGGGGACCATTGCAATTGGCACATTTAATAATTAATGAATTACATTCATTTGACTTGTGATTTCCGGTGCAATTTACACAGAAAGTTTTAACTTTACAACGACTTGAGCCATGCCCGAACATTTGACAGTTGTAGCACTGCGTTAATTTGTTTGTTTTGGGGCGTTGAAATTCCCATCTGACTTTAATGTATTCAATAATGGAGAATTTTTGTCTTAATTCTCTAATGGTAATTGTTTTACGTTGAAAATACACAATGTAGATTGTTTGTGTATTTCGACCATCTGTTGATTTCCTAATCATTTTAACATCTAGACATTTTAAACCCATTCGGTTTAGGTGATTTTTAAGATCCTTGGGATCAACATTTTCTAGACCAAGAAGTACAGCTTTGTAAGGTCTGTCATCTTTAGTACCGTAAGTAAAGAATTCGAAATTATTATTTAGTTTTTCACATATAGAATCATACTCTTCTTTACTGGTACAAAATAGTTTGAGACCAATTGATATTTTCCTTATTGAATAATCTTTAATTTTAGATTTTTTACACAAATCATGAATTTGATCAATGCTGCATTTAAGTATTGTTATCGGTGGTACAATAACTTTAATTGCGTTATCGATTATACTATTATTGTCCTCTTCATCATCAAGTGTTTGTAGTGGCTGGAAGTAATTTTGAGATTCACCTTTAAATTTTTTGTTTTTATCCATTATATTAAGCCTCTGAGAGGCAAAAACAACCTCCTCATGAGAACGTTTAATATTCGTTTGTTCAATTATTCTCAGCTAGAATAACGGATATTGTAAATTTAAATAAGATAAACACAAAACTATTGAAGCAACACTAGGTCAAAGTATGTACGTCTATACACAACAAAATCTAGAAATTTATTTTCTATTTGAAATACTGATAAAAATAAGACATTATCAGTAACTCATTACTATATGTTTTAAAATAATGCAGAAGGTAAGTGGGTGTCATTACAGGTAGTCCAAAACATAATGATATGTCATTACCGTTTCTACACTGGGAAGCTTAAAAAGTACAATATTGGGGGGAAAAATTAGGGTCATCCCCGTAAACTCCACTTGCTCCCCAGAGATACTTTTAATCACAATTTTCATATTAAAATGGTTCGTCTAAAATAAACCTTGATCTTTGAAAATTATTGTATTACGATAAATAGAAACTTTTCTCATAAATTTGAATAATTTAGATATTTTATGAGTAGGACAAATTTTCAACCATTTCAATTTAAAAACTTTTTGCATTATTTTTGGTGAGTTAAAAATATGCAGTAATTTTTATGAGTCATTTAACATTCTGTTTATAAGCGCTCCAAAATTGGTGGTTTAGTTTACAAAAAATTTGTAAAATTAGCAAATCTGCTGTTCAAAATTAGTAAATTAGCAAATTTATTGCTAAAAATTAGTAACTAAATTCAGCAAAAAAAAATAGCAAAAAAATGTGTAAGTTAGTAATGTGGAGGTAGCAAAAAAAATAACTAAAAATTAAATTTTAACTAAAAATTAGTTAAAAATTTGTTAAGTTGAAGTACTAACAGTTTTACTAACTTTTCTACAAACTTTTTTCTATGAGTGTATTAACAACCAACAAGTTTTTGTTTTTTCCAAATGTTGCTATAAACTTTAATTGAAATTCATTAATGTAAATAAAAACTTATCATTATGAAAAAAACCCATTGAAATGAGCTGGACACATAAATGGCAATCTTAAAAAAAGAGAAGAAATGGTTTTAATATTGCATTTGTTAAATTTTTTGGTATGTACAAATATTTTACCGTTAATATTTAGTGCTGTGGCCTTTGTTCTGATGACAGCTTCGCACCTGCGACCCATATTTTTCTTGGCGATTTCAACCTTGACTTCATTCCACAGGTTCTCTATTGGATTTAAGTCAGGGCTCTGGGCTGGCCAATCCAAAACATCAATCTTCTCCACACAAAACCATTTTTTTACTAGTTTGGAGGAGAGTTTGGGGTCATTGCATGAATTTCCATTTTATTGGCATGGAGTTGAAGGCATATGGCTCCATATGGTTTTTTAAAATATCTAAATACTGAAACTTGTCCATTTTTCCATTGATTTTTATAAGCGGACTTACGCCATGCCAAGAAAATGCACCCCAAACCATAATACTGCCACCTCCATGTTTTAACGTCTTCTGAGTGAACCGAGGATTAAACTCTTGGCCTTCAGGACGACGAACAAAGATTCTGCCACTTGGTCCTATCCTGTTAATTTTTGTTTCATCACTCCATAACACCGTTTTTCCAAAAACTAATGAGAGTAGGGGCTTTTTTCTGGAAATGCGCCCAAACAAATTTGCCTCGTTTAGCATTCTTCTGACAAGTCTGCTTGATATTTCCATGTTAAAATTTTCATTAGTATCCGATGCCATCTGCCTTGATGACTTGAATGGATCAATTTTCACCATTCGTACTATAGCTGCATCCGTACGCTCATCTGTTTTTCGTGGCCTTGGCTTCCGAATTTTAACCTTAGTCAATATATCGGGATCCTCAACACAAGAATTAATTGCATTGTAGACTTTTTTGAGAGAAATTTGAATAATCTCAGCAATTTCCGATACTTTTTTTCCATCTTCATACATTTTCCATATGATCCGCCTTTGCTCACCTGTGGTATGTTCTCCTGATCCCATTTTAAAAATTTTTTAACTTTTTATATTTATTTATGAACTACGAAAAATATTTATTGCTTTGAATTAAATCTACACGACTACTGCCTATTTTAAGTAAATTGTGCCATTTATATGTCCACTTTAAATCAGCATTGTTAATGCAAAAATGATAACGGTAAATAATAAGCAAAACATAACGGAACATTTGAGCACCATTAACCCTCGAAGTGCCACATATTTTGAGCCCTTAGTTCTGGCACATGGTGTCTGGCCAGACCCCTATACATTTACATGCATTTGTAGGGAAATAAGGGCTGTTTGCCGTTCAATATTTTACTAAGATAGGAAAATATTTGTTATATTTTGTGTTTCTATTTCTTTTTACTATGTTATTAGCTACCTGAGGAAGAAAAAATAGACCTGAAAAAATCTTTGGAATGAAAAGGGCAACAATTTTTTTGTTCTATATATATTTCTCTTTATTATGGGTAAAGTAATAAATGTTTATGACAAAATAGAAAATTATTATGAAGAATACATTGATTTTTTTATTCAGAATTTTGCGGAAGGCAACAAAAACATAAATAATCTACTTTCGAATGTTGCTGACAAACAGGATTGTTGCATTTGCAGCAAAAAAAGCGTGTCTTACGGCGTATTTTGTCACCTTGCTGCAGGCAAATTCTGCAATCTTTTCTGGCAGCTAATGTGTCTGGACCACTGCGTGAAGCCACATTAAGGTTTGCTATATTGAGAGGTCTCCCAAAGAACGCATCAAATGCTATACGAGTTGTTGGTTGAGCCACAATGTGCGGATTATTGATGCGATTTTCAACGTTGGCCAGTACCAATTGCTTTGCAAGTTTATATAAAAATATGCGTCTTCTTTCTTTTCTTGTATTTTCATCATTTAGCTTACATATAATGTAACTTGCCAATGCCATCACATCAATCATGTTGCAGAAAAACGCGTATCTCCAGCGTCTGGTTGACCGTTTTGTTGTGTAATGAGTTAGCATTTGATCCATCGTATCGACTCCAGCTTTAGTTGAATTATAAAATAAAATTGCTTCCGGTTTCATGGCTACGCCTTCAACATGTTTCGTGTAATGCACGGTTGAAATTAAATTGACTGCCTTATTTTTTTTGGGCACGTAGCTGCAAAGTGCAACAAGATTTTCATGAAAACCAAACACACTTGAAAGAATTGGTTGTCTGGTGCTCTTCATAACTTCCTTAGGAAGACATCTTTTGTTTGCTCGAATGGTGCCAACAAATGCCAGTCACATAGCAGCAAGTCGTTTAACGCCGTTCAATGAGGTGAAAAAATTATCAGAAATAATTGTTCTGCCGCTGTTTGCGTAACAATTTGCGAAATACATTAGAACGTTTTCACCTTGATTTATCTCCCGATTGTCTCCTTCCTTTCCAGTGTATAGTTTTCCTTTCAATGGAAATTTAGTCTTAGCATCGCATGCCCACCAAACTTTGATCCCATACCTTGCAGGTTTTGATGGGATATATTGGGTGAACTTTGTGCGCCCACGATACGGAAACAACTGCTCATCGATGGTGATATTTTCATAAGGTTCATAATAATTTTGCAGATTTTCATTGAGAAAATTCCAAAGGTCCCGGATAGGAGCTGCTTTATCTGTTTGCTGTCGGAATGCCCGCGTACGATTATTATCGAAACGAATATATCTGGACAGAGTAATGAATCGTTTGTGCGACATAGCCGCACGGAATATGGGTAGCGAATCAGAACGCCACAATATACTGGAGTCTTGCATATTATTATGGCTGAGATCAGAAGCCAACAAAATCCCAATGAATGCATCTAGCTCAGAGCTTGTCAAATCAATCCATTTTCTTTGGGTAGACTCTGGATGTTCTTCATTCCATATTCTAATTGATTCTCGCCCATGCCGATTAGTTTCACTAATGATGACGAACGTAATATTGGTTGAGAAAAATAGCTTGAATACCTCAACTGGATTGGTGAGCCTTTTTTTTGTTCCAGATTGAAAACGCATGATATTATGCTGGCGCAAACGAGATGCAGGGGGTTCAGTTTCTTTCCATTGAGTACCGTCTTTACCATAAAAACAGCCTGAGTCGACTTCATTTGCTGCTTCAGCATCATTTCCACTTTCTTCTTCTTCATCTACGTCTTCATCACTATCACAAAGTTCGTTAGGTTCAATTTCCAAATCATTTTCTATGTCTGATGCATCATCTTCTGGCACATAATCAGCAGTGTCGTCATCATCGTTTTCAAAAACATCATCATTTTCATCAGCTTCTACCTGACTTTGAAAATCACGCACTAATGCCTCTGACAATTGGGGTTGCAAATTCGCGCTACTCAAGCGTGTATTATAAATAAATTCCAGTTCATCAGCCATAATATACTAACAATGCAACAAATCTACCTGCGTAAAATTATTCACAAGTTCAAAATTACCGCACAAAAACTAGATTACTTCTTCACTGTTCAAGGTTCAATGAATAACTAACTCACAAACAAAATCAGAAGAAAGAAAGAAAGAAAGAAAGAAAGAAAGAAAGAAGCATAAAAGAATAAAGTAAATACAAGTTTCCAACTCGTGCCATGTGCTTTGCCTATGCGTTCATACAAAATGCATAGAGGTCTGGCCAGACACCATGTACCAAAAGTAAGGTGAAGATTTTTTATTTGGCTTTTTTGTCCTGTTCCAAGGACTTTTTTTCAATTATTAATTTATACATCGAAAGCCAACAATATTTTGGGAGATTACCTGAAATTACAGCCATGTACCTAAAATAGAAGTATGCTAAATTGAAGCATGAAAATGAAATATGTCTGGCCAGAACCATGTGCCACTTCGAGGGTTAAGACAAATATTTTTTTCAACAATAAGCAGAAGAGATAAAACTTGCATTTTAAAACAGGGATGATAAAGTTAGTACTATAGTACTTTTTGTGGTACTATTGGAACCTCAAAAGTACTATGGTACTCCTCTGACTCATTTAGTACAATTTAAACATTTTTCGAATTTTAAATTTTTTGGACTTTTTTAATTTTCAGAGACATTATTGTGTTTATAGCGAACACATCAAATATCAGTTTTAAATAAAAAAAAAGTATGTTGAAAATATTTAAAATATTAGATGTTACTATTGAAAACTCAAGTTAAACACATAAAAAATGTTCTTTCGAATTTTTTTATTAAAATACATATTGTAGGGTTCTACATATTCCCTTTACCATTTTTATATAATATTTTAAAAATCTAGTTTGTAAATATTTTTATGTTTTAAAATTTGTTAGAAAATTTCATTCATTCAATTTTGATTTTCTGAACTTATTATAATAAAAGATTTTTATAAAAAATAAAAAATAATATAATCTTTATCACTACAAATTGGCGATCCTGCACTCTAAATCCTGGAATTAAGACAATTTATAATTTAAAAAACCGATTACCAATACAACAAATCAATCTCATACTAATTCCAATTTATATTGATTTCGTGGAACGATATTTTAAACCAATATATTAACTCTCGTCAAAAATCTATAATTCAACTAACCATCTGATCATTTATTTTGGTATTCAAGACACATTGTTTTTACATAACCAAGCTGTTTATTAAAAAAAAAAAAAAAAAAAAAAACCATTAACAAGAAGTTCTTTGGCAAAATAAGACAACGCTGCAGAACTAAGAACATATTACAGATATCAAGAAACAGAAGTTCAAAAGAAAATCTCTGAGAACAATTTAATTTAAAAAAAAAAAATATTAAGAATCTGAACAGATAAGTTTTAAGGAATATATATTTTTTTAATTATAACTAACATTTAATACGTTTATTTATTAATATATATCGAAATTATTTATTGTAATCCTTTCCCAGTAAATATTTTAATTGCTCACTTAATACCGTTTATCTCGCTATGAAAAGAACGCGTTTCGGTTCCATTGTACAAAGTCAATTACAGTCAGTTAATAATCCTAATACTTGTACACAAGCTTCTAACAGTTCTACCACTACTACAAATACACCAAATACCACATTTAATCAGATTTCTCAAAGTGCTATAATGTCCTCAAATCGTTCTTTTAAATTACCAAACTTCTAAGCCGAATATCCAGAGGCTTGGTTCATTCATGCCGAAATACAATTTTCGCTGAATGAGATTGTCAATGATACTGTTAAATATAACCACCTTTTAGTATCTTTGCCTCAGGATATAATAAGCAAAGTTTTAGATGTTATACAGTTTCCACCTACTGCTAACAAGTATGAACATTTTAAAAAAACTTTGTGTGATAGATTTACTCCAAGTGAGGAGTCTAGAATGGAACTATTATTTTCTAATTCCAACCTTGGAGATCGTAAACCTTCGGAATTTTTTCGCGATATGAAGACATTAACCAATTTCGATAACACAATAACTCGGGAGTTTCTTTATAAATTATGGCTTCGTAAATTACCACAACACATTCAGGTTCATTTAACATCTTGCGTATCCCAAAGTGTTGATGAAAAGATTTCTCTTGCTGATGAACTTCATGAAATTTATTCAAGACCACAAGTATCTGTTATACATCAGGGCCTTGATAACTATATTGAACATTCTGTACAAGAATTAACTAAACTAACTAAAACTCTTTGCGAAAATTTGAATAAGCCCAGTCAGAAAAATACAAATGGGAAAACGGTGGCAAAGCACTTTAACAGGTGGTACAAGTACTGGCAAAAAGTGCTTTCCCATTCCCAAAATGATAACATCATTAGACAAAAGGACCGGCTGTTCAAAAAGCGCCGGAAAAGTACTGGAGGAACAAAATTTTTAAACGTTGGCAAAACGCTGGTAAAACCAATAAACAGGTGGTCTGGAAATATATTTTCCAAAATAAAATTAAAAAAAAGTTCATATGTATTTTTTGTGGTCCTGCCGTGATTTGATCCCAGGCCGTCAGATTGGCAGACGATTGCTCTACCCACTGAGCTAACGAGACATATAATATTTAATGGCTTAAAACATAAATGAGTGATAATAGCTGGACAACTACTGGCTGTGCCAAAATGCCAGTACTGGCAAACAATTTTTTGTAACTAGTATGCCAGTGTTTGGAGGGCAAAAACAAAGTTGGTCTTGAAGGAGTTTTCCCACAAACAAAAAAATTGATTTTATAAAACAAAAAAAATTTTAAATTAAAAAAAATCCCAAAAAAAAAATTTTTGCTTGCAACCGGATTTGAACTCGGAACCTTCCGACTACAAACATTTTTTAACGAAGTGTCAGCATTTTTATAAAATCATTGGTTTTCCAGTGAATTGATTTTTGTACGCATGGTAGCATTGGCTAGGTAGCACTGGATAACCACTGGTTGCAAACCTTGGCATATCACTCTAAGCCAATTCTTTGCCAGTGGTTTTTTTTATAAACCACCGAAATTTTTGTAAAACAAATACTGGTAAAACGCTTTTCGCAAACGCTGGCAAAGCGTCCCAAATGAGTGTTTTGCCAGTCATTTATTTTTAATACCGTGGTTACCCAGTGGTATGCCAGTGCTTGATTTTTTGTACCACTGGCGATTTCTGACTGGGAGGTTACTTTAGATGTTGCTCAATTAAAAACCCGAGAACGTACACCGGCAAGAAGATTCTCTCGATATAAATCTCCAAGACGTTCACCATCTCGTAATGGTCTTTGTTGGTATCACTTAAGATTTGGTAATAGAGCTGTTAAATGTATTTTACCTTGTCAATTTGTTAATCTTGATAATACTAATAATACAAATACACCTTTAAATTAAATACATCCATCATGTCGGTGGCTAATGATGGATCAGACTTAAAACACACAAGCCGCCTATTTTTTGTTGACACTATCAACAACCTAAATTTTTTAATAGACACTGGTGCTGTTGTTTCTGTAGTTCCGTATTCCAAATTTAAATCCTTAGCTAGAAAATCAGATTTTCAGTTAACAGCAGCTAATGGATCTCTTATTTACACTTTTGGTACAAAACTCTTCAAAATTGATTTAGGTCTTCGTAGAGATTTCGAATTTCCATTCCTTATCGCTGATATCAACACACCAATAATTGGTTTTAACTTTCTCGAGAAATTTGGTATAATTGTTGATGCCAAGAACAAGCAACTTGTCGACTCGACAACTGCTTTAAAAGCTTCTGGTTCACTGGGATTTAGTTACATTTACTGTCTTAAATCTAATATTACGAATTCTAGTAAATATCATGAATTATTAAAATACTTTCCTTCTATCACTTCTGAACCGGAACCAAGTTGGTAGAACATAATACGGTTCATCATATTGATACCAAAGGAAATCTTCCCTTTTGTAGACCTCGTCGACTTGACCCAATCAAATTCAAAGTAGCGAAAACTGAATTTGAATATTTGGTCAAAATAGGTGTTTGTAGACCTTCTTCTTCTCCAACTGCATCTCCTTTACATCTAATTCCAAAAAAAGAGGTAAATGATTGGAGACCTTGTGGAGACTATAGGAGACTTAATTGTATAACTCTTCCCGATCGTTATCCTTTACCACACATACATGATCTTAGTATAAATCTCAAGAATAAAACAATTTTTTTCGAAATTAGATCTGGTAAGAGCTTATCACCAGATACTAGGGTTTGGGGTTCGGGAAATCCCGGGCGGGAATTCCCGGGAAATCCCGGGAAAAGTTTGCCGGGAATTCCCGGGAAAATAATATATTTTTCCCGGGAAAACGGGAAATTTTAAAAATATTAAATTTTTTAAATTGTTTTTGTTTCGAATAGGATTTTTTAATTTTAGTCATAAAAAACATTTTAAATACCAAAACAAAAATGTCATTGTTAAAATCTTTTAAAAGGGAATACATTTATTTGACACACAAATAAAATCTTTGCCAAGTAATAAGGAGCATTTCAACTAATAAAGATTTTTGCATAACTTATTCAAAATTTAAGTAGTAAAATCTAAAAACTTGGTAAAATGTTTAAAAGAAATATGAACAAAAAGTCTTGTTTCTTACAAATCTAAATTTTTCAAATGTATATTTTAGTTAAATTCGACTTTGTTAAAATATTGGGTGGCTTGTTTTATTTTTGGAGCATTCTGATTGGTTAATTTATTTTCAACCAATCAAAATATTTGAAAATATAAATATTTTTGTAAGGTTTTCATACACAAAATGAACAAAACCGTTTGATTAAAAATAAAGTCGACTTTAAATTTAAATTACGCCTTTATATTAAGGGTCAATAATTATAAGTAACGTTTTCATTAATAAATGTGAAAAGAAAAGACTAATGGTTAACGGTGGTATCTAAATTTGGTAATCCGACATCTAAATTTGGTTCACAAAAAATAAAAAATTGATGGTCATGCAACTTCTCTTGAAGAAAACAACAAGAATAACGTTTCAGCTAAAATTAGCAAGGTACCTGAAGAAAAAAGTGTAAGCTGAATAGGCATTAAAGGCTTTATGGTAGGGCAAACATTTCCTGAAATGGTATCCAAATTAGCTGCAGTCAATCCGCACCATAACTAGATCTTCGTTTATTCGAGAAAGTTTTTATAATAAAAACCTGGCATTGCAAAAAAATGAAACCGATGTAAAGAACATTATATTAAATTACTACAATCATGTAAAAGATATCATGATAAAAGAAATATCGAGCAATATTTCTAACGATAGGAGATTTACTATAATCTTAGATGAATGGACAAGAATATCACAAAAGAGATATTTGAACATATGTACAAACGGATATAATTCATTTTATAACCTGGGGTTGGTTTATATATCAGGAAGATGTAATGCTGATGAAATAAGAAGAATTGTAGAAATAAGACTAGAAGAGTTTTATTTGTCTTGGGAAAATAAAATTGTGGCCACCATATCTAATGGGCCAAGTGTGATGAAACGGTTTGTTTCCGACAGTCCAGTAGTAGGTGCCTACTGGAATCATGCAATTCATTTGTCAGTGCTGCGAGTAATTTATGTGAAATCAAATGTGCAACATTCTGATATTTTTTACTTTGAATTCTCACTACACAGACTGCATTTGCACTGAAATAGTGTTTTTTTTTTAACAAAAATTACTTATATAGGTGGTTTTCATTAACAATTTTGTTCAAAAGTATTTCCCGGGATTCCCGGGAATAAAATTTTTTCATTCCCGTTTCCCGGGAAATAAAAAAGTCCGGGAAATCCCAAACCCTACCAGATACCCATAGCTAAGGAACATGTTGCGAAAACAGCAATCACTACCCCATTTGGCTTGTTTGAGTTTCTGAGAATGCCGTTTGGTTTAAGGAATAGTGCTCAAACTTTTCAACGATTTATAAACGAAGTGTTTTTTGGACTTGACTTTGTTTTTACGTATATTGATGATATCCTTGTTGCTAGTGAAAATGAGACTCAACATGTTGAACATTTAACACTAGTTTTTGCCAAGTTGGACGAATACTCTTTGAATATTAAAATTTCTAAGTGTATTTTTGGGGTTTCGTCCATAGATTTTCTTAGTTATAATATATCTTCGGAAGGTATTCAACCTTACAAAGAACGAGTACGCACAATTTTGGATTTTGAAAGACCTATATCCATATCAAAATTGCAAAAGTTTTTAGGAATCGTGAACTATTATCACCGTTATGTACCTATGTTAGCATCTGAACTTGGCCCAATTTACGATACACTTAATTCAGCTAACAAAAACGACGATAAGAAACTTAATTGGAATGAAACATCTAGTAAGGCTTATGATAATGTCAAACAACTTTTCGCGAAAAACACTTTACTGACTCACTTTGATGAAAATAGCAAATTATCTCTGGCTGTAGATGCATCTAATATTGCTATAGGTGCTGTTTTGCAACAAATTGATGGAAATAGTAACGGCGAACCACTTGCCTACTTTTCAAAGAAACTCAGTTTAACAGAACAAAAATATTCAACTTTTGATAGAGAACTTTTAGCAATTTATAGGGCTATCAAGCATTTTAGACATTTTTTAGAAGGTCGCGAGTTTACAGTGTACACAGACCATAAACCTCTCACTTTTGTGTTGAACTCGAAAACTGACCGGTCTCCTAGACAATCAAGACAACTAGATTATATAGCTCAATTTACCAACAATATTCAATATATTTCAGGAAAACAAAATATAGTTCCAGATTATTTATCTCGAATTCCAGAGATTGATGCAATTTCAACTCGGGATATTAGTGTTGAGACTCTTTTTAAGGAACAACAATCAGATGAATCTTTAAAATCTATCATATCTGTCCCAAGTTCTAAATTTAATTTAAAAGAAATTGTTGTTCCTATTATAAACGTTAATATTTGGTGCGATGTTTTGAAAGGATTTCCGAAACCATATCTTCCACCGAGCTTAAGCAAAATCATTTTTGAGAAGATTCATTATTTATCTCATCCTGGCTCCCGATCAACACGGAATTTAATTCAGTCTAAATACTTTTGGCCTAAAATGAGAAAGAACATAAACGAATGGGTTGCTAGTTGTCATTCTTGTCAATCTTCCAAAATTAATAGAAACACAAAATCTTTAGTGAAACCCATCGAAATCCCGAAAAGTCGTTTTGAACACATTCACATAGACTTAGTTGGACCTCTTCCGGTGTCGAATGGTTATAAGTATATTTTGACAATTATAGATCGTTATTCTCGTTGGCCAGACGCTTACCCATTACGCGATATTACTGCTCGCTCCGTTGCAAAAACTTTTGTGGAAAATTATAGTCCAGGTTTTGGTGTACCTTTAAGGATAACTACAGATCAAGGTAGCCAATTTACTTCAAATCTCTTTCGTGAATTAACATCATTACTTGGGACACACAAGATACACACTTCACCGTATCATCCACAAGCGAATGGGATACTCGAACGATTCCATAGACAACTGAAAACAACATTAATCACTTCGTCCAATTCAATTAAATGGTCGGAAATGTTACCATTTGTTCTGCTAGGTTTACGAACCTCAATAAAATTAGATTTGAAATGTTCCCCAGCAGAACTTGTTTACGGTCAATCTCTTCGATTACCCGGGGAGTTAGTAGTAGATAGTGAATCTGAAGTTCCTGTAGAGGAAACATTACGTAAACTGAAAAATTATTTTTCTGAAGTAAGAAATAATGTAGTTTATCATAATATCAACAAACAGTTCATTCCAAAACATCTTTCAACTTGTGATTACGTATACGTTAAAGCTCGTAATATATCAGGGCTTAATACACCTTTTGAAGGACCTTTTCGTGTTATTGAAAGAAATGATAAAGTTTTCAAAATTCAAAAAGGAAATTTGATTAAAAGTTACCACATCGACCAAGTAAAACCAGCTATAATATCTAGTAATGAATCAAATTATATTACATTAACAAATACAAAACCAACTAAAACTGTTACATTCCGGATAAATTAACTACCCAATACATAAATTCTACCAAATTTCCACGTTATTTTTACTGGGAGGGGAGTAATGTAGGGTTCTACATATTCCCTTTACCATTTTTATATAATATTTTAAAAATCTAGTTTGTAAATATTTTTATGTTTTAAAATTTGTTAGAAAATTTCATTCATTCAATTTTGATTTTCTGAACTTATTATAATAAAAGATTTTTATAAAAAATAAAAAAAAATATAATCGTTATCACTACACATATGTATAAAAAAAATTATTAAAAATTATGAGAATTAAAAAATCTAGAAATTTTTGTATTTTTTGAAACGAGCAAAAGGTTTTTCCCCATCAGAGCTTCTAAAGAATTCACTCATTCGATTTTCATTTCTGAATGATTAAATACCTAAAACCTATATCGAAGAATCAAATGAGTTCTTAATGCACCTAATGCAGTCATTAAATTAATTTGATTGTCAATCAATTTGTTCATTCGAAAATATTCTTATGACATTACAAGGTGGAATAGACCTGTAAACAGAGCTTTGAAGAATTAATTCCTTAATTAAATTTTTCAATTCTGAATTAAAAATTCGAAGAATTAATTCACAAACCATCATATATTGAATGGAATTAATTCATATTTGTTTTCGTTCGATTTATTTTGTTATGAATTAATTCAATTGCTATAGTTCTTTTTATTAAATCAAATGAATTAATTCACTGGTGAACGCGTTCAATTTTATAAATCGAACGGAAAAAAAGTGAATTAATTCCTTACTGAATTAATTCACCACTGAATTCGTTCAATTTCATTTTCGTTTAGTGAATTAAAAAAAATAAAATTACGTTCAGTGAATTAAAAAAAATAAAATTACGTTCAGTGAATTAAAGCCTGTTTTCTGCCGTTCAGTAGAAGAAAACTTTTATTTACAAATAAAATTTACAACTAAGCAATTTTACAGCGTTCGCTAGTAAAAATAAACAAATTACATATATACAAGGTGGCGCAAAAGTCATCGCCCTATCGGAAAATGCTATATTTTTTGCAAGTGGCGGTAGAAGTCAGTTCTGCTTTGACATTTGTGAAGTAAACAGATACAAAATACACGTCAATAACACATTAATAACTATACTCCTCAAGAATAGTTTCGATTTTTTAGTTGTTGTTTAGTTGTTTCGATTTTTTTGCCACCACGTTTCATCGAAAATCATCATGAGCGACAAGGCCCATTTCGATCTCTGTGGATATGTGAATAAGCAGAATAAGCAGACTGGCGATTTAACCGTTCTAGACTTCTTTTTGTGGGGTTCCTTAAAGTCACGGCGGAAGTTCTGGCAAAAGTGATCGAAAATGCCCGTATGGTTATCATTTGTGGCGGCGGCCACTTCGCCGATACCATAAAATAAACAAAATCCAAAGGCAAAATGGAAGTTTTTCATTTTTAAAAAAAATTACAGTTCAAGAACTTCGGGTGACAGACAACTTTTGCGCCACCTTGTATATATTAAGTGTTAGAGAAACCCGATGCACTTTATCAACCTACATGATTAAAAAATAAAGTCTTTTACTATTAAAAATAAAAACTTTACAGATATAGATGAATTTGGAAAAAATATAACTATTCATTTTAAAAACTAATGCTTCCCAGTAAAATGTAGATGCTTGACTATGACCTGTTAACTCATCTCAAAATAAACTGAGTTTAGTGCTTAACCATAGTTATGAATGTCAAATTTATATGAAAATATCTGTGGTTAAAATTTAACCATGGTTAACTTGGAAATAAGTTACTCGCCCTATGACGTATAGATTGGTTGGAATTCGATCAAAACCATTAAAATGAATTGGCCAGGACGTTATTTTATTTGCAGTTACCTATAATTGAATACTACACCAAAAATATTTTGCTATGTATTAAAAATAGGGAAAATGAACTAAAAAACAATCCTTTTAACAAATTATTGGTATCTCCAATCAATTTTAAAATTAGTATCAGTTTAGTAATTCTATGCAGTAGAAGCAGCCATTTATTTAGTGTATATACAAGAAAAATGGTGTTACCTATAACTTTTATTAAAAAAATTTCAATATTCGAAAGTGGTAACTACAAATACGGGTATCCTAATCAAATATGACCATAAAGTCGATTTACTGTAAAACCAACCGAACTGTGGATTGTATTGATAACACACACAACTATTGATTGGTATTGGTAAACGAATTTTTTACTATACTTGTTTTCCAAGCAAAACATATAAATTCAAAATTAGACTTCAAAATTAATAAGTGTTTGTGGTGTAGTCGGTAGAAAGTTGGCCTATTAACCTGAATGGCCGGGTTTAATACCAGAAAATTCAAAAAAAGTTTTTTAATTTCAATAAAATTCTGTGGAACATAATAATATTTATGTGGAACATAATAATGAATTGGACAACCGAATATTGGCTTTCATGATGAAAAATATAATTTAATATAAAGATAGTTGTCGTAACCGCACGAATTCGATTGGCAACAAATTCGGTGGCCACAACTGAGACAGTTTTCTGGGTGAATTTTTCTTCTACTGAACGGCAGAAAACAGGCTTTGAATTCAGCGAACGTAATTTTTGTCTTTCGATTAAATGAACTTAATTTTTTTTTCAATTCAGTGAACGTATTTTTTTCTTTTTAAATTCATTGAACGTAATTTAATTTTTTTTTAATTCACTGAACGTAATTTTATTTTTTTTAATTCACGAAAATGAAATTGAACGAATTCTTTTTTCCGTTCGATTTATAAAATTGAACGCGTTCATCAGTGAATTAATTCATTTGGTTTAATAAAGAGAGCTATTGCAATGGAATTAATTCTTTGAATTTATTGTTTGATGAACGCGTTCAGTTGAACGAATTCAGTGAATTACTTAAGAAAAGGAATTCATTCAATTCTAGAGAAAATTGAATTCGATTGGTAGTGAATTCATTCAAAAAAGGATTAATTCTTCAAAGCTCTGCCTGTAAATAGCTTTAAAATAATATTCGCTTTAAATCGAAGTCGAATACGATATTCAGGGACTTTAGATTCTGAACCCTACACTCACAGAAATAAACCTGTAAAAATAGCAGAAAAAGCTACTAAAATAATTAAGCAAAAATGGCCTTACAAAAGAAACTGCTGGGGTTAGCAGATTTTTTTTACATATTTTATACATTTTTATATCTTTTTTATATTTAACTTTTAGTTTATTGAAAACAACAAATTATACTGTAAAATCTGCAGAAAATATTAATATTAGTAGAATAAAAATAGCAAAAATAAACTTTTATATCTTCAAAATTTTTGTTACGTTTAAATTAAATTTAGTTGAATGAAAATAGCAGTCTATCCCGCTAAAATCAACGGAAATGGTTGCTAAAAATAGTAAACTGCTGATTTAAGAAAACTAGATTTTTATTCGTATTAAAAAAAAAATAGAGAAAAGCTTTCTACATTTTAAATTTTTCCTGATTTTTAGTCTACTAATTATTATTTATTATTAATTTTAGCAGGTTAAGTTATTTTCTGTTAACTAAAATTTATTCAAATATAACTAAAATTTTGTATATGTATTTAACAGTTTGATTTTTGCTCTTCTTATCTTACTAATATTTTACAAAATAATCTGATATAGTTTTTTTATGCCACGTAATTTTGAACTAATTTTTAATTGTTTTAACCAAAAGTTTTACTTTTTTCTATTGCTGTATGCGTTAGATATACAGAACTCTTTATTTTTTATGAGTTTTTATTTGTTAATTTATAATGATAAAAAAAATTAAATAAAAATATGTTGGTACTATAGATGTCGAAAATGTACAATTTTTTAAGCTGGTTAGTACTATTTTAAAAATCCCATTTATTATCCCTGTTTTAAAATATATTTAGTTGGAAAATAATTAAATTAATATAATGACCTCTAAAAATATACAAAACGTCTTTTTCCTGCGTTGTCCTTTTTTAAATCAATATTTTAGAATTAATTTGATTGTTGCTACAGTAATTTTGACTTAGCTGCACAACCAACTTTTGCAAGAATTTTTGTGCAGGTAAGCCAAAAACGCAGCTAAGTCAAATTGTTTACCTGCCTTAATGTGCAGGTATACCAATACAGACTGAAAACAAAACAAATGAAGCTAATGATGACTACTTTGCACCAAATTTTACGATTTTTATGGTTAAAAAACGACTAAAGTAGTATATTTTTGTCATAAAAAATGTTGACAACACAATTATTTTATGTGTATTTTTTTTTCCTAGAATTGAAAAACAAAGCAAAACACAAGAGGCAGCTAACGGTGATCTTTTTTATGAAAATAATGTAAAACTGCCAAAAATATGAGGCAGTTATCTTAAAAGCGCAGGTACAAAAAGTGCACTTAAAGAAGATAATTGCGTACATAATTTTGTAAAATAGAAACAAAACCAATATTTTGTGCAGTTATAGCAAATGTGCACTTAAGAAAAAGGCAGTTAAATCAAAACTACTGTAATTCTTTTGATTCAATCGAGTTGATTCAATTTTAAAAAAGTAATTTAAGCAATAATGGTCGATGCCCAGCGACGGCAACATTAATTTAGAAAAATAATGTGTATGAGTTTTCTATCTCTCTCATACATTTAGCAGCGTCCTCCTTTGGTTGTCCCATGACACTAAACCCCACCGATGTAAACTAACGTAACAGGACTATGAACTAAAATGTTTCAACAAAGTTCGCCAATTCTCCAGCAGATGGATCTCAACAACTTTCTAAGATTCAACACCTCGCGCAATAACATTATTGTCATATTTGAAGATCTTTATTGTTCATCCATTCCCTTTCCAAAGAAAACAAAACGATAATTAATATGAATAATTTCCTGAGTGTTTATCTCTTAGAAAAAATACATACACACAGAAAACAGATTCGTTGTGGCAACCGAATTTGTCGACAACTGAATTTTGGTAGTTACGTGTACTATCACATTATTCGGTTGCCACTTTCAACATTTGAAGTTGTAGCTACTATATTAAAATAATATAAAACTGTTGGCGCAACCGAATCAATTTGGTATACCTGACCGAATTAAACATTCAGTAGATCCAACCGAATTATTTTAGTAATTTCTACCAAAATATATAAAAACACTGTTTCCAATATTTTTTATTTATTTTTATTATTAAGTACAAAATAAAAGTAGAAACATACATACTACAAAAACTACAAAAACACTAAATTATAAACTAATGAAATAATTATTAACGCAAAAAGATTTGCATTTAAAGATATTTTTCGTTAAACAAATTAAAACTCTAAGAACTACTTTCTATAGAGGGATTTTCTTGCAGGTTATGACTTCTTGGAAAATCCTTATATTCTGAAGATTTTTTCAATTGAAGAAGCCTCGGAATTTTAAGGATAAATAACTTAAAATATTCTATAGAAAAATATTCTGCGAAATTTTGGGGATTTCCTTGAAGAGATTTTTCTTAACAAGATTACAACCAAAAAGTAAGGTTTCGAGGGCTCCTTTGTAGAAGAAATACTTCATAACATAAGTGCTGTGGGAAAAATTCTTAGAATCCGACGGTGTTTCTCTAAGAATAAGTTCTCCGAATATGGCAAAAAGGATCTGGCGGTTTTTTAGAGATAAAAATCCTCAAAATTAGACGGATTTTCTACCAGAAAAAGACCTAAAGATCTGTGGATTTATGCATATTAAAAACTCTTTAGAATTTGAAAAGTTGGAGGAGTTTGCTTTCCTTATAATAATTTTTATAAGAAAAGCACCCAGACTATAAGGATTTTTCTTTAGGACACTTTTCTCTAAAGACACTTTGAGAAATTAAGAGTAAAACCTTACATTCTTATTTAGCATTATAATTGATTTTGTTTCTTCAGTTTATCTTGATATGGATACTCAATTTATGGTAATTTTTCACGGCATTAAAACTAACATCTTTACATCTTTGGATAGCTGATTACATCTGGAAGAAGTAACAGATAAATTTTGAAAAATAAATAATTTAATAACTTGATGTCCATATGTACCCACATTATAATAGTTGTTGTTTACGAGATAAATAAATCTTGATAAAACCTGTAGATGTAATTTTTCCACAAGAATATAATCAGTGCTCCGGTTCCCGATTTAGTTAATTATTTCTATTTTTGAATTTGTATTTTTTATTTTATTTTTTGAATTTGAAATTTTTTCGTTTTAAAATTCTTTTTTTAATTTTTGACATTCAAATAATTTGTATTTAAAATTCGGTTACGGCTGAGTTTGTATAGTTGTGATTACTGAAATTAAAACAAAATTTTAAATTTATTTTGAACTTTGGATGTGGTAATTGTAAGAGAAGTGTTGGGGTCAGTACGTGGGGTGGCCGTCACTTTGGGGCTACGATGTGGCTGCTTACCCTTTTTCTCTTCTTTTTCACCCTTTCATTAAAAACACTATCATTTATTTTTTTATTTAGTTAATTGCGTGTTTTATTCTATATTTTCCTTTGTTTTCTTTTCAAATATTTTCGTTTTACAAATTTCGTTTTACAATTCTTTTCAACTTAGTTTCACTGTCTTTCCTTTCGTTTTTATTAATTATATAAATTCTTTATTCTCCTTTTTTTATTTAATTTTACAATTTAATACACTTTTCACTCCTTTTCCACCTTCTTCCTTTTTTTAGTTTTTAATTTAGCTTTAAATTTCACTTTAATTAACACTTTAATTTAATTTACGACTTGTTGCTGCTGTTGCCGGCCGATCACGAATAAAAAACAATAATAATAAAAGAAAAAAAGGATAGTGCCTTAAAGATGTGGAGTACCGGGTTTTTTATGCGAATACCCAGTACCCATACCTTCAGTGCACGATCACAACGGACATTAGGGCCAAATCACATAAGCTGTGGCGGCGGCATTTTACCGCCACGCGACCTTCGCGCGTTATGTGGTTTGGGCCTCAACATAATTGAAAGGGCCGGCGGCACGGCGTAAACATACCGCCGCCCTTGCACTAACAGTGCAACAAACAAATGCAATCACCAGCACCAGCAGAGCAACAAAAAAAAAATTACTTACAAATTTTAAATACAAATTACAAAAGGAAATCATTCAAACTTAATAAGATTTTGAACTAAGTTTAAGAAAATACAAAATTTATAAAAGGCAATGATTTTAAAATTAATACGTGCTCGTTGAGCAAAAAAAAAGAATTATTATAATCAATAAAAAACGTTAATTCAAAAATATGTGCTCTATGAGCAAAAAAAAGTGTAAATATACAATTAAAATTGAGTTTTAAGAAACAATTCAAATAGAAAAATTAAATATATACATGTTTGTTCTAACTTGGGCCCCGCATCTTCTTCCTCGCACTAATAATCAAGGTAGTCCGGATCGGTTTTATACACACCTTCGCCAAAATAAGCATCGCAAAAATTCGTGTTTTGTATATAAGTTCATCAGGGTCTGCCCTCAGCGGCCCGTTCAAGCTCCTTGGGCAACTGGTTGAGGCAACGTGTTATGCTTCTGACGACAACGTTTGCAGCAATCAAGGCTTCGGCAATCTCGAAGCAAATGGGACTGGGCCGAGTAACTAACAGAAAGGCCATTTTCGGCTTCAAAGAAACGCATACATCGGTGCATGGCGTGCAATCGAATGCATATGGGGCAACCAAAATTCGTGTTGAACCATCTCATATCGCTCATATTGTGCTGCAAGTAAATATAAACGTTAAATTATAACGAACAAAAGGTGCAAGGAAAAACGTGGAGTAAAGGAACTTAGTTTTCAGGACAACGTGGCATTAAAACCAATTTATGAATTGGCCGTTTGATAACTCCATTCTGAGTTTTAATGTCGACAACTCGCACTCGGTCATCTGAGCCGGGATAAACTTTAACGATACGACCTAAACGCCAAGCAGTAGGGCATAGTGGTTCATTTCGAAGCACCACAAGGTCGTTTTCTTGTAGATCAACTTGGGGCGTTTTCCATTTGCTGCGTTTATGCAATTCTTTCAGATACTCGTCTTTCCAGCGCCGACATATTTCATGTTGCATTGCCTTTATTTTTCGCCAACGATTTAGAAGACTAACAGCGGATGTGAGTTCTTCAGGTTCAGCCGGAGTAAGCATCGCCGAACCAATTAGGAAATGACCTGGAGTAAGCGCAGACAAATCTTCGACGTTTTCAGACAAAGGGCCAAGTGCACGAGAGTTAAGGCATGATTCTATCGTTGCTAACAGGGTAGAAAACTCCTCAAATGTATATTTCAATTGACCAGCCACTTTTTTGAAATGTGTCTTAAAACTTTTCACTCCTGCTTCCCATAGTCCACCCATGTGCGGAGCTGCAGCGGGAATAAAGTGCCACAGTAAACGCTGAGGTTCATATTTTAAAACCGCGCGATCGCGAAGCTCTTTTATGTATTTTTCGAAGTTTAAGTCAATCTCCTTTGCTGCGCCAACAAAATTTCTGCCGTTGTCGGAGTAAACACAATTCGGGCAACCGCGACGGGCTACAAAACGAGCGAAAGCTGCTAAAAATGCTGAAGTTGATAAATCGCTGACTGCTTCGAGGTGGATCGCCTTCGTAGCGAAGCAAACAAAGAGACACACATAACCTTTACTTATTCTGGAGTAACGACCGGTGAAACTTTTTATTTCGAAGGGGCCAGCGAAATCGACGCCCGTGTTGGCAAATGGGCGACTCAAAGTTGTCCTTTCGTCGGGCAAAGCAGCCATAATTTGTCCTTGACGCGTTTTTTTGTGTAAAATGCATTCCTTGCAGTTATTTACGCAGGTTTTAATCAGATTTTTTACTTTAATAATCCAGCACTCGTGTCGAATCACACTATGGACTAACCGTAAGCCGCCATGATGAGTCATTTTGTGGGCAAAATCGACGTACAGGCGAGCTAATCTGCTGCGATAGGCCAAAATTATGGGATATTTTTCTGAGTACGAGAGACTGGATAGACGACCATTGGCACGAATAATTTTATTTCCATCTAAAAACGGCGTAAGCGTCAACAAAGGGCTACTAGATTCAATTTTCCTATTTTCAGCCAAGCAATTATAATCTTTAGGAAAATATATCTGCTGGGACAACGAAAAAAGACGATTCCTTACAAATCTTAACTCCTCAGCAGAGAGCCTTACAGAATGAATAGTTTTGCGAGTTTTTAAACGAGCATTATTAAAAAAGCGAAAAATGTATGCAATTACGTGAATAGCTTTGGGCAAACTGGAAAAGCGATCCAAAATATCTTCATTCTCAGACGATCTAGCAACATGAACCTGGATACTCTTCATTTCCTCTGTCGTTTCATAATCAGAGGGCAACGCCGGCCACGCAGATTTTTGTAATTTGAGCCACCCAGGACCATGCCACCATAGCTTGCAAGATTTTAATTCCGATGGGATCAGCCCCCGTGTTGCTAGATCGGCGGGATTATCCTGAGAAATTACATGGGCCCATTTTTTATTACCGACTTTTTCCAAAATTGTGGCAACTCTGTTAGCCACAAAAGTTTTCCAACTACATGGAGGTTTTTTCAGCCAGGCTAAAACAATCGTTGAATCAGACCAAAAATAGAGCGAAGATTCTTTCAAATTGAATTGGGGCATAATACTATCAACCAATTTTGCTAAAAGTACAGCACCACATAATTCTAAGCGAGGGATCGACGGTTTTTTAATTGGGGCGACTTTTAATTTTGAAGTCAACAGATTTGAAAAAATTTTTTCACCAATTTGAACCCTTGCGTATAAAGCAGCAGCATACGCCAATTCCGATGCGTCACAAAAGCCATGAAATTCAATATAAGCATTTGGAGAATATTGAATCCAACGTGGAATTGTAATTGTATCAATATCGTTGTATTGAGAAACAAAAGACTGCCAATTTTGTAAAGCCGCTGGTTTAATTTTCTCATCCCAGTCAATTTTATCGAGCCACATTTGCTGCATCAAAATTTTTACGGTGATAATTACTGGAGCTAACCAACCAGCGGGATCAAAAAGTCTTGCAATTATAGAAAGAACTTCCCTCTTAGTATAAGCAGATTTGAGCGGAATTTTCTCCGTCGTAAAATAAAAATAATCAGCTGACGCATTCCAGCGAACTCCCAGAGTTTTTGCGTTGCTTTCCTCGTCAAAACATAAGAAATTTTCATTTAACAAATGATCCGCGGGCAACCCATCTAAAATTTCTTTTGAATTTGAAGTCCATTTTCGTAAATCAAATCCAGCTGATTTCAATATTTCAATCAGCTGATTACGGGCCCTTAAAATGACTTCTAAACTATGCGCACCTACTAAAGCGTCATCTACATACATGCACTCTCGTAGAATTTTAGCACCACATGGAAAATTATGTTCCTCATCATCAGCCAGCTGCAACAACGTTCTGAGAGCCAAATAAGGAGCGCAATTAACGCCAAAGGTAACAGTTTTCAACTGATAATCCTGCACTTCTTCATCAGGAGATCCACGGAAAATAATTCGTTGAAAACGAGCGTGTTCCGGGTTAATTAAAATATGCCGGTACATTTTTGAAATGTCCGCATTAAAAACGCATTCATAAAATCGCCATTTTAAAATCAAAAAAACTAAATCTTTTTGAAGCACGGGGCCAACGTGCAAAATGTCATTCAGACTTGTCCCACTGGATGTAATGCTTGAAGCATTAAAGACCACTCTCAATTTTGTTGTGGTACTTTCAGGCTTAAAAACGCCATGATGTGGCAAATAATAACTCGGGCCAACTACAGGATTTTCCATTTTTTCCATATGTGCCAAAGTTAAATATTCTTTTACAACCTCATCATACAGAGCCTTATTTTCAGGCTTTTTCAGCAAAGATTTTTTGTTTCTAAGAAACTGACTTAGAGCTATGTGTCTATTCGGGCCAAGAGATGAAAAATCAGCTTTGAAAGGTAAATCAACTACGTATCTCCCTTCTGTATTTCTCAAAGTAGTGGACCGAAAAATCTCCTCACATAAATTATCTCCTTCCGAGATTACAGGCTTACGCGAGACTTCTTCAAGCTCCCAAAATTTCGACAATTGATCATCAATCGCAACTTTAGTGACAAAAGATCTACTAACTGGACGCAGCGGTTTCGTAGGGCCAGTTACAATCCAGCCAAATATTGTTTCCTGAGCAACTAATGAATTAAAAATACCATGCTGAACTCCCTTACACAAAATCGATGGATATGATTCACCGCCTAAAAGCATATCAATGGGACCGCTTTCGTAAAACTTCGGATCAGCAAATTTCAAATTTGGTAGATTCATCATTGCAGTAGGTTTAAAACTTTGCGTTGGGGTATCTATAGTTACTTGAGGTACCACTAACGCATCAATTTCAATAGAAAGATTTGGATTTACTATTGAAAACATAGAAAAAGTTGTAATTTTTTCAACTTTACTGACAACTTCACAGCCCAGACCTGTAATATCAGCTGACACAGGCACGGTTGGCAGTTTTAATAATTTTTGAATTTTCCGTGAAATAAAACTTTCTTCAGAACATGGGTCAATTAAGGCTCTTACTTTACAACTTGCACCTTTATAAACAATATTAACCCACGCAGTACCAAGCATAACTTTTTTGGCCACAGAGTGATAATGACTTTGAACAACATTAGACGGACTTGTATTCGAAATGGACTGTATTCTAGATTGAGCAGAAGTCGACGGAATGTTGTCACGAGCCGCATTATTTCCCTGAGACACATTATTCCATTGGTCTCTTTGGCCTCCCTTTTTTATAAATTCTTTGTGTAAAAGAGTGTGGTGTTTTCTACTGCATTTTAAGCAACCAGTAGAATTCGGACAATCAGCAAACATATGACCAGTTTTCAAACAATTAAAACAATAATTAAATTTTCTCAATGTTTCAGCACGATTTTTATTATCCATATTTAAAAATTTACGGCATTTGCTTATAGCATGATTTTCCTTACATAATTTGCATTGAGCAATATCAACTTTAGTATGATGTGTTTTAAATTGTTTGGTTTTATTGGCATTCGTGTTATTTATTTGACCAAAAGTTTGGGAACTACTGGCACGCATTTTGCCAACACTTTCAAGGGCTTGATATCTGTCGGTCAAAAATTCATTAAATTCACTCCACTTGGGAATATCCTTTTTATTTTTCACGGATTGTTCCCAAAGATTTAAAGACAACACCGGGAGCCTAATTGAGCAATGAAATACAAACAGTGGTTCCCACGCCTCAACATCAATTTTGTATAATTTCAAAATCGACATAATATTGTTCACTCCTCTTTGGAGCCCTTTAATTTCAGTTGCGGACTCGCCCTGGCATGGAGGCAACGCATATAACGCTGTCATCTGTTCGTTAAATAATACACGCCTATTTTCATACTGGGTTCTTAAATTTTCCCAGGCAACTTCAAAATTTTCTGTAGTAATGCTTATGTTTGCATTTACTGCACGGGCGTCACCAGTTGTCTTTTGAAAAAGGCAGCACAATTTTGCAACTGGATCCAAACGTTCATTGTTAATATAAATCGCAGTAAACAAATCCTTAAAGGTAGGCCATTGTGAATAAGTACCATCGAAAACTTCAACTTCACATGCTTGTACTGGTAGTGAATACCCCTGTTTGGGAACCACTGTGTTCGACTCTGAAGATTCTTCCCTAGTTAGCTTTCGTTTTGCTTTTGCTATATAATTAATACATTTAACGTTTATTTTATAGATTAAATTATATTTAGTGTGAACCGCCACCATTTCCTTTTTCTTTTCCAGTGGTTCACTTGAACAACTGTCATATAAACCTTTAAATTTTGTCCACAATTTAGTTAACTCTGTTTTTTCAAACTCTAGGGCCTCTAATGTGTATGAGGAAAAATCTTCATCCTTGAGCCGAGACTCGAATCTGACCATTTCATCAGCTGCCTCGTTAAATTTGTCTACATTCGACATTTTGTTGGCCTTTTATTTAAGTTGTAGTGAAATTGTAGTTGAAATTGATAATAAAGCCGAAAATTCGAAACTTGGTAAAATAATGAAAGTTTTATTAAGCGAAAGAAGTTTTCGTTTAAGAGACAAAAAACTTGGTAAAATGGTGCAAGTTTTGTTAAAAAACCCAATCTTCAGTAGAAGAGCAACAAACTTGGTTAAATGTTGAAAGTTTTAATTAGCAAGCGTTGTATAAAAAACAGGAAAAACTTGGTAAAATGGTGAAAGCCGTATAAAATTTCCTTCCGCAATCGAAATTAACAGCAAACTTGGTACAAAACAAATGCCAAGGACAAAATTGCACCGCAAATTAATCCAAGAACCACAAATCCAGAAGCAAAGTTTCAAAAAATCTGTAGGAATTTGTAAAAAATCGATAAGTGGCTTTAAATGGCGTTAAACTTGTGAAAAGTTTGATAATTTTCACCGAAAAATTCAAAATGTTTTACAAAAAACAATAAAAAGGCTTCCAGCATACGTATTTTCAATTAAATGTAAGATTCAAGCAGCAACAAAATAAAATTATATTTCCAAAAATTGTACCCCAAGTACAGCAACTTAAGACTCGCTGACAAATTTTGTATTCCAAAAATATTCAGCGAGCAACCAAAATTTCAATGCGGGGAAGAAATTTTACAAAAATATTTAAAAATTTTGTAAAATAATCCAAAATTTTCACTAAAGCAGCAACTGTGCAAAAAAAAATTCAAAACAACAGGAACAATTGATGAAGTCTTAAAGATGGATGCTTTTTCGTTTTTTCTTTTTTTGGATTGCGAAGAAAATTGAAAAAAAAGATGGCTTTTTAATTTGCGCCAGTAGAATCGTGAAAAAAAGATGGCTGCTAAAGAGCAATAAATGGCTTAAGGCGCGAATTTTTATTAAAACAAAAGGGTTGCAAAAAATGGCGGTGTGATTAAAAATGTCGCGTCGAAATTGATGTAACCTCAAACTGAGCCACAATATCGCAGATATTTTCCAAATATAAATAAAATTTCACGTACGTACCTCGTTTCAGCTTTCAATTTATGATGTTCCTTACCTGGAGAAGGACCAAATGTTGGGGTCAGTACGTGGGGTGGCCGTCACTTTGGGGCTACGATGTGGCTGCTTACCCTTTTTCTCTTCTTTTTCACCCTTTCATTAAAAACACTATCATTTATTTTTTTATTTAGTTAATTGCGTGTTTTATTCTATATTTTCCTTTGTTTTCTTTTCAAATATTTTCGTTTTACAAATTTCGTTTTACAATTCTTTTCAACTTAGTTTCACTGTCTTTCCTTTCGTTTTTATTAATTATATAAATTCTTTATTCTCCTTTTTTTTATTTAATTTTACAATTTAATACACTTTTCACTCCTTTTCCACCTTCTTCCTTTTTTTAGTTTTTAATTTAGCTTTAAATTTCACTTTAATTAACACTTTAATTTAATTTAATTTACGACTTGTTGCTGCTGTTGCCGGCCGATCACGAATAAAAAACAATAATAATAAAAGAAAAAAAGGATAGTGCCTTAAAGATGTGGAGTACCGGGTTTTTTATGCGAATACCCAGTACCCATACCTTCAGTGCACGATCACAACGGACATTAGGGCCAAATCACATAAGCTGTGGCGGCGGCATTTTACCGCCACGCGACCTTCGCGCGTTATGTGGTTTGGGCCTCAACATAATTGAAAGGGCCGGCGGCACGGCGTAAACAAGAAGAAATAAAAGATTTGAATGAAAGAGTAACTGAGTTGGAACTAGTTAATAATGAAATGGATCAGTTAAAAGCTGATGTACAAGATCTTAATTTAAAAGTACTAAAACAAGAAAACTCGGTTGTGGCATCTGACATTCGTTTAACTGGCTTACCTTTTTATAATAATGAAAATGTACATATAATTTTTGAAAACATTTGTGGCGCACTTAACATTGAAATGCCTTCTTACAAATCAAATTTTCGCGTAAAACATTTTAAAAACATTCGTGATGTAGAAGATCCTCCAATTGTGATTAAACTCAATTCGCCATACGAAAAGAACTTTTTCCTTAAAACTGCTGCAGCTTATCGCCGTAATTATAAAACACCTATGCGTTTGTGTAATGCTGGCTTTGATAGTAATCAACCTTTTTATATAAATGAAAATTTAACGCCGCACAATCATGGTATTTTTAAAACAGCACTTGGCTTAAAAAGAGATGAACGTTTACATGCAGCCTATACATATCGTGGCTTAGTATATGTGAAGAAAAATGAAAAAGATGAACCAATTAAAATATATTTACCTGGTGAACTGCAACAGTTTTTTCAGTCATCAGAATAAATTTTTTCCCAAAATAATAAATTGCTGTCTGTGTATAATGTTGCAAATATCACATTTTATTTTTACAACTCATTTTTTTATTATGATTTTAAATTTTATTTTTACACATAGGATATTATTGTCAATTTTTATTGTATTATTTAAATATGTGTACCTTTGCTTAATATTTGAAATAATCTTTTTTCAACTCCTAAATAAATTTTCCATGTTTTTTTGCGTTGCTATTAGGGATTTTTATTATGTAATCCTGTATGTTGATGGTTAATGACGACGATTTTAGTGGAAACTCCGAAGACATGACATGCAATATGGTGAAGATCTTAGCCAAATATAAAAAAGGGTTTTCAGTAACTCATATAAATGCCCAAAGTCTAAATAATAAAATTGACGAATTTCGACTTGTTTTTGAAAATTCGGACGTTGATATCGTATGTGTTTCTGAAACCTGGCTATCTGATTCAACACCCGATAGTCTTATTTGCCTTAATGGTTACAAAACTTTCAGAGCTGATAGAGATGGTAAAGCGGGCGGAGTGGCAATTTTCGTAAAAAACAACATACCATGTAAGTTTCGTCTTAAGTCTGAGGTGAAAACTGTTAAACCTCAAAATCAGATGAAAGAGAAATTTACAAGGAAAGTTGAGTTTATCTTCTTAGATATTTTATCTTTCGGAAAGAAAATGCTTGTGGGTTGCATTTATAGGCCTAATAAAAGAATTCCACTTACTAATTTGTTTTCAACATTGGAAACCCTTGCTGTTGAATACGATGATGTTTTAATATCCGGCGATTTTAATTCAAACGTCTTAATTGAAACAGTCTTAACCGCAAATATGTCGTCCCTTGGTCTCACGCCTACTAATCTAACAACACCAACACATCATACTGCCTCGAACAGTTCATTACTTGATCTCTTCTTTGTGTCTAACGTATCAAATATTATATTGTATGATCAGATTTCTGCCCCGTGTTTCTCTAAGCACGATTTGATTTTCTTAACCTACAACTTTAGAGTTCGTCAAGAGGAACATACTGTTTACTATCGTGATTTTAAAAACATAGACTATAATATGCTTTATGAGAAAGTTTGCTGTGTTAGCTGGAGTGATATATTTTTAATGGTTTCTGTTGATGAGCAATTGACATTTTTTGAGTCAAATGTTCAATGCATTTACGATGATATTGTACCATTGAAATCGAAAACTCTGTCCATAAAGACGAAACCTTGGTTTACCACTGAAATTAAAAAATTAATCCACAAGAGAGATTTGGCTTATTCTAGGTGGAAGCGTTTTAAAACTCCAGAATTAAAAGTTGTATACACTTCTGCCAGAAAGAATGTGAACATTAACATTAAATTTGCAAAAACTGAATACTATTCAAGTCGTTTTGGAGAGGCTATTGATTCTAAACAAACTTGGAAAACCATCCGTGAAATAGGAATTGGTAAAACAAAACAAACGAATAACTGTCAAGCAGATGCTAATGTGCTTAATAATGCTTTCACGAACATACCTATGGTTCAAATAAATAATAATTTTTACAATTTCCCAACTATAAATAACACTGACGAAGACCATCTGTTCGAATTTTCTTGCGTTAGTCAGTCTGATGTTTTTACTTATTTTTCACTCATAAAATCGAATGCAGTGGGTTATGATAATATGCACCCAAAGTTCATAAAGATACTGTTACCTCTACTCCTACCATTTATAACTCATTTGTTGAATACTATTATAATGTCAAGTACTTTCCCAATGAAATGGAAACATGCTAAAATATTGCCACTACCAAAATCGAACACAGAGTTTAGGCCGATAGCTATTTTATGTTTCCTCTCAAAAGTGTTAGAAAAGCTTTTACATGCACAAATGTGCTCTTTCATTGAACAAAATCGTTTGTTAACCAATAAACAATCCGGGTTTCGCTCAAATCATAGTTGCGTAACTGCTTTACTGAATGTCTCTGAAAATATACGTAGTGAGCTAGATGATTGTAAATTGAATTTTTTGGTGCTCCTCGATCATTCCAAAGCATTTGATACGGTTGACCATAATATACTGTTCATGAAACTTGCTAATTTTTTTAAGTTCTCCCCATCGTCAACGAGGCTTTTGCGCTCATATTTAAACGATCGTTCTCAATCTGTCCAGGTGAATAATACAACGTCAAACCCAATTAATATTTTTAGAGGAGTGCCCCAAGGGTCCATCCTTGGGCCATTGCTTTTTTCAATTTATGCTAATGATTTGCCGAACCAACTAGTACATTGCAAAATTCATATGTATGCAGACGATGTTCAATTGTACTTAAGTAGCCCTGCTAGATCTGTTGCTGAAAATATAGCTAAACTTAATGACGACTTAAATAGAATATTTCTCTGGGCAACTGCAAATGGCTTATGTCTAAATCCCTTGAAGTCAAAGTGCATGGTCATCCATAAAAAAACAATTGTGCCTGTCATAGAAGATGACATTGTAATAAATGGAGAAAAAATAGAGCTTGTTAATGCTGCCAAAAATCTCGGGTTGATTTTTAATAACTATCTAACATGGAATGATCATATAAACTCACTCGTCGGTCAAACTTATATCAAGTTAAGGTCGCTTTGGGCAACTCAATACTTTACTCCGCTGAAGATTAAAATACTCCTTGCCAAGTCATACCTGATTCCTGGGTTAATATACGGATATGAAGTATTTGCAAGTTGTGATGATACTAGCAAACGTAAGTTAAATGTCTTATACAATAATGTTCTTCGATACGTTTATGGATTGCGAAAGTTTAATCATATTTCTGAAGTTGCCAATAACTTATATGGTGTATCTTTTGAAAATCTCCTTAAGATACGAGTACTTGTATGTCTACATAAAATAATATATACTGAAACACCACAATATCTTTACGACAAAATACGATTTGCCAGATCACGAAGAGGAAGGAAAATTATTGTCCCTTTACACCACTATCTTGTATCTGAATGGAATTTCTTTGTATATGCAGTACGTCTTTGGAATTTACTTCCACATACCCAACAACTCAATAGCAACGCAAATAGTTTTAAAAAATTCCTATTTGCATTTTTTGCCTAAATGTACACATATTATTTCGTTTAAATATGTTAACTTTTTTTTTTCATTAAACTCATTGTTTGTATTAGTATGTACTTAATAATTTTGTAAACTGTCCTTTAAGAATATTGGATTCCTGTACTATAATTATAAGATTCACTCTTGTTGTACAGGAAATGGAAAATAAATAAATAAAATAAAATAAATAATTGAAAATTTGTTACACATTTCCATTAATATAATTTCACATTGGTAAATATAACCAATATTCAATTTTAACTTTTGAATTAAAAATAAATATAAATAAAAACCAATTAGGTTGTTCATAAGGGGTGTGCTATCTGTTGTATCGTTGTATCGTCCTAACAAAAAACAGAGTTGTTAAAATTTTTATTTGTGTTTAACAACGATTTTCTATTCAGTTTTCTATCGGTTAGCACACTCAAACATAGGACACTAAACATACGTAAAAATGTTGTATCGTGCTATTCTCAAATGTTGTATTTTTTCAATTTAATTTTTAACAACTCTGTTTTTTGTTAGGACGATACAACAAATAGTACACCCCTTGTGAAAACCCTTATTGATTTGGTAGTTACAACCTACATATAATTTTTGTTCATAATTAATGGGGACTCATAAGGTGTTTATCTTTTTATAGATGTTGCCACTACCGAATTGGTTTACAATATATTAATTTTTCCTAAATTGGTTGGGAAAACCGATTCCTATACCAAAACTCATTATCATTTAGTTACTATTTCTAACTGTTTGCCATTAATATAATATTTTTACTAATACAATTGAAACTCGATATATTCAATTAAATTTCGGATGTTATAGTTGAATAGTGGTATTTACTATAGTTTTCCAACTGATTTATTTCCTGTGTGTAGTAAACAAGTTAAAAAAATAAGTGTAAACTAAAAACTTTTCTCAAGTTACCCCATTAATTGACCGAAATTACTCAAGTTATTCGCTACTCGAAATTGACAAATTTTAAAAAAAATTAAACGATTAATCGAGAATCGTTTAACCACCTGAATAGCTTAATGAATACTTATTGGTTATGTTTTTCTTACTTTCAGTCCTTTGTCTACATAAAAAATTAAAATTAAACGATTAACCCTCTAATGCTCTTTCTTCTGATTACAATAATATTTAAACCATATACACTTACATAAGTCTTTTTTTATGCGGTAGATGCGTTCCAAAAAAAAAACGCATAAAAAATCTGCATAAAAAAGAACTCTGCTCCCATACAAAAATGGGAGATGCGTTCCGAATATTTCAAAAACCGCATAACTTTGAAATAAGGTGAGAAAATTTAACTCAAATCCATACATGGGAATTTTTCATTACCATTGAATTTTCATTACCATTAGTTCATACTAATGACAAAGAAAAAAATTCCATTACCATTTAATGGTAATGAACTATTTTTCATTAGAAAAATCATTACTAATGGTAATGAAATTACACTACCCAGTGTAGAAAATCATTACCAGATATGTGGTTATGTAACTACATACTAGTTACTTTTGTTATTACATTTCTTATTACCTTTATACGGCGATGTCGCGAAAAATAATGAGTTATGGTTACACACCAGCATACGAAAAATCCAAAATATATCGTTACCTATGTGCTTACCAGTACTGACAAAAATAATGAGTCTAAAAATAGATTTACAAAAAAATAAATTATATAAAAAAAATATTTTTTATTGTATTTTTTTTTTTTTTTTAATAAAATTTTCTGGTGCGGGAATCGAACCTGGGTCTACAGATTGTCAGTCAACAGCTCTACCATCTAAGCTATATCGACATGAAATATTTAATAGATAAAAACATAATTGACCTGCTGCACACAAGTAAACTTACTCGCCAACATACAAAAAACCAAATAATATGTGGTTACATATATCCTTACCAGTGTTTAAAAAATATTGAGTCTAAAAATAGATTTCAAAAAATTTAAAAAAAAATCTAGAAAATTATTTTCTATTTGAAATAATGATAAAAATAAGTAATTATCAGTAACTCATTACTATACGTTTTAAAATAATGCAGAAGGTAAGTAGGTGTCATTACTGGTAGTCCAAAAAATAATGATATGTCATTACCGTTTCTACATTGGGTAGTGTATAAAAAAACTAATTACAATTGATTAAAAACCATTTGTTTATAAAAAAATTTAGACAAATGAAAACGAATAACTGGTTTGGCCAGGGAAGTTATAAAACATAATTTATTAAGGAGTATCCATTTAATTCCGTTAAACTTCACCTGGATTCAAATAACAATGCAATGGAAAGTAATATTTAATTTAATGAGCATATTCCATCTTCGATTTCAGCGAGTTTTACTCCATTTTTTCGTTTTTCTGCCAATGGCAATTATTTTTTTAATTTATTCATTATCAATTGTAATGAAATTTAAAATCATTGTCATTAATCAATGAAATTAAATTTTAGAATCATTACCATTAATTAAAAAAATGGTAATGAAAATAATTTCATTACAATTGATATCAATGTAATGGTAATGAAATCATCAATTAATTAGTCCACCTAATTAATTAGTCCCATGTATGCTAAAATCGCATAGAAAATCTATAGAAAAAAAAATTAAGAAAAAAGTATTCATTTATTTTTACTTTTAACACAAAATAGCAGTCGTATTCATACAGTACATACCAAAGAAAAACAAAAATACAAAAAAAAAATAATACCTCGGCTAAAAATCCACTTATATGGATTAATACAGGTTTAATGTATGTTCGTTAGAGTGATCCAAGCTTGTCTGGAGGAAAATAAATTTTTAGTTTTTGACCGTGCTACCCCCTGGAAATATTTATTTGGGTGTAAAACTACGTCGCCCAAAAAATTAGGATAATCGGACATCGGGAAGACGTGCCGCATCGGCCCTGAAGTTTGAAACACGGATTACAAGGGAAAAATATGACTTTTTGTGCATTTTCTCGAAAACATTGATATTTTACAACTAATTCGAATTAAAAGCACTAAAGAATCGTAATTTAGAGTGAATTCTCTTTGTAATAAAGCAATAACAACTTAAATCGGTTAAAAATCAGCCAAGTTATAACAGTTTCCCCAGGCAACTGATGTGTGGCAGGCCATTTAATCAAGAAATTTTAAAATTTATTGAAATAACCTACTACAGAAACATTTTTTTATACTATAAGTTCCACGAACTCAGATAAGAATTATTTTTTTCTATTTTGTTTTGCTAACTCGTTTTAAATTAGTGCTAAAGAAGGTCGGAATTCTTAAACACTGTTTTCAAATGTACAATTTCAAATTTCTTAAAATTTTTTTAAAGAAATTTTAAAAAATCGACGATTGAATTTTAAGGTTTTATTAAGAACATATTAGAGATTAAAAACTACAAAAATTGTAGGATTTCGTTTTTTAATTTGGCTGCGGCAGAGATTTTCTTTGAGCGGATTTCGAGAAAACAGCGATTTTTGGCATTTATTTAGCTTTTAGGCAAATTTTTCTTTATTCTTCTTTTAATTTCACATGATTTTGGCCGGAATATAACAACACAAGATTAAATACTTCAATACTGAAAATTAGGACAAAATATAAAAACATTAAATTGCCACTGTGTAAGGTCAGAGGTCAAATTTGAGGAGATTTTAATATTTTTTAAACATATTAATATTGATATTCCTTTAGATTAGTAGTAGATTTGAAAACAGTGTTTAAGAATTCCGAACTTCTTTAGCACTAATTTAAAACGAGTTAGCAAAACACAATAGCAAAAAATAATTCTTATCTGAGTTCGTGGAACTTATAGTATAAAAAAATGTTTCTGTAGTAGGTTATTTCAATAAATTTTAAAATTTGGACCCGAGTTTCTTGATTAGATGGCCTGCGACACATCAGTTGCCTGGGGAAATTGTTATAACTCGGCTGATTTTTAACCGATTTAAGTTTTTATTGCTTTATTACAAAGAGAATTCACTCTTAATTACGATTCTTTAGTATTTTTAATTCGAATTAGTTTTAAAATATCAATGTTTTCAAGAAAATGTACAAAAAACCATATTATCCCCTTATAATCCGTGTTCCAAACTTCAGGGCCGATGCGGCACGTCTACCCGATGTCCGATTATCCTAATTTTTTGGGGGACGTAGTTTTACACCCAAATAAATATTTCCAGGGAGAAGCACGGTTAAAAACTCAAAAACAAATGTTTTGGAACAACCTCATGTTCGTGCATGATCATAAACATGAATGATTTTCCATACATGGATACATAAATCTCCATACATGTAGGGTCGCCATTTCCATTTTGAGAAAAAGAGGACGTCAACTTCAATAAAGGAGGACATTTGTCTTAAAAAAGAGGACAATTTGTTTTTTAATTAATTAATTTTACAAAAATCCACAACGCGATAAAATATACAAATAAAAATTTATTTTATAAATAAAACAATTTTTATTCGCACTAAAAAAAGATTCACAAAAAAAATCATTCTGAACTTTAAATTAGTGGTACATAAATAAAAAAAAAAAAAACAACGGTTAACCAATTCATTGCATACATTTTAAGAAATGTACATTTCTATAATTTCTTGATACGAATTGTAAAGGGTTTCATGAATGTTTTTCAATGCTTCCAATTTGAATTAGTATAGTACTGTCGAATTTCTTCAAATATTCATAAAACTCTTGAAAATTCTTACACAAATTTTATTTGACTCTAATAATAACAGAAATAGTTTCTGGATTCAATTTTTTTCTGGCGTCCACTGCGCCTTGATTAAAAAAAAACTTCACAAAAACGATAAAAAATCATTCTGAACTTAAAATTAGTAGTACCTGAATAAACAAAAAAAAAAGCGCAGTGGACGCCGAAAAGAAATAAATGTAACCCAGAAACTATTTCTGATATTTTTAGAGTCAAATATAATTTTTATATGAATTATCAAGAGTTTCATGAATATTTTTAAATTTTTCAATCAATATATTACTGTCGCATTTCTTCAAATATTCATAAAACTCTTGACAGTTCATATCAAAATTATATTTGACTCTAATAATATCAGAAATAGTTTCTGGATTCAATTTATTTCGGCGGCCACTGCACTTTGATTAAAGAAGATAAACGTTCTAGGTTGGCATTATGTGCTGGTAAGAAAAAATAAAACTCAGCAAGTTTTCTTCATTTCATAGCAAACATCATTTTTAATAAAAAGAAATCACATCAAAATTTGTTATCAGTCATGTTAATTGAATTTATGTTTTTTTACATAATTTTTCAGGAAAAGGAATTCATTAAATAAATTTTCATCATTAAAAGGAATGTTAATTTTTTTTAATTTAACTGTTGGCTCACTACTGATAAGCTTCAAATTTGACAATTAAAGTAAGTGAAATAACAGTGACAAAACCGCGATGCCAACAATTCAAAAAAAAAGTTATGGAGAATAGTGCAAAAAGTAGGACAACCCCGGACAGTTACTAAAAAAGAAGGAGGACTGCCCCGGACGCCCTAAAAAAGAGGACGGTGTCCGGGGAAAAGAGGACGAATGGCAACCCTACATACATGCATCCACATATGTCCACACTTGTGCATTAATGAGAATACGATCGTATTCCCGAGAATTCGATGACAATGTTAAACTCAGTTGTGAGCCAGAAATAACAGAGTTTCTTGATTGAGACTCATTCATTTTAATTGCGCTAATTGAAGATTCTCCAAGTTTAAAATATTTTCCAATAGAGGCATATCTTTCACCATTTTCTATGCGATCTAAAATTTCCATTTTTGTTTCTAACGAAATTACTGCCTTTTTTTCTTTGTTTTATCCATTTCTTTTAAGAAAACCTTTAAAAAATAAGACAAATTTTTGTATTTTAAATGAAATAAAAAGTATTATAAACAGTTATAAAAAACGCAACGCAAGTCGATTTTAAAACCGCATAACTTCAAATCCGCATAAAAAAACCGAATAAAAAGAGACTTATGTGTATTTGCCGTTGAAAATCTACTATGGAACAAATATTAAAATTTTAATTTATCGCTTTATTGAGGCGATATAGCACAACAAAGGTTGAAGACGTATCTTGAAACCCAGTAGTCAAATAATTTCGGTTTTTGCTATAAATAACACTATCAATAAAATAAAAGGCAAAACTTTTCTTTATACGGCGCCCCTAAAAAAAAAAAATATGACCCCTTCTGGAATGAAAAAAGAAATTTTTTTTTCTATATGGTGTTAAAGGAGCCGGGACCCCCAGGACCCGCTAGTTCCGAAAACCCGAAACACGCCCAAAATGGCACTTGTGTTGACTCAAATTAAATAAAATTTTCTCACGATTCCAAATATGCATTTTGTTTTATTATCCGTAAAGTGTGTCTCCCACTAGATCCATTTAAGACCCCCGGGAGTCTAAACACTTACCATTTTGGATCTCTTTCGGTTTTTTGGACCTAGCGGGTCCCAGGGGCCCCGGTCCCCTTACCACCATATAGAAAAATTATTTTTTTTTTAATTCCAGAGGGGGTCATGTATTTTTTTTTTTTTTTTGAGGGGTGCCCCATAAAGCTCAGCCAAATAAAATTACCTACCGCAAATTGTTGATCAATTGTTGTTATTTCAAAAGTTATGGCGATTTTCGCTTTTTGAAAATTACGAAATTTGGCGAATTTGGCACTAGACATCAATAAATTTCGACGAAGTTAGTTCTGCTTACTACTACCTCTAAGTATATAATCTGTGTTTAATCTTAAGAAAATCTGTTGGCTAGTTTTTGAGTTAGAGAGATATTTGTAAAACGTATCCTGCCGTTATCCTGTGTGTCCTGGAGAAAAATTTTTAACTGAATTTACAATTAGAGACTTTAAACTAGCTTTGTTATTATCGGTAATGTACGCCAGATCGTAAATGTATGTATTTTAGGCAATTTTTCAAATACTTTTTCTGTTTTAAAAAGTTAACTTTTTCAAATTTTCTAAATTTTCACTTTACATGCTTCTCGCTTGAAAACCGTTCCTTATACAAAAAAAGTTTGAAGGAAAAGAGTAGATAGTTAAGTTGTCTATAGATATAATACAACTTGTTTAATAAAATATTGTTATTTAGCCAAAAACTATTTAAAATCTGAAGACCGCCTTTAGGCGGCCTTGTGCGTGAGAGGGTTAATTGAGAAACGGTTAACCGACTGAGTACTTTAATGAATACTTATTGAGTATGTTTTTCTTACTTTCAGTTCTTTTTCAACATAAAATCTTATTAGCATTTCTATGAACGGTTTATGCTTTATGATTTTCTCAGAAAACAAGATTAATATCATATAAATCTATATTTATGGAAAAAAGTATACAATTTAGAAATGCCGAAAAATTTCAAAGTGTTACTACTTCACACAAACATACATTTATTAAGACATATGGATGACTAGTTTTTTTTCCTTAAAAAATCATCCCCTTTAAAATTCCTGTAATATTTTTGTTGTTAACCTACTTTATAGACTTTTTAATCCTTGCGACACTACAAAGAATGTATTTTCAGTTTACATGGAAAGTTTGTAATAAAATTCATTAATTTACCAATATTTGCATTTAAATAATGGTTCCCAGATAATTAAAAGCACAAAGTGGTTTTCTTGTTTAACCTTTTGACGTCCGAACATAAACCGCTGGAAAATTTGTATTTTTTTTGCGGATTCGTGATAATCGATCCAACATTTCTAAAAAAAAGTGTCGTCAAAAATATTTTTTTTCAACTCCTTCATCGAAAAAATCCATGGGTCGTCAACGGTAAAAATTTGTGAACTCTGCTCGTTTCGAGTATAGTGTGTTTTGTTATAATTTTTGAAGAAATAGTTGCATTTTTGGTTTTGTTGTAGTTGTAAATTTTTGCATAGACCTTCGATTACTAGTTTTTTTTATTTTTCTTATCATGCGAAGTACGTTTACGTTTTATCAAAATAATTTTGATCATTTGGAAAAATCAATTAACAAGTGAAAGAAGAAACCACGTTTAGTAAAAATGCGTACTCAATTTTTCATGATCACTTTAGTAGTCCTTAAAAAAGGACTTTAAATTTTCAGCGCGTGGTTTTTGGCAAACTCTTTTTTAAGGATATTTTGTACATTCCATGATGCTGATATGGGGATCAAATGAAAGAGGAGAATTTCTACATTTTAAAAAAAGCTTCTTTTTTTCTGCTGAAAATTTAAAAAAAATATTTTCTTTGTAATTTTTTGTCAAAATTTATATTATCACTCAACTGGTGAGATTATCCTTTCTTGTACGATGCCCATTTTGGAGAGAAGTGAAAACAAATATATATTGCCATTTTAGTATGCATTAGTATTTCGAAGTCCTTTAAAAAGGACATCTGACGTGATGGATATGCAATTCATCTATAAATGGTGTCTACCTTCACATATATTTTGATTCCTCCATGGGTGAGAGCAAAATTTTAAAATGTTGCACGTTGTAATAGATAACTGCAAGACGAAAAGAAATAACCAACGTCGATTTTATGCTGCAGAAGATGAAGTTATAGAATTGCTTAACGCATATGAAAATGATGAAATCCACCAATTAACATCACCAGTATACTCCAATTGAGAAAGCTAAAATATTCAATGTTTTGTCAGTGGTCTTGCCGGCGCCATCAAATGATTTTTCATAGTTTCTCTTCGTCGGATACAATAAAATAGCAGTTTTCAACTTTAAATATTTCTTTCAATTAAAAATAACAGACTTTATTATGTTATTCCTTAATTTTTTAATGTTATTAAAATTTATTATTTATTAATTTTTTATGTCATAAACAGCTGCTAAATGTTGCCACTTTTTCTGCAAACTTCCCTACTTTTCTGCAAATATGGGAGAAAAATTGGATTTCAATTTGGATTTCGATGAGATTTCGCTGAAATCCAAATTAAATTGGGATATCATTTCCTATGGGAAATTTGTTTGAAATCATAAATTTTTATTGGATTTCCGTCGAAATCTATCGAAATCTACTTTTAACTCGATTTCGATCATAATGTAAATTCGCTATTACTGACATTTTATACGCCAAAAAACTTGAAATACTGTTCACAAGTGTGGCGACAGGCTACAATCTAATTTTTTATACATTTTGTTAAAAAAAAAACAATATATTTTTATATCATACAAAATATATTTGTAGTTGTAGAGTACCTATTTAATTGTGACTTAAATCCCGTTTTTTGTTGTTTATGAGAACAGCTGTTCTTTGAACGTAGATTGTTTTGTTTTGTGGGGAAATTTTTGTTAAAAGTACGCTCACTACAGTTATTGCAGATTATCATGTCATCAAAAAATTAAGAAAAAGAAAATGACGATTCTGATGGCCCTTCAATGCCTAAACAAAATTCGTGTCGGTAGTGGTGATACTCTACGTGAAAAACAAAAACACCGGAAGCAAAACTATTGCTCTGAATGGGAGCAAGGTTCCCTTTGTTCTCCTTGGTATAATATCATATAAACATATATTGTGTGAGTATACCAATTTTTTGCTTCAAATACCAGCTTTTAGCGACATTTATACCAGGTATTTTTGGTCACTATCTAACATCACTGACGATCAATCATATGATCGAGCATATAGAATTCAACCAATTTAGAATAATTATAATTCGTCATTTGGAAGAGCTATGAGTGAAACCAAACCAAAGTCAATCGGTATATCGTCACCTGAATTGCAGAAGGACGTAACAACACTTTTTATCTTTTCAGAGGAGAAGCAAAAAACATTGTAGAATTACACATATTTTGGAATTAAAGGATGTATTTCTTCCCTTGACTATAGATTTATTTCTGTATATAAGTTGAAACTTTTGTAGGGACATCTATTTAGTATAGTGCTTCATAATCAATCAAAAACTTGATTTTGAATTTTTGTTGTTGTTACGCCCTTCTGCATTTTAGGCGACGATATATATATATAAAACAAATATCTTTTTCCTAAGTCTTTTTTATTCTTTTTCGTTGAATGAAGAGTTTATTTAATTTTATTAATTTTTTGTTTAATTTAATTAAAAAAATAAAACTATAAAACTTCTTTGTTTACCTTTGACGACCAATGGGAAACATATGTCCCATGCTGAATTTTCGCCCTGTAGGCAAGAAAACAAAACTATTCCCAATGTTTTGGTATTTCTGAAAAGAGGAAGCACAGGTCCATGCTTATCAAAATTTTAGTCTTGCAAAGCCGATAACATCTGAATAAATGACATCCAAAAAAGATGAAAAAAAAATTATTTTTCAGAAGTTGGAGTCAATTAATTAGGCGCTAAGAACATATGGGGCCAATTATTTGGTATAATCTGAAAGCAAAAACTTCTCTATTAATACAAGTCAGTTTAAAAAAAATCGGTTGGTATGTGTGGAAAATATAACAAAAAATAAAAATGGGACATATATCAACCATTGGTCGTCAAAGGGTTAAGAGCACTACATTATTCGAATCCGAATACAATAAATAATTTTATAATTTTAAGTTGCCCAGAAACATTTCGCGCCGTAACCGGCCGAAAAGTGAAAGAAATACAATTTTGTTTTCAAAATAAAATCGAGTATTTTCGCGAAAATTCCAACAGCACAACCTCTAATTTCTTAATATTTTTTGTGACTGCAAAGTGTCTCTTACACTCAGATAAAAAAGTTTGTAAAAAAATTTGTAAACAGTTTCCAATCGCACTATACAATTTTTATACTGATTATTAGTACAATTTTTATTTTTAGTAATCATTTTTGCTATTCTCTTATTACAAATTACGGATTTTTTTTACTAATTTTCGCTGCTGATTTCAGAAAAACATTTTACTAATTTTTCAAAACCGAGTGCTAAATTTAGCAGAAAAATATACTAATTTAAAAATATTTTTTTTTTTTGATTTTTTACAATTCTTGTTTAGTTTATATTTGTTACTATTGATATATTCTTAGTTTAGAAATAACACCCAGAAAATTTTTTTGCATCTCCAATGCATAAAACGGCAATAACTGGAGAACCGTTTGCAATTTTGACTCCAAATTTCAAGTACGATGAAGTAGTTATACGCTTGTTACAATCGAAAGAAAAAAAAAATTTTTTTTTTTTTAGATTTTACAGTTTTTTTTATTTTTTAGTACAATTTTTTGATAATTTCAGCAGATTGTTTTTAAATTACAGTTTACAGTTTTAATTTAGTAGCTGCAACTAATTATTTGTACTAATTTCATTGTAAAGGGTTGTTCAACAGGGACGCTACAAAAGTAGAAAGACAGGGACAGCAAACGACGCCATATTTCTTGCCGCTCTTTTGACATTTCTCTTCAGTAAGGTTTGCCATTTCATGATGGAAAGATATACGAGCCAACAACGAGTCGAAATTATTAAAATTTACTACCGAAATTCGGAGTCAGTAGCCTCAACGTTAAGAGCGCTACGTCCAATTTATGGTCGTCATAATCGTCCTAGTAGATCAACAATTGATGAACTTCGTACGAATATCGAACGTGAAATTGCAGCAGTATCGGTCGATTTATGCTTGAAAACCGTCGAAAATTGGGTTCAGCGTCTGGACTTCTGCAAGCGTGCCCGTGGTGGCCATGCAAAAGAGATCGATTACCATACATAATGGCATCGAACGTACTTTCACAGAAATAAATAATTTCATTGATATCCAAAACCGTTTTTGTTTTGTTTAAACTTTTTTACTTTTGTAGCGTTCTTATTAGGGTTTGGGATTTCCCGGACTTTTTTATTTCCCGGGAAACGGGAATGAAAAAATTTGATTCCCGGGATTCCCGGGAATCCCGGTAAATATTTTTGAACAAAATTGTTAATGAAAACCACCTATATAAGTAATTTTTGTTTAAAAAAAAACACTATTTCAGTACAAATGCAGTCTGTGTAGTGAGAATTCAAAGTAAAAAATATCAGAATGTTGAACATTTGATTTCACATAAATTACTCGCAGCACTGCCAAATGAATTGCATGATTCTAGCAGAAAGCACCTACTACTAGACTGTCGGAAACAAATCGTTTCATCACACTTGGCCCATTAGATATGGTGGCCACAATGTTATTTTCCCAAGACAAATAAAACTCTTCTAGTCTTATTTCTACAATTCTTCTTATTTCATCAGCATTATAATAATAAACCCACCCCAGGTTATAAAATGAATTATTTCCTTTTATACATATGTTCAAATATGTCTTGTGAGTTTCTTGTCCATTCATCTAAGATTATAGTAAATCTCCTATTGTTAGAAATATTGCTCGATATTTCTTTTATCGTGATATCTTTTACATGATTGTAGTAATTTAATATAATGTTCTTTACATCGGTTTCATTTTTTTGCACTGCCAGGTTTTTATTATAAAAACTTTCTCGAATAAACGAAGATCTAGTTATGGTGCGGATTGACTGCGGCTAATTTGGATACCATTGCAGGAAATGTTTGCCCTACCATAAAACCTTTAATGCCTATTCAGCTTACACTTTTTTCTTAGCGTACTTTGCTAATTTTAGCTGAAACGTTATTCTTGTTGTTGTTTTCTTCAAGAGAAGTTGCATGACCATCAATTTTTTTTGTTTTTTTTTGTGAATTAAATTTAGATGTCGGATAACCAAATTTAGATACCACCGTTAAACATTAGTCTTTTCTTTTCACATTTATTAATGAAAACGTTACTTATAAAATTATTGACCCTTAATATAAAGGAGTATTTTAAATTTAAAGTCGACTTTATTTTTAATCAAACGGTTTTGTTTATTTTGTGTATGAAAACCTTACAAAAATATTTATATTTTCAAATATTTTGATTGGTTGAAAATAAATTAACCAATCAGAATGCTCCAAAAATACACCAAGTCAAGGTATACTGCCACCCAATATTTTAACTAAAGTCGACTTTACCTAAATTATACATTTGAAAAGTTTAGATAGTAAGGGCGATTATTTGTAAGAAACATTTTTCATATTTCTTTTAAACATTTTACCAAGTTTTTAGGTTTTACTACTTAAATTTTGAATAAGTTATGCGAAAAATCTTTATTAGTTGAAATGCTCCTAATTACTTGGCAAAGATTTTATTTGTGTGTCAAATAAATGTATTTCCTTTTAAAAGATTTTAACAATGACATTTTTGTTTTGGTATTTAAAATGTTTTTTATGACTAAAATTAAAAAATCCTATTCGAAACAAAAACAATTTAAAAAATTTAATATTTTTAAAATTTCCCGTTTTCCCGGGAAAAATATATTATTTTCCCGGGAATTCCCGGCAAACTTTTCCCGGGATTTCCCGGGAATTCCCGAACCCCAAACCCTAGTTCTTATTGAAAACCCCTTTACTAAAATTATGATATTTAGTAAGTTTTTTAACTGATTTTAGAAAATCGATTTTGAATTGCATTTTACATAAATTTTACTAAAATTTAGTAGCGGCTACCAATTTTTTCTACTAATTTTATTGTACTATAGATCACCAGACATGTGTTGCTAAAATTAGCAAAATATACCGCTGGCCTCAAAAGAGTTAAATTTCCCGTAATAACAGCAAAATTTTCAGTAGCCATTACAGACTTTTTTGGTTGAGTGTACGTCAATATTCCTTCGTTAGGGAACGACATTCAAAAATATTTTTTTCATACGAAAAAAATTCAGAAAAAAAATTTATAATCCCTAGAAATGAGATTAGCCATCTAAAAATACAGATCTGTTACTCTTGTCCTCTATAACATATGCAAAGTCGGAATCGATTTTATATAAGACAAAAATAGTGTGTAATTTTATATTCGTTCTTGAATGGCTGTTATTTTCTAGTTGCTTTTTTGTAATTATTTTTTCTCTGAAATCTGCAACAAATCTCACAAAATATTTTCGAATTAATCACAGCAAAACGCAACGAGCCATAACTTTATAAAGTCGAAACATATATTGTACAATGTACATATGTATTTATGTAGGTAGTAGTAAATATGTACATTACAGTGGTCCAAAAAAAAAAGTTGGAATTCTCGCGCTCCAAACCCCAACAAATATGCCATTATGAAAAAAAAAAATCTCCAAGAAGTTTTATATAGGGATAGCAGATCGTAATTGAAGTTTCAAAGTTGTACTTGTTCTATTATTTTTAGTTTATTAAAAATTATGGAAAAAAATCAGAAAAATTAATTATAGTTATTATGATCGCGACATATCAAACCTAATATATTTTTAGGTATACATTGCGAATTATATTTACTGCTATGAATATTTATTTTTTGCATTAATGCATATCTATGGAAGACCCCCTTAAGTATGTTAAATATTTTTAAATTTTGTTAACGGTAAAATTATACCACACTAAATAATAGGAAAATATTAAAAAAATCAAATTTGTTATCCTTTTTAAAATTAAAATCAGCGACAAGGTTTACATGTGGTTGGAAAATATCTCAAAAAACCTGAGTTTTTGAATTTTCAAAAACCATGAATAATTTATAAACCACAATTGCTTTTAATTTCTATTGCAGATTCATAATCTTCCTTAAAATAAAGATTAGATTTGATAAATTTCCTCATATAAAGCATGAGCGAGTTGGATTTTTGCTTATATTTTTCAGGGAATTTGGAAAATGTAACTAAAATATGTATTTTTTGTATGATTTTTCTAAAAACCGCCAACTCCTTAAAAGTAAATTAATTATTTTAAGTTTTAATTTCTTATTCCCTTTTATACATTAGTTAAGACTAGATTAAAAAAAGAGTGTTAACTTATAACATATAGGTGAAGAAATAATTCAAATTAAAGTGAACCCCACTTTTTTGCGTAAATTACTCTAGAGACAAATTACTAATTAGTGAAAAACAGAGCTTTGAAGAATTAATTCTTTTTTGAATGAATTCACTACCAATCGAATTCAATTTTCTTTAGAATTGAATGAATTCCTTTTCTTAAGTAATTCACCGAATTCGTTCAACTGAATGCGTTCATCAAACAATAAATTCAAAGAATTAATTCTATTGCAATAGTTCTCTGTATTAAATCAAATGAATTAATTCACTGGTGAACGCGTTCAATTTTATAAATCGAACGGAAAAAAGTGAATTAATTCCTTACTGAATTAATTCACCACTGAATTCATTCAATTTCATTTTCATTCAGTGAATTAAAAAAAATAAAATTACATTCAGTGAATTAAAAAAAATAAATTACATTCAGTGAATTAAAAAAAATTAAATTACGTTCAGTGAATTAAAAAAAAAAAAATACGTTCACTAAATTGAAAAAAAAAATTACGTTCAGTTAATTGAAAAACAAAAATTACGTATGCTGAATTAAAAGCCTGTTTTCTGCCGTTCAGTAGAAGAAAACATTGTATTGTAAAAACGTATAAATGAAATACGTCATAGTGAAGCATCTTCATTTTACTGGGAAGCATAAGTTTGAAAAATTAATAGTTATATTTTTTCCAAGTTCATCTATATCTGTAAAGTTTTTATTTTTAATATTAAAAGGCTTTATTTTTTAATCATGTAGGTTGATAAAGTGCATCGGGTTTCTCTAACAATTAACATATATGTAATTTTATTTGTAAATAAATGTTTTCTTCTACTGAACGGCAGAAAACAGGCTTTGAGTTCAATGAACATATTTTTTTTTAATTCACTGAACGTAATTTTTTTTTTAATTCACTGAACGTAATTTTATTTTTTTTAATTCACTGAATGTAATTTTATTTTTTTTTAATTCCCTGAATGAAAATGAAATTGAATGAATTCAGTGGTGAATTAATTCAGTAAGGAATTAATTCACTTTTTTGCCGTTCGATTTATAATATTGATCGCGTTCATCAGTGAATTAATTCATTTGATTTAATAAAAATAACTATAGCAATTGAATTAATTCGTAACAAAATAAATCGAACGAAAACAAAAATGAATTAATTCCATTCAATATATGGTGCTTTGTGAATTAATTCATCGAATTTTTAATTCTGAATTGAAAATTGAATCAGGGAATTAATTCTTCAAAGCTCTGATGAAAAACAGCTTTTTCTGTTTTTATACAAGGAATAGGGGCAACATTGTGGAGACTGCAAATTCCAACTTTCATGTTTTTTTGGACCACTCTAATTTACATACAAATATATATAAAGCAAAAATTTGTTTTGACTGAATACGCTATGGCGTGCAGGGCGTGTGAGTGGCAAACAGAAACACACGTTCGAAATCAATACGTGAATGCGTAAATACAATGCGTATGATATAAGCACATAGGTGATTTTTTAGGTTAAGAGGCGCTTAAGGCATATATGAAATAAGGAAAGCAAAAGTTTTATATTCTACAGATATATAATTTGCTCAAGAAGTATATTGAAATTATTTAAAGATTGATTTTAAAATAACGGCTACGTCAGTGTCAAGTATTCGACCTATTTGAAAAACCGGATTTTGAATACTTCTAAAAACCGCCTTTTTGAAAAACCGGTTTTCGGTTTTTTTAATTCAAAACCTGTTCGAATAACCGGGTTTTCCGGTTTTTTTGTGAGTATGTAATCGTTTTGCATTGCTATATATGCAAATTTGCTTATAAAACTTGCAAAGAATTGCTAAAAATCTTGAAACTTTCTATTTTTTCCTTTCTTGAAATCAATTTTATCTAAATAAAAACACTTTCGGACAGATCGAAAAGCCCAGTATTTTGTTCGTAATTTTTGCAAAAAAGATATTAACCTCCATAGAAAACAGATATGATTTTTCACTTGCTCTGGAATTATTACAAAATGGCGGTGGAAGTGTTTTCGCACTAATTTAATAGGCAGGACTTATGAAGATTGTAGATTTTCAATTATATTTATTACAAATTCCAAATAGAATTTACAATTTATTTTACAACAAATAGAGAAAAAACTTATAAAAAAAAAACTTTCCTAGAACCAATGGTTGACAATTAATGCATTTTCAAGTGTTACCAATTCACTATCATCAGATTGTCTTTATGGGGTTCTCTCTAGGCTATAATGTAGATTTTAGTTTTTTGAATATATATTAAAGACCTGCAAATGTTATACTATACAACACAGCGACATGTGTCGCATCATGCAAGTGTTATGTCTTGCTATGCGCTCACACATGTTTGACAATCAGAGCTTTTAAGAATTAATTCCTTTTTGGAATGAATTCCCTAAAATTCAATTCAATTCTTTAATTCCAGGAATGAATTCATCAATAAGACATAAGCAGGAATTAATTTCTGTGAATGAATTCAAAGTATTAACATTAAAATTAAAGAAAATTAAAATTAAAGAATTCATTCACGAAAGAATTCATTCAACACGAGTTAATTCAATTGTAAGTCAAGCCATTCATTCAATTCTAGTTAATTCAAATTTTGGTCAAGGAATTAATTCTCTTGTACATTTAATTCCCTAAGGTATTAAAATTTTCGTTTAATTCCCTAAGAAATTAAAATATTCGTTTAATTCCCTAAGGAATTAAAATTTTGTTTAATTCCCTAAGGAACTAAATTTTTCTTTTAATTCCCTAAGGAATTAACTTTTTCGTTTAATTCCCTGAATTTAAGTTTTCACTTAATGCCCATCTCTTAATGTTATTAAATGGTGATATACATATATACTGGCCATTTTGTGAAATGTCGATATTATCTCGTATCTCGAAAATTAAGCGAAATAGAGCTCCTACTAAGTAATAACACACCCCAATAATACAAATAAGCCAGGTCTTGTAACACTTCCATTTCTATAAAACAGTCACGTGGGTCACCGCCATTTAATACCATTAAGAGATGGGCATTATGTGAAAACTTAAATTCAGGAAATTTGAGTGCCCAATGCAATCGATTGAGGAAAACATTAAGAACATTAATTATGATCTGGATAAAATACATTCATGGGCTTCAGCAAATGGGCTTTGTCTAAATCCACAAAAATCTAAGTGTATATTAGTTCATAGACAACGTAGTGTACCGGTTTTGGAGAGTGAAATAGTTTTAAATGGAGGAAGAATTGAGATCGTTGAAGTAGCTAAAAATCTCGGAATACTGTTTAACAAACATTTAACTTGGACAAACCATATAAACTCACTTGTTGGTCAAAGCTACGCTAAATTAAGGTCCCTCTGGTCAACACAGTTTTTCACCCCATTAAAAATTAGAATACTACTCGCAAAATCGTATCTAATTCCTGGCTTAATATATGGTTGTGAGCTTTTTGAAAATTGTGATGCTGTTAGTAAGCGCAAGTTAACTGTGTTGTACAACAATATTGTCAGATATGTCTATGGATTAAGGAGGCTTGAACGTATTTCATCATTTGCGACTAAACTCTATGGCGTATCTTTTGAAAATCTTCTAAAAATTCGGGTACTTTTATTTTACCATAAAATTATTTACAAGAAAACCCCTCTATATCTGTATACTGTTAAAGAATTTGCCTTATCCCCTAGGGGTAAAAAGACTATAATACCAAATCATCGATATCATGTGTCTGAATGGCATTTTTATATAAATGCTGCACGTCTTTGGAGATACCTTCCAGCAAACCAACAACTCAACAGCAACGCATACATCTTTAAACAATTTCTTTTCAATTTGTTTGCCGATATTTAGTTTTGTTTCTATCTTTGTTGACATTTTGACGAAATTACCAAATTATTTTATATTTGTTTTTAACAATTTGTGATAATAAAATAAATTATGATACTTATATGTTAAAATGTAGTTTTAAGTTTTATAAAATTTGCAATGTCTAATTTCCACAAACCGCTTTCCTGTACTTTAATTATAAGATTTAATCTTGTTGTGCAGGATATGTGAAAAAAAAAATTAAATAAATAAATAAAATAAATATTTTCTTGAAAAAAAAAAAAAAAAAAAAAAAAAAAAAGTTAATTCCTTAGGGAATTAAAAGAAAAATTTAATTTCTTAGGGAATTAAACGAAAATTTTAATTCCCTAGGGAATTAAACAAAAATTTTAATTCCTAAGCGAATTAAGCAAAAATTTTAATTCCTTAGGAAATTAAAAGAAAAAGTTAATTCCTTCAGGGAATTAAATGTGCAAGGGAATGAATTCTTTGACTAAAACTTGAATTAACTAGAATTGAGTGAATTCCTTAGGGAATGATTTCCTTGACCAAAAGTTGAATTAAATAGAATTGAATGAATTCCTTGGTTAACGAATGCATTAAATTTTATTAAGGAATTAGCAAAATGAATGAATTCCTTTAAGATAAATCGTATGAAAAAAAAGGAATTCATTCAATTCCTTAAGTTTGGTCAGGGAATTCATTCCCAAAATATAAATTCAGTTCAAAAAAAGGGAATTAGGGAATTAATTCTTCGAAGCTCTGTTGACAATGACATATGAAGACAATGTCGAACAAATTCAAATCAAATCTATGCATACTTTTAACAGTGATTTTGCATACATGTACATAGAAAATGAACATGTCAACAAGTGCGACACGTGCGACATATGAAGCATATGTTGTTATTGATGCATTATAATCAGTGTTGCCACGATCAAAAATTTTTTGTAACGAAAATATTTAAAAAAAGTTACCAAATTAGAAAAAAAATAATCAAAATTTAAAGTCTTTTAGTTTTTATTTAAATATATTAAAATATTAACCCCTCAATTCATAAACGCTTTGTAAAGTTATAGGAGGTTTACAAAACATAATTTTTCCCATGGGGAAAGGGACCGGTCCCAGATGACACGCAGGAAAGGTGCCAAGGGGGCGGAGACTGGTCGTTGATCGGTCTTTTTGTTTGAAAGAGACATATCACTTTAACATGGCGTTGTCATTGGAAATGACCAATTCCCACAGTTTAGACACCTTGTGACAGTAAGGTTGTGTGTCTAAAAATAGCTTTTCAAATAAACTAATAAAAAATTAAGAATTAAAAATAATCTACTTGTCGTCGAAGTAGGGCTCGATAACACAACCTCCTGCTTGTAAGGCAAACGCTATCTGAGCAAATGTTGCTTATGCGTGATGGCTGGCTAATGGTAAAGTTATATATTTTTCGTTTCTGTTCAAATAAAAGAGAAAAAGGAAAAACAAACACTACAAGCAAATAAAAAAAAATTGAAAAGAAAAAAATAGAAAAGAAAACAACACTAACACACACACAAATATAGTGAAAGTGCCTTCAGTATGCCCCCGATTGACCAGTCACGTGATAGGTCCTTTAATGGCAGTTGACTCGTTTTTTGCGTTGGCCATAATTACATTAAAAAATCAATTAAAAATTACAAAATTACCTCAAAAACTCTGATAATATAAATAAAAATTTTAAAAATTGCCCTTAAGTTAAAAGGAAAATTAAATGAAATACCAATTGTTAAAACTAAAAAAACAGCTTTAACATTAAAAATACAAAACTTTTAATTTAAAATAAGAGCTAAAATAAGCAAATCGTAAAAAAATAAAGTTCAAAATAAATAAAAGAGTAAAACAAATAAAAAAATATTTTAAAAAATATGCCGCGAATTTTATTTTTTATTTCGGTATTGGTCAAGTTTTTTAAAAGCAACAGTGAAAGTAACAAATCAGAAAATACTTAGAAAATTAATTCATTCTCTTTGGTTCATTATTTAATGGTATTAATTTAGTAATATGCCTTCGGTTGACCGGTCACAGGATAGGTCCTTGGAGGGCAATTGACTCCTCATTCCCCGTAGGGTTCCTTATGCGTGATGGCTGGCTGATGGTTAAGTTATATGTTTTTCGTTTCTGTTCAAATAAAAAAGAGAAAGAAAAATCAAACACACACACAGGAAATAAAAAAATCATGGAAAAGAAAAAAATAAAAAAGAAAACAACATTAACACACACAACTAATATGGTGAAAGTGCCTTGAATATGCCCCCGATTGACCGGTCATGGGATAGGTTCCTTAGTGGCAGTTGACTTGTTTTTTGCGTTGGCCATAATTAAATTAGAAAATCAATTAAAAATTAGAAAATTACCTCAAAACCTCGGATAATATAAATAAAAATTTAAAAAATTACTCTTAAGTTACAAAGAAAAGTTAAATGAAATACCAATAGTTAAAACTAAAACAGCTTTAACATTAAAAAAACGTTGAAAATACAAAACTTAAAATTTCTTAGCAAAACATTATAGAAATTTAAAATAAGAGCTAAAATAAGCAAATTGTGAAAAAATAAAGTTAAAAATAAATAAAAGAGTAAAATAAATAAAAAATATTTTTAAAAATATGCCGCGAATTTTGTTTTTTATTTCCGTATCGGTCAAGTTTTTTTAAAAGCAACAGTGAAAATAACGGATCAGAAAATACTTAGAAAATTAATTCATTCTCTTGGGTTCATATTTGTACTAATTCAGCAATATGCCTTCGGTTGACCGGTCACGGGATAGGTCCTTGGAGGGCAATTGACTTCTCATTCCCCGTAGGGTAGCTATTTTAAACAATTTTTAAAAAATTTTATATTAAATATTTATGATGAAACTCTTCGTTCAAAAATTAAAAAAAAGGTTTTTTATACACTTTTTTTGCAAAAAAAAAAGGAAGAATGTTTTTAAAAGTGAGTGTAGTAAGTGTAGGAAAAATGTTATATAGGAAAAAAAATTTTAAATCTTTTTTTTAAACAAAAGAAAAAAAGCTTGTGCAAGTTTGCGCCATGATTTTTGGCGATTTTTTGAAAATTTCATCTTTTTTAAATTTTTGCTCATCAGGCACTTTTTCTCATATTTTTTTATCAGTCATAAATTTTTGTTTGGGGATTAACACTGCCTATTAACTTTACAATGGGTTTTTGCCTTGTAAATGTAATTGAATGGATTGGGCGAATGATTGATTATATAAAGTTGATGTACAAGTCCGCCATTCGGTAGGTATCTCTCTCAGGTGATGTGGATGTGTTGATCATGTTTTCTTGATGGGTTTCTATGGAATATTTGAATATTGTCAAATTATTGGTGACGTCTATTCATTGGTTTTTTCGTGTGGTTTTGTGTAAGTTTATGAGGTGTAGGTTTCTGACATTTTAATTTTATATCTTAAAGTAAATATTGGAGTGTGGTATGGTGCGCGGATGTTATGGGCAGTAGTTATTGTATCTCGTGTGTGATACTGGAGTGGACTTGGTAAATTTGTTCTGTGCTTTTTTCAATTTATGGTTCTATGTTTTTTGAATTTATGGTTTTGTGATCATTTGAGATTTGGTTTGTTATGTTTGACTATTCTGGTAATTTTTCGAGATCATGTTGATATGCATCCCAGAGGAGTTCTATGGAACCAGTAGGTTAATTCCGCTGATGAGTCCCTTTGGTAGGGGACGAAAGTGCACGGTTATGTTTTTGTATGGATGGTGGGTTTGGTTATTCTGGTTTAGTCCTTTTTTTTGGGGGGGGGGGGAGTTTTGTTTTCATTTGCAATGGTAAGTTGTAGCGATGAATGGAAAAACCGATAAGTTTGATATTTTAGGGCACTTTTCACCCTAATTGTCTTTCTACAGGATTACCGTATTGGCGCACTATTAGGAGAACATAGATCGTCGGTGACCCAAGTAAACTGGACACCAAAAGAATTGTCTCTAGGCCCCTTAGGTGTACGGTAGGGTCTGCAATGATAAATTGAGGGAGTTATCTACATGATATTAAAGAGTTATTGCGGTGGGGAAGGTCATTAAAATTTGTGCAGAAAACTCTCTGTATGCAGCTTTTTCCCTATTTGAACAAAAATCAATTTAAATATATATAAAAAAAGCTTTAAAATATGTAGAGATTTGTCATACAAAATTAAAAAATTTTAGTTTTGGAAAAACCTTGATTAGTTCCGAAGCTACAGCATGTCAAAATTTGCACTTTAGTTCCAAATATTTCCACTAGGGGGCGTTGCCTAGGCACAAAATTAATCTAAAATACTTTATTTATGCGTATCCATGTTTCTTAAAACTTTGGTCGAAAAAGGATTAAAATACAAAAAAAAATTTGGAAACTCGCATTCTTCTGCAAAGTACGAGTAAGCGTGGGATCAAAAAGAAATACGAACCCTCCAACTATTCGCCGCTGGATTCCTTTTATCAAATTAAACCCAAAACTATCAAAAACCCCGAAGTTTTAGTCCGAAAAACACGTTTAATAATTTTGGCCAGCTTTTCGGGTCAAATACTCCTCTGTGCGTCGGTGCAAGAAGTACTTCACTCCATCCGATTTACTCAATATTTATACCACCTATATCCGACTGGAGATGGAATACAACTCCCATATATGGGCAGGAGCTTCGAAGTCTATTTTGGAGCTTCTGGACCGTGTGCAAAGGAGAGCGTCGGCGCTTTTCAATGACAGTAGAGTATCCAGCTCTATTGACTCATTGGAGCATCGTCGGAATGTGGGTTGTGTGACTCTTTTCTATCGATATTACGATGGGAAGTGTTCTGCTGAGATAAGTGAACTTATCCCCAGAGCCCGAGTTTTTATTCGTAATACTCGCCTATCAAGTAGAGCACATCCGTTTGTAGACGATTGTCCAGTGGATCGCACAGAGAGAATTCGTTTATCAGTCGCACCAGCCGTATGTGGGATAAACTCCCCGCAGAAGTCTTCCCTGTTACTTACAATGTAGAGAAATTCAAATCAAATATTCACCAACACTACTCCCTCTTTCCTCATCCCCATAACCTATTTTCCTAATACCAACACAATGCACTGCGTTAATATGGCCGCATTGTAACGGCCCACAAGCCAATATACTTCGTAATTACACACAAGTATATAGGCGTGTAAGTTAGACAAAATTTTTGAAAAATTTCAAATATTTTTAGTTTCATATACAATTGTTATACGCAAGTATCCCATATCGTAAGTACACAAAAACGATTACATTGTGTGGACTTACACGTTTTTCTAAAGGGCTACTCTTTAAAAAAATATATATAAAAAAACAAACGACAGCTGATGTATCATTAACTGCTCACAAGTAGCAAATCGTTCACCAGATTGTTGAGTAGCGGATTAGACACAGTTGAGCGTCTCGTAAACGCACTCAATATCTCTGAAAATTAAAAAAGCACAACAAATTTAAAAATGTGTAAATAGTACTAAATGAGTCAGAGGAGTACCATAGTACTTTTGAGGTTCCAATAGTACCACAAAAAGTACTATAGTACTAACTTTATCATCCCTGATTGCCAAGGAAAGTTTTTTTCATAAGTTTTTTCTCTATTTGTTGTAAAATAAATTGTAAATTCTATTTGGAATTTGTAATATTTGATCTTAAACCGAACAAAAATTACACTCATTGTAACAATCTTCAGATCAACTAGAAATCTACAATAAATTATATTTATATATGTATATATTTTTTCCGTCGTTCCAAGTTAGAGCATAGGGCCACCATTTAATGTGGAACAAATTGTGACTTTTAAAATTTTTTTTACAATTTTACAGTTTCAAATCGCAAAATGTTTCATCACGTGGGGAGAAAATTTAAAACATAAGAAAAAAAACTCACTTTATTTATTGAGGAAATGAAAAACATGAGCTTATATACATTTTAAGTCAAATTTTTAGATCCTTCCTACTAAATTTACTGTCAAAAAATTATGACTTTTTTAAGATAGAGAGAAAATGTAGAATTTTGCAAAAAAAAAAACAATTTCTTGAAAGAATTTCAACATTTTTGTTTAAAACAATTTCAACATTTTTGTTCCACTAATGTACGTCATAGCAACGACAAAGTCAATAAACCCTACCTAGAGGAGGGAATCAAACATTAACCCTTAAATGCACGATTTCTTCGATTTTAACCATTTTTTTAAATATGATTTCTAAAGGCGTGAACATTTCAAGAAAAATACCAAAAAAATTTAATTTTTAAAAAAACGTGATTTTTATCAGAGTTTCGAACGACTGCTAATAGTAGTCGCAATTTAGTTAAATTTTCATATTTTGTAAGCAGCGTGCTTAAAAAAAAGCACTCGCTTTCATTTTATATTATGAACTTGCTTATTTCATTCTAACTGTGTAAGTAAATTTCAAATACACACACAGTCATCATTTACATTTTTTAAGTTTTCAAACTAAGCGCAGCGTAACTGTGTGAGTTCAGCAACAAAACAAATTGTGTTTCTTCTGCTTGCTGCGTTTTGAGTTACTGGTTAATGTGTTTTTCTTGACTGAGTAACGAAAAAAAAACTGCATTGTAGACTGTGAATAGCAGACTGGACATAGCAGACTGTGAATAGCAGACATACATAGACAACTATGTAGTTGGAACTTAAAGAGTTTTGTATATGCAAACAAAAGAAAAAAGAAACACTAGCAGCTTTAAAAAGAAAATACAATTAAACTTATCATATTTCCTATTTTATTTATTATTTTGTTAATTATATAATTTATATATTAATTAATTTCACACTTTATCGTAAATATGTATGTACGTATAATACTTTATTCTGATCAATTGTGGTACATAGTACATATGATTTGATTTTTTTAAATTGTCATTAATATAACACTAACTTACAACAATTGATTTTTTGGACAAATTACTACACCCAAAAAATATATGGTAGTTGATCATTATTTTTTCAATTGTGTCATATGTTGGCTGAATAGAAAAATTTGTTATTTTAACAAAATTTATTCCTGTTTTTTAGCTTCAAATAAAATCTGTTAATTTTAAAACATTTTTTGTTAAATTTAAAAAATCTAAATTTAAGTAAACTTTATTTATTTATTACTATTCTTTTGTTATTGTTAATTAATTCATATATTAATTAATTTAACACTTTATCGTAAATATACACATTTCTCCATTGATTCAATTGGTAAGCAAACTTGCTTTTTTGTTTGTCATCATGCTAACTCATGCATTTTCCCGATAAAATTTTATGGAATTTAATACCAGAGATGGGCCAAAATAAATTTTCATTTGCATTGCGACAAGAAATGATCATACGTGGGCTTTTTTAATTTGCATTGTATTTTAATTTGCATTCTCCATTTATTACAATTATTAGAAATACAAAATTTTGAATTAATAAATAAATTGGCAACATAATTAATATTTTTAAATGGTTGTTGAATTTGTGGCAATTGCAATAAATTCAATTTTGATTCTGAGTTTAAAATATAATTTGTAACTTCCCTACGGGAAATTTTAACAAACTGGCCCCTTTATATGAAATAGACTGGTCACTTTTACATGGCGTTGTCATAGGAGGGGGAAATTGACCCCTTGTGACATGTCACAAGACAAATCCTAGGACAGGTTACTGAAAAACAAAGTTCAGAGACCTGTCCTGGGATTTGTCTTGTGACATGTTACAAGGGGTCAATTTCCCCCTCCTATGACAACGCCATGTAAAAGTGACCAGTCTATTTCATATAAAGGGGCCAGTTCGGTGACAGTTTGTTAAAATTTCCCGTTGGGTTTTTATATTAAGGGTTTTTATATAAACTCGTAAATTCATTGTAAACCTTGTATAAATAAAAACCATATTTTTTATGTATGGAGTTTGATATTAAACTCATAAACATACCAGTTTTAAAATGTTTACGAGTAGAATTCGAGTTTATATGAAAACCCCTATTTTGTTTGATTTTGGCAATTTTTTATTTTACGTTGACATTTCATTTGATATTGGTTCTTCAACTATAAAATATATACACCGAACATTCTATAAATATCACATACAGGCAATTTTTTCAAAAAGAGAAAACACATAAAATATATGGGCACTTCTAAAATTTCGGAATAGGATGAAATTGTATAAAATTATATCTAATTTTATATAATTAGAGACATGCAAGTGCTGATGCAATTTTCGGATCATATTGTATTGCTTATATTTAGGAGCTCATCAAATAATTATATAAGACACCATATTAAAATTTTTATTCGGGATAAACAGGATTACTTCTCAAAATCGAAAGCCTTTTTTGAATAAAATTTATACGAATAAACACTTGCCGTAATTTTTTATAAACGAACTAAAAAAAATTATCCAGTTAGCGCAAGCGAATTGAAGTTTTTGATTTTTTTTAGTGTAAACTTTGTTTTATGCCTGATTTTTTAATAAATTTTTAGCGATCATTGGATACTGGAGTTTTTATTTTTTACTATTGGAAGTATACATATAAGAACGTGATATTATTTTGACAAAATATTGTCAAATGTATAAACAAAAATTAGTTGTTTTAACAATTATATTTAATCAAATTGCATAATGATTTTGTTGTTTTACCAATGCATTTTATTCAATTCAAAAATGCATTTTATTTAATTAATTAATTTTTTATCGATTTATTATTAATTTTTAGACTTATATTTCATTATTATTTATATTTCACCAATTTCAAATTTTATTAAGCAATATACATACAATGTCTTTTTTATAATGAATTTGATAAAATATAAAAAATAATAAAATATAAAATTGAAATTATAATTTATTTAAAACACATGAACAATTTTATATACAAAAACATATAACTTAATTTATTTAAATAATTAATTCAAATACAATATACAACTTTCATTAATAGTTTTCCTTAAACAAAATAACAAAAAGATAGAGAATATCAAAATGAATGACAGAAATTTAAATGTACGATTTAATTGAGAAGCTTCAAAATTATATAAATTTATTTAAATTAAAATTTATAAATCTTCAATTAGCAACTCACTTCAAGTTAATTTGTTAATTATCTATACTTTTAAAAACAAAAACACTTAATGTCAATTTATTGATATTTCCGACAATTACAAATACACATGCTAGCACGAGTAACGACGCGACAAAACTAAACTCACTAAACTTTTTTCCACAGATTACATACTCTTTTTTTCAAATTGAAGAAAAATGATATCAAATTTACGTTACTACCTTTTTACAAAACATTTTAGAGTTCCCGGGTAAAAAAAATAATATGATGTTATATGTAATGATATCTTATTTAATATAATTGGAGATATGCTATGATCCGAAAAATGGTGGATAAGATTATATCGGATAAGATCTAAATATATTGAATCATATAGAATCTTATCCGGATTTTGACCCGATATAATTATATCTAATTTGATATAGAAAGACATAATTATATAACGCTTCATACTTCAAGATCAAAACAAAAACTATTAAAAAGTACTGAAAAATAACACCCTTAAGTTAAGAATTAAAAATTTAAATAAAAATTTAGAAGACGTTGCACATAATTGTAACCAAGCCTTCTCATATAAACTTGTATTCTACCCGTAAACTGTGTAAACCTGGTATGTTTATGAGTTTAATTTCAAATTCCATACATAAAAATATGGCTTGTATTTATACAAGGTTTACAAGGAATTTAGGAGTTATAATGAGTACGCCTTTTATATTTTGAAATCATACATAAATATATCTCAAAAAAACAAAGAATTTTTTTACATTGCGCTATACTTAAACATGTCTAAAACAACTTAGAAAAAAATAATAACATTGAGCTATATAAAACTTTATATATTTTCCGATAAAGCCATTTTTAATTATATATGACGATGTATTAAAATTGTCATAGCATATGTAAATAGATATAGCACATATAAAAATATATGGGGACATGTATATTTATACTGATCTATATATGACATCATATAAGAAATTTTTGAAAAACTCAAAGCTATACATAATTATATCCGTAAAGATATAGTGTTACACTTGACTATATATAAACATATTAATTCATATTAAATTATATAATTTCCTATATAACTATTTTTACTCGGGTTATCAAATTAAATTTTGTTAAAAAATGGACAAAAAATTATCAAAACAACAATTGTTTTGTAGAGAATTATTGATGGAAATAAGTATTTTAAGGGTAACGGTAGTCAGATATTTCGATGCAGGCCGCAATTTTTTTTTACAAAAAACAAACGAGATTAAAAACAGAACCAATTTATCAACTTAATGTACAAAAAAATTCTCAATAACCACGTGAAATTAGCAAAAGCAGAAAATTAAAACGGTAGTTTAGGGGTAATGGTAGTCAGTTGAAAGGGTTTTAAATCGATAACGGTAATTTAGCGGTATTGCCTGCCAACCCTGACTAAAAGTTCTATAATTAGGTGTGTTTCTTTACTTTTTGGGTAAAGTTCGGTAAAATAAGAGTAAGCACATAATCCTCTCACAAAATGACAAAATTACCCAATAGTACGGGAACACAAAAAACCACTTTTTTAGCCCAAAATCTTATTTCAAAAAATAATGTGAAACAGTGATGGGACTTGAAAAATTTTATTTTGTGCCAAGTGTGTGACTAAAATGTGCCCGTGTTTTCAACTTGAATTTCATTTCGTGTAATTCAACTTTAATTTCATTTCGTAATCGCATTCTTAAGGAATTAATGAATTAAAATTTTCTTGAATTCGTTCAATTAAAATGATAAAAGAAATTCATTCGATTGTTATTAAAGATTTGGGAATGCAGCCAATGAATGAATTCTTTAGGAATGGTTACACTCAAATAAAAAAGTCTGTAAAAGTTACAGAAAAAACTGTAATATTACAGAAAAATTAACTAATATTAGGCCAGCAGACCGATTAGCTAATTTTAGCAAAATGTGTCTGTAATTATTAGTAAAGTCAAAGTTGTGTAAAAAATTTGTAATAGTTACTAAAATTTAGTATAATTTTAGTATATTCATAATGGAAATCAATTTGCTAAAATTAGCCAAATTTCTTACTAAATATTAGTGAAATTCATTTAGAAGCAAAAATTTGTAATTTTACTATATATTAGTAAAATTTCTGTAAACTTAAAATGGAAATAAAATAGTACTTATACTAAATATTAGTATGCATACTGTATTTTATTTCCAAAAAATCTAAAATAAAATCCATAAAAAATGCTTACGAATAGTAAAATTTTTTAAACAAACATTTATTTCTTTTTAGTTATAAAATGAAATGTAATTTTAAATACGATTTAATTATAAGTAAAGTTTTAAAATTTAAATAACTTTTAGATGAATGAAACATTGAATGTATGTATATAAAAAGATAAAAAGATTTATTATAAATATATGTACTAATAAAAGGCTTTTGAAATCAATATCAAATTGATATTCACATTTAAATTCATTTTTGGAGTATTAATATATATAAGTATTTAAAAGAAAGTCACACATTCATTTAATGAAAAATTTTATAAGTATTCACTTTTAACGGTGGGTCTCATACTGCAGGTTTAAACTTTAGTTAATAGTTAACCCAAAAATTTGTTGTTGTTTTGTGTACATTTTTTTGAAATTTTCTTTTCTTTATAGGTAAATTAAAGTTAAACTTACAGTATGAGACCCACCATAAAAGTATTAAAAAATGCCCATATTTATTCCAAATTAATGTAGGTACATTTTATTATTTATTTATTACGCTCGGTTTCATATTTAAATTTAACTTGAACTTAACGACATTGAAAGATAAAATGTCAAAAATTATATACGAAATAACAAATTAAATACATAACTAATGGTTAACTCAAAAACCTTCAGTATGAAAACCACCGTGTAGGTTTTTGAGTTTACTTTTAGTTAATCCATAATTTTTTGTTGTTTCGTACACATATTTCTTGACATTTTCTTTTGCTTAATAGTGAAGTTAAAGTCTTAAGTATGAAACTCAGCTGTAAAGATTATAATTAGAAATTAAGAGTTTCAAAGTTAACAAAAGTAGGCAAATGTTATTTCCTTTAATTAATAAATTGAAGCGAAAACAGCGAAAAATAACATGTTTTAAACGACTTAAAATGTGAAATTATCAAATTATCTAACATAGGAGTAAAATTTATAAATTTTTCTCTTCATTTATATTTTTTAGATGTCAGGCTAAGGATTGCTGTTGATAACTTGTCTTTAAGAAAATTGATTCCAAAAATATGTGATTGAAGAGCCATACATGTTTACATTCAATCGGATATTTAAAATGAAAAACCACATAAATATGAAAAAGACATGTCAAAGCCCCTAAAATACTTTCTAGTTTATAAGTAACAGTGTCAAATTTTACAAAAATATATTTATAAACTGCATGCTATTAAATCATTGATACCATTACCACGATCGCCGTATTCGCCTCCACGCTTAAAGGATACCGACACTTTATTCTTCCAAGCTCCACGTGGGCTACAAAACTGTAGATAACAAAATAGAAGTTAATTTTTGCTATATATAAATTAATATAAAGATAATAAACTTACTAAAAATGCACACATAAATTCACTAACAGCTTGAACATTTATACCCACTGTAAATATCTCATGAATAATACCTTCCAAACAAATAATGGGTGGTTTTTTGCCATTGATACGAGCAAAACCTTTTTAAATACCAATTCACGTATGGTACCAATATTGGGATAGCCATATGTAATTGTAAAATTATGTATCGCTTTTCCATAATCCTATGGTTTTGTCATTTTCCATAATTTTATGGTTTTGTCATTTTCCAAAGCCGCCGAAGCAATAATATTCTCTGTTGGATGACAAGCAGTACACAACAGAGTGTCGGTGTGACCCTGTAATTTCTGGACCACCTCTTTCGATTGTAGATTCCAGATGTAAACCATATTATCTTCACTGCCGGAAACAATCCATTAAAAAATATTACAAACATTTAAAACAAATTTATAGATAAAAAAATTCTTGCCTTTAACTAACCTTTCCTCCAGTTACTGAAAAATTTGCAAAAATACAATATTTTTCATTTTTATGTCCAGTGTAGGTTTTTAAACATTATCCTTTTGAATAGTCCCATAATTTCAAAGTATTATCCAAAGTAGCCGCCAATATACACTTGCCATTGGGGCAGAATTTTACAAAACTTACAGGCGGGTTGTCATCATCTATTAGTCTTCAAACACTGACCGCTGGCTATATTATATCCCAAATACGACATAAGCCATCATAGCTAGAAGAGACAATTAACGAACCATCACGATTGAAATGAACGGCAGAGGCAGGTCAATTCATAAAATTTCGAAATTATTTCTTTTCCCACTTCTGGTACACACATGAACTCGGCAACCATTCCCCATTGGGTGAAAACAGTTCGATTTGCCTTGGTATGACCAACCAAAGTCAACTTTAAAGTATAATTCGTTTGTACGGATAAAGACGATTTATTTGAAGATGTTGTTCCGGTCGAAGATGATGTTTGAAGAGGATTAGGATCACTGGATGCGGTGGGCATAGTTTGTGGAGCATGTACCCCAGGATGACCACCATGTACTGGTCCAAAAGGAACCATTGTTATTGATTTTTACAAGTTATTATTTTAATTCACTTTGTTTTTTTAACTATTAAAACCAGAGACTATTAATTATAGAGATAGGAAATCGGAACTTACACTAATCACCGGTAGAGGGTGCTGAAATTTAGTATGACCTGAGCAGCTATTTAGAATCACTTTAGTATTAGCTGAGCCTATATTTAAAAACTCAAAAACTGCTGAAAACTGCGCAAAATAAAAAACCAAGCTCGAAATATATTCAAATAACAAAATTTGAGATATCCGTTTGCTTTTTGGTTTATTATTATTTAAATTTAAATAAAAAAAAGAAAATTGTCAATTTTTTGAACAAAGTGCCATCTAGTGATAACGATGTATTTATAACTTTTATTTTTAGTGATGCCATACCCCTGATTAAAACACTACCGAATGTTTTTGTTAGAAAAATCTTGTGTTGTGTCGTTCATGAACGAACTAGTTCATTTGAACGGTTCAGTTCATTGTACGATATGACATCGTTAACCATTATTCGTTCTTTTCGGTCAATCGTTCATTTCGTTGTTTTTTTTAGTCATAGAAAATTTGTATCCCTTTCTTATTAATTTTATTACAGAATTAAATGTTTTTCTTAATAATTTAAAAATTTTAATAAAATTGTAATTTTCTGACGCTATTAGTCTATGCACAATAAAATTAATATAAACATCATATCGCTGACATGCAATCGGCTCTTGCAGGGATGCCAGAGATCAAATGTCACTTTTAGTTTTCATTTTAATTTTGTAATAGAAAAACAACAAAAAAATTTTTAAAAAAGAATGGAAAAGTGTTTAGTTTTTTATTATTTGTCCGTAAAAATTAATGTTTCATAAAATTTGGTATTTTTCGAAGAAAAATCTGATATTTCTTATTCATGAAATGGACAAGTGTTCTCCACTACTTTGCAATTGATATCATTTTGACGTTTTTCTGTAATGGTTTTGACATTTCAAATCATATAATTTATTGCATTTAAATACACCGGGTTAGCACGCGTGCAATTTACAGTTGTTTATAAGTATTATATATGTTTAAAGGAAAACTGGTCAATATTTTGTTACAATTTATATTTAAGGATTTTTTTCTTAATTGTCTACAAATTTTTATATTAATTTGTAAAATTAATGCAGTTTTCATTATTTGTAATTGTCGCCATAATGCGCAATTACAAAAGCACCTCCCAGTACGACTGCTCTCAATGAACTAAAACAGCAAAAACAGTAACATCGATACACACGATGGAAAATTGAGTTTGGAAACACAAAATATCAAAAAATTTTGATAACACGAATTAGACCATGTAATGTCTAATTTGACGGTTTGTCAAGCATGTTGGACGAAAAACAAAATTTTTTGATTTTTCGGCAAATTTGACAAACACGCTTTACCGTCTATTGAAAAAAATCATCAAGCATTGGAGAATTTTACATTTTTAATAAGTTATTTTGTGACAAGGAAGGGATAGCGTTAATAAATAAACTAAAAAATGCAAAAACAGAAATTCAAAAATGAAATTCCAAGAAAAAAATTAATAAAAATAATTTCGTCATTATCATCCGCTGTGTTGATTTTGTGGTTTTGAAGTAAAGTTTTACAGCATGCTTGTTCGTGTATTCCAAAGAACATTTTTTGTTTGTCAAACAAGCTGGACAGCATGCTCGATCGTATAAAGGCCGCTTATGTCAATAATTTTTTTTCTTTGAATTTAATTTTTTTTTTTCTGTTTTTGCATTTTTTAGTTTATTTATTAACGTTATCCCTTTTTTGTTACAAAAAAAAATAATTAAAAATGTAAAATTCCCTAATGTTTGATGAATTTTTCCATTACACTGTAAAGCGTGTTTGTCAAATCTGCCATGTTTGATAAGCTATCAAATTAGACACTACATGATCAAATTCATACAGCCGTCCAGCATGCTGTACAGCATGCTTGATTTTCTATAGGTCGCTATACACAAAGGGCATTTTGTGACGAATGTTCCTTCGTGTGTAGGCAGCTTTAGACTAGAAAACAATTGTACCATTTACAGTAAAATTCTTTTAAGCTAAACTTGGTTAAGACGAACTATCGGTTACATAGGGGTTACACGATCAATTTTTGCCTTTCAAGTTTCAATACTCTCACATTTTTTTACTAACACACTCACATTTTAAAAATTTAACAGCAACTTGATATCAATTTTTGCTTTCAAGTTTTGGGAAAACTTGACGGTCAAGTTTTAAACAGCTGATCAATTTCTTGTAAATTTATTTTTCTTTTTACAAATATTGTGCCGCAATAAAACACGATTGATAAAATACGGAATGTGAATATTTCGGTATATCGACGAAATGATTTAAAAATAAAAATAAATAAAAAATCAATTTCTGCTGACATGAAAATGTCTGTGGAATATGTGAAGAAAAAAATAAAGTCTTTTCGAACAGCCTACAGTGCGGAAACAGCCCACAGAGCGATCATTTTTAGTTCTTTCCTTGACGACGGCATCTTGAAAGCAAAATTGACTATCAAGTTGCATGCAGCCTACGTCACAGCTTCAAGTTCAACTGAATTTGACAAGCAGTATGTGTTATCAACTTGAAAGCAAAATCTTGATCGTGTAACCTCACTGTTAATACGAACTAATTTGAAAGACGTTTTGGCATCAATTTTCGTATAAAAAACATCACCCGCTTTATGAAACGCTTCGTCATATTTATTGCCGATGAACGATTTATGAAGCAGTTTCATCAATATGATAACTCTTTTTTTTCACCGAGTGGACGAATATGGATGATAAAAATTTATATATAGCAAAGAAATATTCGAAAAAAGCAAAAAAAAAAAGGTGGAAATATAAACATTAAAAAACAACAAAAAATTTAGAGAACAAATCTATTTTTATTATAAATGGAAAAAAACGCTTAAAAACAACTTGGTCTTTCTGGTAATCATATTGCAACAAAAATTTCTATCAGGTTGTGTATATTTTCAAAAAAAAAATTTTTAACTTTCAAAATAAAAAAGATTAGTAATTTTTTTTGCTAATTTTAGCTAATCGGGTTTCAAAATTTAGTAAAATTAAATTTGTAGATTTAGCAACTCAAATTAGTAAAAAATTCTGTAATTTGTAAAATGAGAATACCAAATTATTTTACTAATAAACAGCTTTATACTAAAAATTAGTATAATACTAGTATAATAAAATTGGAAACCGTTTTACTAATTTTTATACTAACTTTTTTTTTTTAGTGTACTCGTAATGGTGTACATAGAAACATTTTCTAAAACTGAATTAAATTTTTCATGAATTAAACTTAAATTAATTCTTTCGAAACTCTGAGCTAAATTTAAATCATTTGAATTTTTAAAATTCTATGGGTTATTTGGTAATATCTTCGATGACATTTTTAGTTTTGCTTTGTTTGAAAATGTATTTTAATACGAATAAATGCTCAGAAACTAAAAATTCAAGAATTTTTAAAGAATCGTTATTTTTTAAATCCATTTTCTATTAAATTTTGTAGATAACGAAAATGTGCCAAAATAGTATCGGTTGTGCCATTGGACCAATCAATATTAGATTGTGCCACAAATCCCATCACTGATGTGAAAATGCGTATAATTTCAGTTTGCAATTTGGCACTAATACCCATATTTATTCGCATTTGAAAGTTGTTTTTGATTTTATTCAATTAATTCTTATAAAAAAACAAGTTTCTTTTGATTATTTCTTTATTTAATTAAAATTTTAAATCTATTTTCACAATAGTTTTTTTGTTTATATTTACATCAGCTGTTTTACCAAAGTTTACCCGAAGAAAAAGTCTGGTTAAATTTTGGTAAAAAGAGACACACTAATACACTCTCATTAGCGCTCTCATTTACCCAATTTTCGAGCACGGGAACGCTTTTGGATAAATTTCGATAACATTGGGAACGTATGGGAACGCACTTATTGTCATATGCTTTATGTGTCATAATTCTATAAGTGCCACCCTCCAAAAACGCCGGAAAATTGAATCCAAAATTTTAATTATTTTTTTGTTAATCTTTACAAAAATCTAAGGTCAAATACAGCTACTCCGAAATTTTAGAAGTACCCATATATTTAATGTGTTTTTTTTTTTTTTTAATTGCCTGTAGGTGATATTTATAGAATATTCGGTGTATATATTGTATAGGTTCTTCAACCAATATATCGATAAGCGTGTTCGTTTACTTACTACATATTGCTACTTTTACTACAACAGGAAAAGTTCAATTCAAAAAAATTAGTAAGAATTCCGAGTAAACGAACACACTGGATATCAAATGAAATGTCACATAAAATAAAAAATTGCCAAAATCAAACAAAATATAAAAAGTTACAAATTAAGTGGGTTATTTTGTAAAACGCAACGCCTTGTGTTGCGTTGATTTGTGTATAAATTGTTATTGTTACAAAAACAATTTGTATGGAAAACAACGCAACGCAAGGCTTTGCGTTTTACAAAATTACACCCTAAATTTTAAACACAAAATCAAAATTGAATTTATTGCAATTGCCAGAAATTCAACAACCATTTAAAAAAAATTAATTATGTTGCCAATCTATTAATTAATTTAAAATTTTGCATTTCTAATACTTAATTGTAATAAATGGGGAATGCAAATTAAAAAAGCCCACGTACATATGATCACTTCTTGTCGCAATGCAAATGAAAATTTATTTTCGCCCATCTCTGGTACTAAATTTCATAAAATTTTATCGAGAAAATGCATTAATTCAAATTATATATGTATGTATATACTCTACGGGTTAGTATTATGCCAAACAAAAAAAGATATGTAGTACATATGACATAATTGAATAGTGATCAACAACTATGTATTTTTTTAGGTGTAGTAATTTCTCCAAAAAATTAAATGTTGTAAGGTAGTGTTATCTAAACGACATATTTTTAACATATGTGACAGCGCATAGAGAAAGGGACCTAAGGGTAAAAAAATCAATTTTTTTTGTGGACAACATCTGAGCATCGAGTAAGACCGATCCCATGCTCTCCTGAACAAAACCGGTTTTTACCCTTAGGTCCCTTTCTATTTTGCGCATCACATATACCTACATACATATATCAGAGTGGATTAATTAAAAAAAACCTGCAAATTATATGTACCAATTGAATCAATGCAGAAATGTATATATTTACGATAAAGTGTTAAATTAATTAATATATGAATTAATTAACAATAACAAAAGAATAGTAATAAATAAATAAAGTTTACTTAAATTTAGATTTTTTAAATGTTTTAAAATTAACAGATTTTATTTTAAGCTAAAAAACAGGAATAAATTTTGTTAAAATAACAAATTTTTCTATTCAGCCAACATATGACACAATTGAAAAAATAATGATCAACTACCATGTATTTTTTGGGTGTAGTAATTTGTCCAAAAAATCAATTGTTGTAAGTAAGTGTCATATTAATGACAATTTAAAAAAATCAAATCATATGTACTATGTACCACAATTGATCAGAATAAAGTATTATACGTACATACATATTTACGATAAAGTGTGAAATTAATTAATATATAAATTATATAATTAACAAAATAATAAATAAAATAGGAAATATGATAAGTTTAATTGTATTTTCTTTTTAAAGCTGCTAGTGTTTCTTTTTTCTTTTGTTTGCATATACAAAACTCTTTAAGTTCCAACTACATAGTTTGCTGACCCCAGTCTACTATCCAGTCTGCTATTCACAGTCTACTATGCAGTTTTTTTTTCGTTACTCAGTCAAGTAAAAACACATTAACCAGTAACTCAAAACGCAGCAAGCAGAAGAAACACAATTTGTTTTGTTGCTGAACTCACACAGTTACGCTGCGCTTAGTTTGAAAACTTAAAAAATGTAAATGATGACTGTGTGTGTATTTGAAATTTACTTACACAGTTATAATGAAATAAGCAAGTTAATGGTTGAATATGAAAGTGTGAACTATTTTAAGCACAGTCACCAGTTGAGGCAAATTTTTTTTAAACTGGTTTTCTCCCAAATAGCTAAATTGTGATTATTTTAAAGTGTATACAAAAAAAAAATTCTATAAACTATAATTTATACATTTGTTGTCGCCAAAATGAATTTTATTGCGAGAATACCACTTTAAATATTTAAACAAATATTTTTGAATATTACACTTTTTGTAAAAAATACGAGTATTTTAAATTTTTCACAAATATACAGAGCAAAACCAAGATTTTAACTCTAACTGTTTAAATATTCTGCGCTAAACTATAGGAACACTACCCTACGGGGAAAGGGACCGGTCCCAGATGACACGCAGGATAGGTCCCAAGGAGGCGGCGACCGGTCGTTGATCGGCCTTTTTGTTTGAAAGAGACATTCATTTTAACATGGCGTTGTCATTGGAAATGACCAATTGCCACAGTTTAAACACCTTGTGACATTAAGGTGGTGTGTCTAAAAATAGCTTTTCAAATAAACTAATAAAAAATTTAGAATTAAAAATAATCTACTTGGCGTCGAAGTAGGGCTCGATAACACAACCTCCTGCTTATAAGGCAACCCTACGGGGAAAGGGACCGGTCCCAGATGACACGCAAGATAGGTCCCAAGGGGGCGGAGACCGGTCGTTGATCGGTCTTTTTGTTTGAAAGAGACATATCACTTTAACATGGCGTTGTCATTGGAAATGACCAATTGCCACAGTTTAAACACCTTGTGACATTAAGGTGGTGTGTCTAAAAATAGCTTTTCAAATAAACTAATAAAAAATTAAGAATTAAAAATAATCTACTTGGCGTCGAAGTAGGGCTCGATAACACAACCTCCTGCTTGTAAAGCAAACGCTTTACCGTCTGAGCTAATGTTGCTTATGCGTGATGGCTGGCTAATGGTAAAGTTATATATTTTTCGTTTCTGTTCAAATAAAAAAGAAAAAACAAACACTACACGCAAATAAAAAAAATTTAAAAGAAAAAATAGAAAAGAAAACAACACTAACACACACACAAATATAGTGGAAGGTGCTTCAGTATGCCCCCGATTGACCAGTCACGGGATATGTCCTTTAATGGCAGTTGAGTCGTTTTTTGCGTTGGCCATAATTAAATTAAAAAATCAATTAAAAATTAGAAAATTACCTCAAAAACTCTGATAATATAAATAAAAATTTAAAAAATTGCCCTTAAGTTAAAAAAAAAATTAAATGAAATACCAATTGTTAAAACTAAAACAGCTTTAACATTAAAAAACGTTAAAAATACAAAACTTAAAATTTTTTAGCAAAAAATTATAAAAATTTAAAATAAGAGCTAAAATAAGAAAATCGTAAAAAAATAAAGTTCAAAATAAATAAAAGAGTATAATAAATAAAAAAATATTTTAAAAAATATGCCGCGAATTTTATTTTTTATTTCGATATTGGTCAAGTTTTTTAAAAGCAACAGTGAAAGTAACGAATCGGAAAATACTTAGAAAATTAATTCATTCTCTTTGGTTCATATTTGTACTAATTTAGTAATATGCCTTCGGTTGACCGGTCACGGGATAGGTCCTTGGAAGGCAATTGACTCCTCATTCCCCGTAGGGAAACGCTCTACCGTCTGAACTAATGTTGCTTATGCGTGATGGCTGGCTGATGGTAAAGTTATATATTTTTCGTTTCTGTTCAAATAAAAAAGAAAAAGAAAAAACAAACACCACAAGCAAATAAAAAAAAATTGAAAAGAAAAAATAGAAAAGAAAACAACTATAACATACACACAAATATAGTGGAAGTGCCTTCAGTATGCCCCCGATTGACCAGTCACGGGATATGTCCTTTAATGGCAGTTGAGTAGTTTTTTGCGTTGGCCATAATTAAATTAAAAAATCAATTAAAAATTCGAAAATTACCTCAAAAACTCTGATAATATAAATAAAAATTTAAAAAATTGCCCTTAAGTTAAAAAAAAAATTAAATGAAATACCAATTGTTAAAACTAAAACAGCTTTAACATTAAAAAACGTTAAAAATACAAAACTTAAAATTTTTTAGCAAAAAATTATAAAAATTTAAAATAAGAGCTAAAATAAGAAAATCATAAAAAAATAAAGTTCAAAATAAATAAAAGAGTATAATAAATAAAAAAATATTTTAAAAAATATGCCGCGAATTATATTTTTTATTTCGATATTGGTCAAGTTTTTTAAAAGCAACAGTGAAAGTAACAAATCGGAAAATACTTAGAAAATTAATTCATTCTCTTTGGTTCATATTTGTACTAATTTAGTAATATGCCTTCGGTTGACCGGTCACGGGATAGGTCCTTGGAGGGCAATTGACTCCTCATCCCCGTAGGGTATATACAGAAGAGATCCAAATGCCAAAAAATGGAGTTTTTTTGCATCAAGTGTGTTTTTTTTATTAAAAAACCGGTATGTTGCCAAATGGCTACACCATGCATTTAAGGGTTAAAGGTCATATGCATAATCACTTGGAAAATTTTTAAGTGACTTATAAAACAAATTGTCCATTCAAAATTCATTTTATAAATGTGTTATAAGATTTTCAAATTATTATGCATAGGTAGGTACTTAAATATTTTGCATAATTATTGACAAATGAAGGAAATTTATTAGAAATTTTCACCTTATAAGTAAATATTCGAATATGTCGAATTATTTGACACGAAAAAACCGGTTTCTCGAATAATTAGAAAACCGCCTTTTTTAAAAGCCGGTTTAAAAAACCCGGAAAAAACCGGTTTATCGAATAATTCGGAAACCGTTTTTGACAACTCTAGTCAGTGACTTAAGAATTAATTGATCTGTAAAAAAATTCCTTTGTTTTTCATTTTTAAAAGTTAATACCAGTAGAAAAATTAAGACCAGAAGCTGTTTTGTCCGCAATTGATAGTTTTTGAGAAAATTTTTTAATCTTTTTGGAAAATAAATTTTTTATACACCCTTATCAATATGGTTTTAGGAAGGGTTGTGGCACTGATGAGGCGCTGATTAATGTTGTTAACTATATATCGTCGGCTTGCCTGCAAGTAGTGCTATGTGTTTTTTAATAGATTTTCAGGATAGCGAAAAACTGTTAAAAAATGGCCTTTTAAGAAATTTTATTGACATCATATGCCTTAATGATGATTTTAGTAATCAGGCACAAGATGCCAATAAAATATCTTAAAAGGCTATTTTTTAATAGTTTTTTACTGTCTTCAAAACTTCCCATTGTAGAAAATCATTACCAGATATGTGGTTATGTAACTACATACTTGGTAATGGTAACTACCCGAGTAAAAAAAATTGATCTCGCGCAATATCTAATTATATCCAATTTGATATTGTTTAAGATCTGCTGTAATATCTAGCTGATCCAATTAGATCTCAAAATTGGGTGTATCCAATCATATCGTATTAGATCCCATTGTATATATGGGGATAAACTAAGATCAAGTTATATCTCAAAATTGGGAGGTCCAGTGATATCTTTGGGGATAAACCTAGATCTATTTTGAACCGAAAATTGGCGGATCCAGCTATATATTTGCGGATATTTTTAGATCTAATTTGATCCGAAAAATGGCGGATCCAATTAGATCCAGCTATATATTTGGGGATAAACTTAGATCTAATTTGATCTCAATTTTGGCAGATCAAATTAGATCCCGCAATATATTTGTGGATAAACGTATATCTAATTTGATCCGAAAAAGTGGCAGATCGAATTAGATCTAGCTATATATTTGGGGATAAACTTAGATCTAATTTGATCCGAAAAATGGCACATCGAATTAGATCCAGCAATATATTTGTGGATAAACTTAGATATAAATTGATCTGGAAAATGGCAGATCAAATTAGATCCAGCAATATATTTGGGGATAAACTTAGATCTAATTTGATTCGAAAAATGGCAGATCGAAAAAATGGGTTAATCTAATTTATAAAATTAGATTTAATACAAAAAGTTACATTTTAATTGATACCATTAGACAAAAATAACCCAATAAACCATGAACCGATACAGTATCGTTAACGAATTCATATTAAGTATCATATTTGCTATCGTTTATGATACAAAAATATGAACTCGTAATGATATCATAATTTTTCAAAATAACGATAAATTTTCTGAAAAAATCATATTTGCTTGTTCTAATTTAATCGTAAAAGATATCATATATACTTCTTTATTTCGATATTGTCAATGATATCATATTTTCATAGAATGGTGATAAAATAACGACAAAAATTTTGCAATATGACTGCCTGAAATTTTCGATATCAAAACGATATCGTTATTTCATGAAAAAACGATATCATTAACGAATGTGCACTTTTCTTCGCAGTACCTATTACTTATGAATCGTTAATGATATCATTCTCGGACAAACGTATCATCGAAATGATATCGTTACGAATTCGAAACGATATCGTTTGGTTTGTTGGGAAATCATTCAGATATCGCTCAGATTGCATTAAATGTCCATTCTATTGAAATTATTTCTTGATTATCATTATGTCACATCCAATTTTATATAATTAGATAAACTTGTTTTTCGGATCGTATTTCATCATATTAGATCCAAGGTGGATCTAAATTACTGCAGTACGATCCACCATTTTTCGAACAAAATTTTATTTTGGCCGGTATCAAAAAAAGATATGATTGTATGTTGTACTTCATTAATTTTTTTAATAGGGTATCCACAGAAATGACAGATAAAAATAGATCCCGCATTATATTTGGGTACTATGTAAGATCTTCATTTATTTGGGATTAAATAAGATCCCAGCCAGATATTGCCAACTGTTCAAAAAATAATACACTGACAGAGCACTGATTTTATAAAAATTACAATATTTTGTTAAAATAAGCTTTAAACTCAGAAGGTCTCGAGTTGGGTACCGTTCACGGCTATGCATTTTTTTTATTATAAAATGAATTTCTTTTTATAAAATTATAATTATTTTTTCTATAAATTTTTTTATAAAATTTTATTTTTTTTTATTAAATTGAATTTTTTTAATAAAATAATTTTTTTTTTTTTTTTTTAAAGAGAAGCAACACAGGAAATTATTCCTATTAATTAACGTGTTGCTTCCTTTGGAAAGGGTATAGAGAAGAAGTGAAAGGTGGTGAAAGATGAAGGGCTTCAAATATGGCAACACTGTAATTGCGAGAGATGTTGAATTTTAGAAGAGTTGTTGCGCGCCATCTGATGGTGAGTTGGCGAACTTTGTTGAAGCTTTTTAGTTCATAGCCCTGTTATATTATTTTACTTCGGTAGGGTTAAGTGCTATGGGAACACCGAAGGAGGACACTGCAATGTGTATGAGGGATAGAAAAGCTCATACATATTACAATTTTTATAAATTGATGTTGCCTTGGTTGGGGCTCGAACCCGCAACCTCATGTGTAACAGTCCAACGCGCTAACAATTACACCACAGCGCCCATTTACATGTTTTTGACGCTATACACCATTTCCAATTGTATCAATTGTTTTCAAGGTTTCTAATTGTGTTTCAGAAATAATTAATTGTATTTTAGAACTTATGAATTATTTTTCAGATTTATGAATTGTTTTTCAGAACTAGTCAATTGAATTACAGTTTTATCAATTGTATTTAAGAAATTATCAAACTGTATTTCAGAAATTATCAATTGTATTTCAGAAATTATGAAATGTATTTAATAAATTTTTCTCTATTAACTATGAAATACAATCAACAAATTTTGAAATAGATTTGATTATTTCTGAAATACAATTAATAATTTCTGAAATACATTCGATAATTTATAAAATACAATAATAATTTCTGAAATACAATTAATAGATTCTGAAATACAGTTAATATTGTAGTTTCTGATGAGTTACCATATATGACAATATATTGTTTAAATGGCACCATATGGTATGTTGTTTAAATGATATGATATATCAAAGTATATGGTATTATACAATATATAGTAGCATATATTATCATATCTGGAACTGTATAAAAAATGTTGTTCATGAAGTACCATATATGAGCATATATTGTTGAAATGGCACCATATATGATAATATATGGTTTAAATGGGACCATATATGGTAATATATTGCTTAAATAACACCATATGTAAATATATATGGTACTATATATAGTGGCATATATTATCACATCTGGAACTGTATTAAAAATTTTGATCATGAGGTACCATATATGACCATATATTGTTTAAATGCCACCATATATGATAATATATGGTTTAAATGGCACCATATATGATAACATCTAGTTTAACTAGCGCCATATATAGTTATATATTGTTTAAATGATGCCATATATAATTATATATTGCTAAAATGCCACCATATATATTAAGATATAGCTCTATATATAACTATATATGCAATAAGATCAGCCATGCTATGTAATATATAATCATATATACCATATCTAATATTATAAAGGGCGATATCTAATTAGATGAAATTATATATGGCATAATATAAGGAAAAATTTTGGAAAAAGACGTCATATATAATTATATATGGATATACATAACGACATGTCTAATTATATATTGTAATATATGCCACGTATGATTATATATAATTTTTTTTACTCGGGTAGTTACTTTTGTTATTACATTTCTTATTACCTTTATATGGCGATGTCGCGAAAAATAATGAGTTATGGTTACACACCAGCATACGAAAAATCAAAAAATATTTCGTTACCTATGTGCTTACCAGTACTGACAAAAATAATGAGTCTAAAAATAGATTTTCAGAAAAATAAATTATATAAAAAAAATATTTTTTATTGTATTTTTTTTAAATAAAATTTGCTGGTGCGAGAATCGAACCTGGGTCTACAGATTGCCAGTCAATAGCTCTTACATCTGAGCTTTATCGACACGTAATACCTAGTGTAGAAAATCATTACCAGATATGTGGTTATGTAAATACATACTTTGTAATGGTAACTAGTTACTTTTGTTAATACATTTCTTATTATATGGCGATGTCGCGAAAAATAATGAGTTATGGTTACACACCAGCATACGAAAAATCAAAAAATATTTCGTTACCTATGTGCTTACCAGTACTGACAAAAATAATAAGTCTAAAAATAGATTTTCAAAAAAATAAATTATATAAAAAAAATATTTTTTATTGTATTTTTTTAAATAAAATAAGCTGGTGCGAGAATCGAACTTGGGTCTACAGATTGCCAGTCAATAGCTCTTCCATCTGAGCTATATCGACATGTAATACCCAGTGTAGAAAATCATTACCAGATATGTGGTTATGTAACTACATACTTGGTAATGGTAACTAGTCACTTTTGTTATTACATTTCTTATTACCTTTATATGGCGATGTCGCAAAAAGTAATGAGTTATGGTTACACACCAGCATACGAAAAGTCAAAAAATATATCGCTACCCATGTGCTTACCAGTACTGACAAAAATAATGAAACGCGATTTTAAAATCTAGCAATGCAAGTCAAAATTTAGTTTCGGTATCGGGGTACTAATTGTTTCATGAGTGAGTCATCTGTGGAAAAATAAGTGCGAAAATCGCTAAAATAAAATTTTAATCATCCATGTCTCCCAAACTAGAAGAGCTATAGGAAAAATATTTGCACCAAACTTCAAAACCCACTACCAGTACCCCGATACCGAAACTAAATTTTGACGTGCATTGCTAGATTTTAAAATCGCGTTTTTCTCGAAAACTAAGCCTCGTAGAGAGAAAAGGGCTTTTATTTGGTATATCGCCCATATCTCGAAAACTGAATGAGTTAAATGAAAACGGACAACGGAAATCGCTAAAATAAAATTTTAATCATCCATATCTCCCAAACTAGAAGAGCTAGAGGAAAAATGACTGCACCAAAGGTCAAAACCTACTACCAATACCCCGATACCGAAACTAGACTTGCGCTAGATTTTAAAATCGCGTTTTTCTCAAAAACTAAGCCTCGTAGAGAGAAAAGGGCTTTTATTTTTAATATCGCTAGTATCTTTAAAACCAAATGAGTTAAATGGAAACGGACAACGGTTTTGGAACAAGGAAAAATAAATTCGAGAAATAAATTTTGGAAGTAAATTAATACCTGGACAATTTTTCAAATTTTGGCGATTTTTTCTAATTTTAGTCGATTTTCACAAATTTTTACATTTTTTAAATTTTGGCAATTTTTGCAATTTTTTCCAATTTTTGACAGCTTTTTGAAATTTTGGTAATTTTTTAAAATTTTTAATTTTTTCAAAATTTCCCGATTTTTTCCAATTTTTGACGACTTTTTGAAATTTTGACGATTTTGGTAATTTTTCACATATTGACAATTTTTTCAAGACGATTTTTTTAAAAATTTTACGACATTTTACAATTTTGGAGATTTTGTCTAATTTTTGACAATTTTTTTTAATTTTGATATTTGTGCAATTTTTGCAAATATTGACAATTTTTTCAAGTTATGAAGATTTTTTCAAAATTTTTACAAAATATTTCAATTTTGCCAATTTTTCAAAATTTTCCGATTTTTTCCAATTTTTGACGACTTTTTGAAATTTTAACGATTTTGGTAATTTTTTCAAATATTGGCAATTTTTTCAAGACGATTTTTTCAAAATTTTTACGACATTTTGTAATTTTGCCGATTTTGTCTAATTTTTGACGATTTTTTTAAAATTTTTCAAATATTGACCATTTTTTCAAGTTACGACAATTTTTTCAAAATTTTTCAAATTTTGGCGATTTTTTCTAAATTTTAACGATTTTTTTTAATTTGGCGATTTTTTTAATTTTTGACGATATTGAGAAATTTTGAAGATTTTTTAACATTTTGTCGATTTTTTAAATTTTTTTATAAAATCTAGATGATTTTTTAAATTTGGCGATTTGTTTTCCAATTTCTACGATTTTTTAAATTTTTGCCATTTTTTTAAATTTTTTTCAATTTTGCCGATTTTTTTTTAATTTTTTGACGATTTTTTAAAATTTTAGATTTTTTTATTTTGGTGATTTTTTCACTTTTGTCGTTTTTTTTTTAACTTTAAAGTTTTTTTTCAATTTTGATGATTTTTTTTTTAATTTTGGCCATTTTTTTTAAAATTTTTGCATTTTTTTTGTTGTTTTGGCGATTTTTTAGTTTAGAGTTACCGTTTTTGTTTTTTATAATAACTAAATTATTTTAATGGGAGCGAGCTTTTTTAGCGGCTCGATTTCAAAAAACTCAATTAAATTTCGTTAAAGAGCTGCTCGATAAAAAAAGCTCTATGAAATTTTTTATACGAGCTGCTCGATTTGAAAAACTCTATTCAGTTTTGTAAACGAGAATTTTCATTTTTATAAGCTCTTTATTTTTTTTAGTTGCGAGCTTTTTTCATTTTAGCAGCTCTCTTAATTTAGGCTTCCGAGCTTTTTAAAAATGTATATGTGACAGAGCATAGAGAAAGGGACCTAAGGGTAAAAAAATAAATTTTTTTTTTTTTTGTGGACAACAGCTGAGCATCGAATGAGACCGATCACATGCTCTCCTGACCTTAGGTCCCTTTCTATCCTTAGGTCCCTTTCTATTTTGCGCGTCACATATATTTATGGCTCGCTCGAGCTTTTTTTCCATCCCTGGTATAAATACAAGGTTTACGTTATATAACATTAATATACGACGCTACATGAATCCCACTAATCTTTTTTAGGCTTGTTAACTGGTCCCTGAGTCTTTTATTAAAATTTTTAATTTTTTTTGTATTTTTTTTTAAAGACATAAACAGACAAACTATAGTATCATAGTACGTAGCAAGTACCATAGTACTTGTTAAGTACCTATAGTACTTAGCAAGTACCATAGTACTTAGCAAGTACCATAGTACTTAGCAAGTACCTATAATACTTAACAAGTACCATGGTACTTAGCAAGTACAAAAGGTACTTAACAAGTACCATGGTACTTAGCAAGTACAAAAGGTACTTAACAAGTACCATGGCAATTAACAAGTACCAAAGGTACTTAACAAGTACCATAGTACTTAACAAGTACCATAGTACTTAACAAGTACCAAAGGTACTTAACAAGTACCAAAGGTACTTAACAAGTACCATAGTACTTAACAAGTACCAAAGGTACTTAGCAAGTACCATAGTACTTAGCAAGTACCAAAGGTACTTCACAAGTACCATAGTACTTAGTAAGTACCACAAGTACTTAGCATAAGTACCACAAGTACTTAGCAACAAGTACCATAGTACTTAATAAGTACCACAAGTACTTAGCAAGTACCATAGAACTTAGCAAGTACCAAAAGTACTTAAGAAGTACCATAGGACTAAGCAAGTACCAAGTGTACTTAGCAAGTACCTTGGACTTAGCAAGTACCAAGTGTACTTAGCAAGTACCTAGTACATTTTAAGGTATTGGTACTTAAGTATCAAGTAGTTCCCTAGTAATTGGTACTCATTACAAAGTACATTTGAAACTTGGTACTTGTACTTAAAAAATTTAAAGTACAAGTACCATGGTACTTGTACTTGTACTTAATGTACTTGTGCCCATCTATGGTTACATATATCCTTACCAGTGTTTAAAAAATATTGAGTCTAAAAATAGATTTCAAAAAATTAAAAAAAATCTAGAAAATTATTTTCTATTTGAAATAATGATAAAAATAAGTCATTATCAAAAACTGATTATTATATGTTTTAAAATAATGCAGAAGGTAAGTGGGTGTCATTACTGGTAGTACAAAAAATAATGATATGTCATTACCGGTTCTACACTGGGAACATACAAAAAATCAAAAGATATGTGGTAACATATATCCTTACCAGTGTTTAAAAAATATTGAGTCTAAAAATAGATTTCAAAAAATGTTCAAAAAAATCTAGAAAATTATTTTCTATTTGAAATAATGATAAAAAGAAGGCATTATCAGTAACTCATTATTATATGTTTTTAAATAATCCAGAAGGTAAGTGGGTGTCATTACTGGTAGTCCAAAAAATAATATGTCATTACCCTTTCTACACTAGGTTGTTAAAAAACACATAGCACTACTTGCAGGCAAGACGACGATATGTGACTGTTTGGATAAGGGTTTTATGGAGCTGGAGGAGTTTTTACGATTTTAATAAGGCTTTTGATCTTGTTATAACAACATTTTAATGCAAAAGTTAAAATTTTATGGTATACGAGGTACACAACTGGCTCTTTTGAAAAGCAGTACGTACAAGTTAATGCTTCTAAGAGCTCGATGAAGATTTTTTAACATAGTTTTCCTCAAAGAAGTGATTTAGGTCTCTTATTGTTTACTATATATTTGAATAATATTGAAGATCTTGGTCTTGATGGAATGTTTATTTTTTAGCCTTATATAGAATCTTGTCTTAAAAACGTTTTCGGAGCTTTCGAAGTTGATTAAACTTATGGTGAATGTTGATAAAACAAAACTTATAAGACTCAGGCCCCATCCAAGGCGTAACAATAACAACAGAATTATATTTATTGATGGTAAAGAAGTATAAGACGTTCAAACTGTAAAATAATTGGGAATATATCTTCAAAACCATTTCTCCCGGCATCGACATATACGATATCTACAAAACAAGTTGTCTCTGACTTTAGGAGTTTTGTGAATATTTGGAAAAATAATGATTTATTTGGATATCCAAAATTTTCTCTATATGCAGATATCATCAAAAATTTGTGCCTATACGTGGAATATATAAAATCCAATTATATATGTACAGTAGTGGACACGTCTTTAATGTTGCATTTACATCTGCACCCAAATCCCGAGATTTCGACTAAAATTGAGATTTCAGTGAAAATCTCATGTGAAATCCCGAGATTCCCCATACAAAGGAAATCCCGTAAATTTTCGAGATTTCGAAGAAATCTCATGAAAATCTCACAAATCTGGAGACTTTTGCAGAATACAACACTATGTTTCGCTTAATTTGTAAAGTTTTTGCATGAAAAAGTGGCAACGATGGTCAACAGCTGACTAAAAAAATAACCTAAAAATAACACAAAATAACGAAATAAAAAAATTATTATTAATTTAATAAATATGACTTTAGACCCAATGGAAATGTACTAATGATTATAAGAAGTGTTGCGTGGTTCTAATTTTTGCTTCCCGCGAAGCATAACTATGAAGAAAACATTGGGAAGTGCATGTCTTCCTTCCGCCAAAATATTGCAAAATCTGGGTTCTAGCTTGTCGTCCTTATAAAAAAACAAATTTACTAACATATTTAGCGTTAGATCTTTACATAAAATAATGTAAATTGTACTCCGCCAATGACTAAAATGGTTTTTAGAAATATTTTTAATTTGAGGTTATTTTTTTATGGTACTTTGTTTACAAAAAAAGTGCAGCTGTCAAATCGAAATCTCGCTACTGTCATAAAGTGCAAATGTAAACGGTCAAGATTTCCGTTCGAGATTTCCATTAAAATCTCGGGATTTGAAAACAGATGTAAACGCAACTTAAGTCAATTCAAGTTTTTTTCTAATTTTATTGTTGTTGCCTTTATTTTTAAAGATCAAAATAGTGGCTAAATTCACCACGAAAGGCAAGGAGATGGTTCAGAAAATTGTACATAATTTTAACGTAATGTTTGTTTTTTCATTTTGTCACTTGTTTTAAGTGGGCGTGGCTTTTAACGAAAAATTAGCGATATCAACCTTTTTTCAAATTACATAGTAAAATTTAGGCAGTACTGATCGGTTCTGTACAAACTGTTATTTTTCGAAATCCTATAAAATTTCCTTAAGTCTTGGATTATTTTTATCTACATATAGTCACCAGACTTAAAATTGCAGCACTTTAAACATGACCAAATATTTCTTTGTTTTTAGCGATTTTAAAAGAAAGTTAACAACACTGAAATTTTAATTTTTCTTAAAATATAAAAAAGACGCTACTAATTTCATAGAAAGCATAATAAGGCTTTTTTTCAAAATGGTACTAGTTTGCATATGTTTCGAGATGTACACGCTGAAAAAAACGGCCTGTCCCAAACATATTTTTGTTGGTAATATATCGAGACCCTATATTCAAAACTCTATATCTGCAATTTTGGCCAAAATTAGTTTTTGATGGCAAAATCATTGTTGATATTATATCCATCTATGATATCAATTTGGAAGCGAAATATCCATTCTTTGCCACTTTTTTGAACATATTACATTTTCCCATATCTACAAACAAATTTATTTTCAAATACAGAAGTCTATATCTGCATATAAATTTAAATTATTTGAATTCTATAAGGTATACATAAAAGTTTTTTGAAAATATCTTTTTTCGGAAATTTTTTTTTTTGCAACTAACCACCAAACTTTATTTTAGATGTGCATTATAGTCCCTCGATTATAAATTAAAAAAAAACCGCATTTAAAAAATTGCAAAATAATATCGGAACGCTTAAAAAAGATTTTATGGTAGAAAAAAATAATTTAAAATCTCAATCGGCGATTAACATTCAGCAAACGAATATAATGGTGCTATTTTCCTTTTTGCAAAATATTTTTGCGATTTCTTTTTTGCAAACTAAGAACCAAACTTTGGTATGGAAATTGGTATTATATTCCCAAGATTAAATATATAAAAAAACCACACGTAAAAAATTGCAAACTAACCGCGGAAAAGGGCGAAAAAGGCTTTATGTTACAAAAAATGAAGTAAAAAAATTAATCAGCGATTTACATACTGCAAACAAATATATTGATGCAAAAACTTTGCTTTTTGCAAATTTAATTTTGCTCGATTTTGTTTTTTTACAACTAACCACCAAACTTTGTTTTGTGAAATGTGAATTATACTCCCTAGATTATAAATTTAAAAAAACCACACTCGAACATATGCAAAATAATAGCGGAACGCTAAAAAAAGTCTTTATGTACAAAAATTGTATTAAAAATCTTAGTCAGCGAATTAACTATGAATGAATTAAGAAACTTAATCAGCGATTAACATGCAAACGAATATAATAATGCATACTTTTTCGTTCTCGGAAAATTTTTTATTTTTTTATCCAAACTAACCATTAATTTTTGGAATAAGATATGGATATAATAGTTCTTGGATTATTAATTTCAATAAAACGAGACTTTTCCATCCCTGATTAATAATTCTCTGTTCGTTGATGTTTGGAGGCACATACTATTGTTTTCCACAAAAAGTATAGAGATTTACATGGCCATTTGTTCCTAATAATGCATATTTTTTATATTTATAAAAACTACATATCTGCTAGTATTATCATAAAATTATATAAAAATTTTATTTCAGAACTCTATATCTGCATTAGCGACGTAAATAACGCAACTAATTGCAAAATAAATATATGTAGGAATAAGTTGCCATTTTGAAATAATATTCTAGAAAACAGATTGCTTCAAAAAAATCTTATAACCAAGTGAATCAGTTTTATTGCTCTCCTGAACAATTGTATTTTTGCAGATATAGAGTATTGAATCTATGGTATCGATATATATGGGGTAAAACGGGGTAAAAAAAATATTTTCCAAGTGCCATGTCACCGATTTTGATGAAATTTGGTGGAAAGTAAGTCCATGCCAAGAAAAGCTTAACCCGAAAGTTGGAGCTTTTTTTGAGCTTTTTTCTGGGGTTTATAAGCTTTCAAAGAAATCAGGAGCTTTTTTTTATTTTCAAATAACTTTAAAATGGAATAAGCTACACTTTTGAAATTTTCCAAAAATATTCACAACAAAATTGTGTTTTTAAAAATTTTTTTTTAAAAAAATTAGGTTGAATATTTTTTGGAAAAAAAGTGCAATTTTTCAAAAAATTAAGTGTAGCAAAAAACACCCATCCTTCGATTTTTTTTAAAAAAATATATGTTAAAGCGGCATTTGTTCCAAACATTTTGCGGGGTAGGGCACATTGATGGGGTAAAAAATGAGGGAGTTATAGCCAATTTTGTGATGCAACCTCACAAAATTGTAAAAAATTTAAAATTTAAGATGGTATGCTTTTTATTGTATTTATCGTATGTGCTTCAATTTAAACAATAGTTGTAAATATGTTGTTGGTATTCTTCTTGCTGAAACATTTTACGACAATACAAAGTCACCTTGTCTGTTTTTCTAGTTTTTTTATGTTCAGTGGCACCTGTTTTTTGTTTACTATTTAGTCAGCTGTGATTCGGTAAGTTCTTGTGCACAATTAAAAGAAAAATAAAAATAAATTAAGCTCTGGCGTTTTTATGTCTTTGATTTGGAAAATACATCGTTAGTTACTATAATCAGAAATGAGTAACCCGACAAAAAAACACTGCTGGAATCCTTTTGGAAAATGCACTTCTCGTATGTTCACAGCTTTTGACTATATTTTGCACATTTAAAATTTTTTTCTGAATTTGAAGGTTGTACTGCATTAAGAAGACTTTCATCAAAAAATAAATTAAAATTTGACTTTGTTCCTGAAAACGCTGTAATATGCCTGAATTGCCGAATTGATACTGACAAATATGAACCGGTAACTAACACGAATTTAAGTTCAAGCTCATCAGACAATGATTCTGAGCCTTTCGATGTATCAGATCGACAAGAAATTCTTAACAAAGTAAACACTGCACTTCTTGCTCTTGATCAAACCAAAATCGATGGTAAAAGGTTTGTAAACAGTAACACTTTCTTCCTATATTCTTTTATCTTAACGTTAGCCGGGGTCAATTATTACGTTTATTTTCTTAACAGACTTTATAATAAACAATATGTTACTAGAAAAGCCGAAGCAGCTCAGGAAACTATTAAGGAAAGGTTGGAAAATATATCAAATATGCAGATCTCTACCACTAATGACGACAAAGTTAATGCTTTCGATGAAATTATAACTTCACTAGAAAAAAAGTTTAAGGCTGAAAACACTACGCGGTAAAGTGGAAACGTTTATGTGATCATTGTTATAACTTCTGATTTTGGCTTTCGAAATTTCAGAGAAGATAAATGCCGCATTTTGACGATTTTACCATCTTCTTTAAAAACTTCAGATGTAGTAAAAAATTTTGGCTGTTCTACCACATTGCTTTACAAATGTAATGCAATCAAAAGGCAAAAGGGTATTTTAAGTGTTCCCGACGATAAACCAAGACAAGGATTGTCAAGTGAGACAGTTGATTTGATTAAGCAATTTTATTTAAGCGACGAAAATTCAAGAGAGCTGCCAGGAATGAAAGATTACGTCTCAATACGAAACAGTGTTGGCAAAAAAGAAAAAATTCAGAAAAGACTCGTATATTGTAATTTGAACGAATTGTACCAAATGTTTAAACAACAGTTTCCAAACCATAAAGTTGGGTTCATTAAGTTCGCGGAGTTCCGTCCACAAGAGTGCGTTTTAGCAGGGGCTTCTGGAACCCATACCGTTTGTGTGTGCATTATGCATCAAAATGTTAAACTCATGACCGAAGGTAAATGTATTTATTAATTTTATAAATACGCTTGGAGAAGCACGACCAATTTATTGACCATTAAGTAATTAGAACTGAATGTTAATGAATTTTTGATTAATAAGTTTTTAATGGCCTTTGTAGGTGGCAATTTAAACCAAATAGCGAAAGCTTGGGAGTTTCCTATTGATGGCAAAAGTTCATATAAATTATTACTCAAACAATTTATATGCTCTGTTCCAAGTGAAAAATGCTACAAAGGCCTTTGCAAATCCTGCCCAAACAAAACTCACCTTAAAAATAAATTACTGGAAGGTTTTGATGATGAATCATTTGATGATGTTACTTATAAACAATGGATAGCTACAGACAGGTTACTATTATGTGGCTTTAATTAGTATTTACTTATACTTGTATTTTAAAATCGGTTGTTATATTTAGATGCACTTTAAAAACTTTGACCGACACTAAAGAAGAATTTGTTTCGACTCTAATGGATAAATTGCCAAAATTACTTTATCATGATTTTGTCGCTACAGAACAAGCCCAGTATTTTAAAGATTGTAAAAAAAACCTACAAAATGGTGAATTTTTGGTGACGCTAGATTTTTCAGAAAACTTTGCATTCGTTGTTCAAGAAGCAGTTCAAGGTTTTCACTGGAACAATAATCAAGCGACAATTCATCCGATTGTAATTTATTACAGGAATCAGGAAAGATCCAAAGTTGACCATATTTCGTACGTTGGCATATCTGATTGTTTGGAGCATGACACAATTGCAGTTTATATGTTTCAACGAAAACTTATTGAAGACTTAAAGAATAACTTCACATCCACTAAATCAATAAAATACTTTTCTGACGGAGCACCACAGCAATATAAAAATAAAAAAAACTTCATAAATTTGATGAATCACAGCAAAGACTTTTCCATAGCAGCAGAATGGAATTTTTTTGCTACCGCGCACGGAAAAGGTGCTTGTGATGGTGTTGGGGGCACACTAAAACGTACAGCTAGACGATATTGCCTACAGAAAGGTACGAAAGATGAAATTTTGACTGCGGAAAAGCTTTTCGAGTGGGCAAAGAAGCATGCAAAAAGTTATAAAGTCTTCTTTTGCTCTAAAAAAGATTATGAGGAGTCTGCAGACTATTTAAAGTCTCGGTTTGAAACCTGTAAAACAGTAAAAGGTACGCTTGGTATCCATCATATAGCTGCTATAAATGATTATGAGCTGAAAGTCAAAACCACATCAAATAGTTTAGAGTTGAAAGTAGTTAGATTTTAATTTATTTAGTTTAATATAAATATATATTAATAATAAACTATGACACTTTTACAATAGTATACGAATTAAATAATAAACGCAATATATTATACATATAAACTTGAAAACTAAATTTTAAATTTTTTACAATTTTGTGAGGTTGCATCACAAAATTGGCTATAACTCCCTCATTTTTTACCCCATCAATGTGCCCTACCCCGCAAAATGTTTGGAACAAATGCCGCTTTAACATATATTTTTTTAAAAAAAATCGAAGGATGGGTGTTTTTTGCTACACTTAATTTTTTGAAAAATTGCACTTTTTTTCCAAAAAATATTCAACCTAATTTTTTTAAAAAAAAATTTTTAAAAACACAATTTTGTTGTGAATATTTTTGGAAAATTTCAAAAGTGTAGCTTATTCCATTTTAAAGTTATTTGAAAATAAAAAAAGGCTCCTGATTTCTTTGAAAGCTTATAAACCCCAGAAAAAAGCTCAAAAAAAGCTCCAACTTTCGGGTTAAGCTTTTCTTGGCATGGACTTACTTTCCACCAAATTTCATCAAAATCGGTGACATGGCACTTGGAAAATATTTTTTTTACCCCGTTTTACCCCATATATATATTTGCAGAAATTGCTAAACATATTCGCCGTGTTTTTACTAGAAACAATATAAATTTGCATGCAAATATATTATGTTTGCAAGCAAATATATTATGTTTGAAAGCAATTATATTATGTTTGCCTGTAAATATATAATGTTTGGATGAAATGAAATGACGCTATCGACAAATATGTTTGGCAGCAAACATATTATATGTGTGTCACAAATAATTAAACACATTAAAAATACTCAACCCTGGTTAAACGTTGTGCCAAAAAATTTTTTGATCCAAAAAAAAAAAAATAATAAAAATTAATATAAAAATAATTGATATTTTATTGGTGTTAATTTCTAAAATTAAAACAATAAGGAAAACCTAAATCCGTGGTCGCTGAATAAAAGAAACATATCTAATAATAATAAACTGAGTGTGATTAATCAAAAGAACGATGGTGGTAGGACACCATTGTGCGAAAGAAGATTAAGTCTCAATGGTCGGAACATGTATCTATCATTGTCTGCAAATACAGGAAACTTAAATGATCCTAATTACAACAAAAATTACCTATCAGCTAAACCAAGTAACATCAATACAGCTTGCCGCAATCTGCTTATAAATCTAAATACTGCCGAGTCCCCTGCTGCTACAAATAATATAAATACAGTCACGCTAGCGTCGGCTCGTTCTCCGAATGAAAATATGGCATCACCTGGAATTAAAAGTATTTTAACACCTTTACTCCCACATGACAATAGTGGAAGTTTGTCTTCAAACACACAAAAACGTACGGTACATACCGGAATGGATATGTACATTACCGTTCTTAAGAGGAGGCGGAGCCCCGGATCTTCGAAATCTGTACAACCTGCAAAACAGATACGAGAACAGGTAATAAGTAATGAAACAAGTAATCGTTTTGCGCTACTTGACTGTGAACCAGGTGCACCCGAAGCGACAGGTAAGTCGTTTAAACCACCGCCTATTTATTTAAGAGAGAAATGCTCCGATGAGATAGTGAATGGATTAATTAAAGTTGTTGGCGATAAGTCTTTCCACGTTGTTCCAATCAAAAAAGGTAACATTTGTGGAACAAAGATTCACGTATATTGCGAGGACAACTACAGAAAGTTGGTTAAGCATTTTGAAGACCGGAAGAAGAGCTTTTAAACCTATCAATTGAAAAGCAGTAAAGGCCTGCAAGTTGTCATTAAGGGAGTGGACTCTGGTGTCAACCCCTCTGATGTCAAAAGTGCACTAGAAGGCGAAGGTTTTAAAATAAAATCTGTAGTTAATATTCGAAACAGAGAAAAACTACCCCAACCCCTATTTCGTATTGAACTAGAACCCAACGATGTTAAATTGAAGAAGAGTGAGGTACACCCAATTTACAAACTGAAATATTTACTACATCGTAGAATTACAGTGGAGGAGCCCCATAAAAGGAAAGGCCCCATACAATGTACTAACTGTCAAGAATTTGGCCATTCTAAAACGTATTGCCAGCATCCTGCAGTTTGCGTGATTTGTGGTGTGCTACACAGCTCAAAAGACTGTAACAAGTCTAAAGACGACCCAAAATTGAAAAAATGTAGTAATTGTGGTGAAAATCACACGGCCAATTACCGAGGATGTCCAGCATTCTCAATTGTTAAGCGCTCTATTGTCAGATGTCAGTTATTTAACAGAGAACCCTAAAACATTCAAGAGCAATTTAACTCGCAACCCCAATTGCCCAATCTAGAAATTTTTAACCCGCAGCCCCAATTGCCGAACGCGCAGCATTTTACGAACCAAAATCAGACCTTTGCATCTATTGTAAAGGTCATACATCATCTGGAAATTTTCAAGAAAATATAAGTGATGAATCTAATTCTAATATGAAAACAAATCAAAATAAATACCAAGGTCAAAAATCGGACTTTAGTGGACTTGAAGCAGCAATTGATGTGTTAGTACAAACGGTCTCAGATTTTACAAAATCTATGAACAATATGATACAGGAGATGATGAAGATGCAGTCTATGTTACTGCAGGCTTTACTGAGTAAACCATGAATACTCTGAAAATATGTTTTTGGAACGCTAACGGCATACGCCAACATAAAGAAGAACTCAGTTATTTTCTAAGAAGCAAACAGATTGACATAATGCTTGTTTCTGAGACCCACTTAACCCCCCTAATTAATTTTTCAATTAATGAGTATACATTTTATGACACAAAAGATCCCAGAGGCAGGGCGTGTGGAGGCTCAGGTATCTTAATAAAAACTCGCTTGAAACATTATCTCATGTGTGATCTTTGTGAGGATTATATTCAAGCCTCTTCAGTATTTATAGAGGAAAATAATATGAACCTAGTGATCTCTTCGGTTTATTTCCCCCCGAAATTTAAGATTTCTGAAAATCAATTTAAATCTTTTTTCGAATCATTAGGCTTACGCTTTCTGGCAGCTGGCGATTACAATGCCAAGCACACTTTCTGGGGGTCAAGGCTCTGTTCCCCTAGGAGCCGTGTATTGTTTGATACAATTAATAAAATGGGTTTGGATGTGATCTCCAGCGGCGAACCCACACACTGGCCATCAGACCGAAATAAAATACCGGATCTCATTGATTTTGGAGTAACTAAAAATATAGCAAGAAATTTGGTGCACTTAGAATCCTCATTGGAACTCTCTTCTGATCATACACCCACTATTGTTTCCCTCATAAACCCTCGAATTGTATCTCCAACCGGGGACTTAGCACTTACAGGCAAAGGAACAAATTGGCTAAAATATAAAAATTTATCAGTACTCATTGCTCGGAAAAAATATTGCTAAGAACAACAGAGGACATTGATCTCTCACTTAGGAATTTTGAATACTATCTTAAATTTGCTGCACGACTTGCTACCAAACCCCCCCGACAATCCAGACAAAATCCAATTTTTTCAGTTGATATTGAGCGACTCTTAAATGAGAAAAGAAGAGCTCGTAGAGAGTGGCAGCTTCACAGATCTCCTGCACTTAAGGCTCGATTTAAAGAATGCTCAAACAAGTTACGCAAATTACTTGAATTACAAAGAAATAACTCACTGAATGATTTTTTGGAAAATCTGGAGGCTACGGCAAGAACGGACTATTCATTATGGCGTGCTACAAAGAATCTAAAAAGACCTGTTATATGTAAACCTCCAATGCGTAAATCTGACGGAAGCTGGGCTAGAAATGATACGGAGAAAGGCGAGTTGTTTGCACAACATTTAAAATCTGTATTTATGCCAAACGATCCAAACACAATAGTCGAGTTACCACCAATTTTGCCACGGCACGTAGAGGTACCCATCCGCTTCGAGTTGCGAGAGGTCGAAAATGCTATCTCAGAATTAAACCCAAAAAAAGCTTTTGGTACCGATAAAATTAGTAATAAAATGATCTTGGAGTTACCCCAGATAGCTGTAAGAATAATACTTTTTATTTTTAATGCAATATTACGCCTTGAATATTATCCACCAGTATGGAAGGTCTCCCTCATTAAAATGATACCCAAGCCAGGAAAAGATCTCACTAAAGTTGAATCTTATAGGCCTATAAGTCTTTTATCTAATTTATCAAAACTCTTCGAGAAACTATTGGCAAACAGAATAACGATAACTGTAACTCAACATAACCTAATTCCTGCTCATCAGTTCGGTTTTCGTAAAAAGCATGGCACCATTGAGCAAGTTCACAGACTTGTTAGTGAAATACGAAAGGCCTTTGAGGATAAGAATTACTGTTCTGCACTCTTTATTGACGTATCGCAAGCCTTTGATAAACTTTGGCACGAAGGTTTGTTATTTAAAATTAAAAATATACTGCCACGTAACACACATAATATACTCGAAAGCTATATAAGCAATCGTAAATTTGTTGTCAAGGAAAGTGATTTCTTCAGCTCTCCTCAAGATATTCGGGCCGGTGTCCCTCAAGGTAGCATTTTAGGCCTACTCTTGTATCTTTTGTATACTTCTGACATGCCAACTGATGGTAATACTCATACGTCTACATTTGCTGATGATACGGCTATCTTGAGTTGTCACAAAAACCCATATGAAGCCTCTCGAATATTGCAGGAACACGTATTTGAACTGGAATCGTGGCTGAAAAAGTGGAAGATAAATGTGAATGAACAGAAATGTATTCATTTGACTTTTACTTTAAGAAAAGAAACATGCTCTTTTATCAAAATTAACAATCACAAAGTGCCCCAACACTCAAATGTCAAATATCTTGGTATACATCTTGATCGTCGTCTCACGTGGAAGAACCATATCGACGCCAAAATAACACAAATAAAACTTAAAGCAATAGAACTTAATTGGCTAATTGGAAGAAATTCTAGACTTGGCCTTGATTGCAAGTTGTTGTTGTATAATTCGATTTTGAAACCTATATGGTGCTACGGCATCCAAATCTGGGGAACTGCGTCTGCATCAAATGTTCAAAAAATTCAAAGGAAGCAGAACAATATTTTGCGAACCATTGTCTGCGCACCATGGTATATAAGAAATGCGAACATACACTCAGATTTGAATGTTCCCACCGTTAATGATGAAATCGCGAGATACACCTTAAACTACATAAAGAGGCTGCAACTGCACCCAAATTCATTAGCTCGTAAACTGCTTGAGGATCAAGGACACCGACGCCTCCTAAGAAGGACCACCGCTGATTTGGCTCTATAGAATAAATGTATATTCTTTATAACAAAATGTTGGTTTTTAATTTCTATTTAAAAAATTAAAAATTAGTTTTTTCGACCTTTTTAAAATTAAACTTCTAATTTATCGTTTTTAACTTTTTCTATACATTTACTTTGCATCAAATTAAAAAAATATTTAAATTTAAAATTAAAATTTTGTCTGGCACTGGCTGGGCTTAATATTTTAGCTTTAGTACATAAGATTTGATAAACTTATTGTTAGTTGACTGTTGTGAAGATTCAATAAATAAAATTATGAAAAAAAAACAAATAATTTATGTTTCCATGCAAATACTATATATAAATAATATATTTAGATATTAAACAATTATTAATATATGCCAAACAATAGGCGTATTTATTCTACTCTCCAAATTTCTCTATATTTTAATGGAAAAACATAAAAAGTAAAATTAATACATCTACTGTTTGGCGATTATTTAATAACTAAATATATTAAAAATCACATTGAATTTTACATCTAATACAAATCTTTCATTGAAAAACAATAACTACAATCTCTTCATTTATTTTTTATTTATTTTTATTAACAAATATTAATTAAAAACTCTTATAATAAGTTAATACTTTAATATACACAATTAAATAATTTTTTTTTTCTTTTTAACACAATTTTATGTTTTATTTATACTAATTTATTTTATTTTTTCACATCTTTCACAATAAAATTAATAAATAAAGGAAAAATATCACTAAATTTTCTGACTAGATGCAGTCTAGCTAAACTAAACGATTATTACCAACTACAAAAGTTATAATGGCTACATACAACTTTATATGTATCAATTAGAGCCCCCCATTACCCGGTTTTACGGTCGACCGGTCTACCCGGTCAGACCGGGTTTAAAACCGGTCGACCGGTCTACCCGGTCTTTACGGTCTAGACCGGTCTACCCGGTCAGACCGGGTTTTAATACTATTTACAAAAGGCAGGTTTTTGGTACTTTTTAGCATAATATACTACAAAATATAAAAATTGCTAAAATTATGTAAATTTTATATAAAAAAATCGAAAATTTTTAAAAATTTATAAAAATCAATAAATTTTTAAAAAATTTACAAATTTTTGAAAAATTGATAAATTTTAGAAAAATTGATAAATTTTTGAAAAATTGATAAATTTTTGAAAAATTGATAAATTTTTGAAAAATTGAAAAATTTTCGAAAAATTGATAAATTTTTGAAAAATCGATAAATTTTTGAAAAATCAGGAAAATATTGAAAAATCGATAAAATTTTGAAAAATCGATAAAATTTTTAAAAATCGATAAAATTTTAAAAAATCGATAAATTTTTAAAAAATCGATAAATTTTTGAAAAATCGATATATTGAAAAATTTTACAAAAAACCGATAAACTTTCAAAAATACCAATAAATTTTATAAAAATTGATAAATTTGTAAAAATCGATTCATTCATGGATATATTTATAATAATGTATAACAACCCTACGGGGAATGAGGAGTCAATTGCCCTCCAAGGACCTATCCCGTGACCGGTCAACCGAAGGCATATTACTAAATTAGTACAAATATGAACAAAAGAAAATGAATTAATTTTCTAATTATTTTCTGATCCGTTATTTTCACTGTTGCTTTTAAAAAAAACTTGACCAATACCGAAATAAAAACAAAATTCGCGGCATATTTTTAAAAATATTTTTTATTTATTTTACTCTTTTATTTATTTTTAACTTTATTTTTACACGATTTACTTATTTTAGCTCTTATTTTAAATTTCTATAATGTTTTGCTAAGAAATTTTAAGTTTTGTATTTTCAACGTTTTTTTAATGTTAAAGCTGTTTTAGTTTTAACAATTGGTATTTCATTTAACTTTTCTTTGTAACTTAAGGGGAATTTTTAAAATTTTTATTTATATTATCAGTTTTGAGGTAATTTTCAAATTTTTAATTGATTTTTTAATTTAATTTTGGCCAACGAAAAAAACAAGTCAACTGCCATTAAGGGACCTATCCCATGACCGGTCAATCGGGGGCATATTCAAGGCACTTCCACCATATTTGTGTGTGTGTTAATGTTGTTTTCTTTTCTCTTTTTTTCTTTGCCATGTTTTTTTTATTTGCTGTGTGTGTGTTTGTTTTTCATTCTCTTTTTTATTTGAACAGAAACGAAAAACATAACTTAACCATCAGCCAGCCATCTCGCATAAGCAACGTTAGCTCAAACGGTAGAGCGTTTGCCTTACAAGCAGAAGGTTGTGTTATCGAGCCCTACTTCGACGCCAAGTAGATTATTTTTAATTCTTAATTTTTTATTAGTTTATTTGAAAAGCTATTTTTAGACACACCACCTTACTGCCACAATGTGTCTAAACTGTGGCAATTGGTCATTTCCAATGACAACGCCATGTTAAAGTGATATGTCTCTTTCAAACAAAAATACCGATCAGCGACCGGTCTCCGCCCCCTTGGGACCTATCCTGCGTGTCATCTGGGACCGCTCCCTTTCCCCGTAGGGAAAATAATGCGTATTTCGTATTATATTTATATGAGAGGCCCACGGTCTTTTTCGGTCCCATACACCGCGTTTTTTTCTCCTGGGTCTCCATAGGCTAAACTTTTGGGAAAATAATCTACACGTAATTCTGACTTAGAGCTGTAAACTTTTTTCAACGTGTGGAACAAAAATATTCAGAAACAGGCTCTTGAATTCAGAAAGTCTTGCAGTTTTCATACATTTATATGAAACTCCGACGGTCTTTTTCGGTCCCATGTACGGCGTTTTTTTGTTCGGGGTCCTTATGGGCTAAAATTTTTCAGAAATAATCCAGACGTAATTCTGACTTAGAACTGTAAACTTTTTTTCAATGTATGGAACAAAAATATTCCGAAACTGGCTCTTGAATTCTGAAAGTCCTGCACTTTTCATACATTTATATGAAAATGCCACGGTCTTTTTCGGTCCCATGTACGGCGTTTTTTTGTTCGGGGTCGTTATGAGCTAAAATTTTGCAGAAATAATCCAGACGTAATTCTGACTTAGAACTGTAACCTTTTTTTTCAATGTGTGGAGCAAAAATATTCCGAAACTGAGCCAGATTCATTCATGGATATATTTATAATAATGTATAACAAAATAATGCGTATTTCGTATTATATTTATATGAGAGGCCCACGGTCTTTTTCGGTCCCATGCACGGCGTTTTTTTCTCCTGGGTCTCCATAGGCTAAACTTTTGGGAAAATAATCTACACGTAATTCTGACTTAGAGCTGTAAACTTTTTTTCAACGTGTGGAACAAAAATATTCAGAAACAGGCTCTTGAATTCAGAAAGTCTTGCAGTTTTCATACATTTATATGAAACTGCGACGGTCTTTTTCGGTCCCATGTACGGCGTTTTTTTGTTCGGGGTCCTTATGGGCTAAAATTTTTCAGAAATAATCCAGACGTAATTCTGACTTAGAACTGTAAACTTTTTTTCAATGTATGGAACAAAAATATTCCGAAACTGGCTCTTGAATTCTGAAAGTCCTGCACTTTTCATACATTTATATGAAAATGCCACGGTCTTTTTTGGTCCCATGTACGGCGTTCTTTTGTTTGGGGTCGTTATGGGCTAAAATTTTGCAGAAATAATCTAGACGTAATTCTGACTTAGAACTGTAAACTTTTTTTCAATGTGTGGAGCAAAAATATTCCGAAACTGGTTCTTGAATTCAGAAAGTCCTGCACTTTGCATACATTTATATGAAAATGCCGCGGTCTTTTTCGGTCCCATGTACGGCGTTTTTTTGTTTGGGGTCGTTATGGGCTAAAATTTTGCAGAAATAATCTAGACGTAATTCTGACTTAGAACTTTAAACTTTTTTTCAATGTGTGGAGCAAAAATATTCCGAAACTTGTTCTTGAATTCAGCAAGTCCTGCACTTTGCATACATTTATATGAAAATGCCACGGTCTTTTTCGGTCCCATGTACGGCGTTTTTTTGTTCGGGGTCCTTATGGGCTAAAATTTTTCAGAAATAATCCAGACGTAATTCTGACTTAGAACTGTAAACCTTTTTTCACTGTATGGAGCAAAAATATTCCGAAACTGGTTCTTGAATTCAGAAAGTCCTGCACTTTGCATACATTTATATGAAAATGCCACGGTCTTTTTCGGTCCCATGTACGGCGTTTTTTTGTTCGGGGTCGTTATGGGCTAAAATTTTGCAGAAATAATCTAGACGTAATTCTGACTTAGAACTGTAAACTTTTTTTCAATGTGTGGAACAAAAATATTCCGAAACTGGTTCTTGAATTCAGAAAGTCCTGCACTTTGCATACATTTATATGAAAATGCCACGGTCTTTTTCGGTCCCATGTACGGCGTTTTTTTGTTCGGGGTCGTTATGGGCTAAAATTTTGCAGAAATAATCTAGACTTAATACTGACTTAGAACTGTGAACTTTTTTTCAATGTATGTAACAAAAATATTCCGAAACTGGCTCTTGAATTCTGAAAGTCCTGCACTTTTCATACATTTATATGAAAATGCCACGGTCTTTTTCGGTCCCATGTACGGCGTTTTTTTGTTCGGGGTCGTTATGAGCTAAAATTTTGCAGAAATAATCCAGACGTAATTCTGACTTAGAACTGTAACCTTTTTTTTCAATGTGTGGAGCAAAAATATTCCGAAACTGGCTCTTGAATTCTGAAAGTCCTGCACTTTACATACATTTATATGAAAATGCGACGGTCTTTTTCGGTCCCATGTACGGCGTTTTTTTGTTTGGGGTCGTTATGGGCTAAAATTTTGCAGAAATAATCTAGACTTAATTCTGACTTAGAACTGTAACCTTTTTTTCAATGTATGGAACAAAAATATTCCGAAACTGGCTCTTGAATTCTGAAAGTCCTGCACTTTTCATACATTTATATGAAAATGCCACGGTCTTTTTCGGTCCCATGTACGGCGTTTTTTTGTTCGGGGTCGTTATGAGCTAAAATTTTGCAGAAATAATCTAGACGTAATTCTGACTTAGAACTGTAAACTTTTTTTCAATGTGTGGAACAAAAATATTCCGAAACTGGTTCTTGAATTCAGAAAGTCCTGCACTTTGCATACATTTATATGAAAATGCCACGGTCTTTTTCGGTCCCATGTACGGCGTTTTTTTGTTCGGGGTCGTTATGGGCTAAAATTTTGCAGAAATAATCTAGACTTAATACTGACTTAGAACTGTGAACTTTTTTTCAATGTATGGAACAAAAATATTCCGAAACTGGCTCTTGAATTCTGAAAGTCCTGCACTTTTCATACATTTATATGAAAATGCCACGGTCTTTTTCGGTCCCATGTACGGCGTTTTTTTGTTCGGGGTCGTTATGAGCTAAAATTTTGCAGAAATAATCCAGACGTAATTCTGACTTAGAACTGTAACCTTTTTTTTCAATGTGTGGAGCAAAAATATTCCGAAACTGGCTCTTGAATTCTGAAAGTCCTGCACTTTACATACATTTATATGAAAATGCGACGGTCTTTTTCGGTCCCATGTACGGCGTTTTTTTGTTTGGGGTCGTTATGGGCTAAAATTTTGCAGAAATAATCTAGACTTAATTCTGACTTAGAACTGTAACCTTTTTTTCAATGTATGGAACAAAAATATTCCGAAACTGGCTCTTGAATTCTGAAAGTCCTGCACTTTTCATACATTTATATGAAAATGCGACGGTCTTTTTCGTTCCCATGTATGGAGTTTTTTTGTTGTGGGTTAACATTTTGCAAAAATAATCTAGACGTAATTCTGACTTCGTTGTTACAAAACTGTTATCCGTTTTCATTTATCTGATTTAATTTTCAAGATACGGGCGATAAACCAAATAAAAGCCCTTTTCTCTCTAGGAGGCTTACTTTTCGAGAAAAACGCGATCTTAAAATCTAGCAATGTAGGTCGAAATTTAGTTTCGGTATCGGGGTATTATGGGCGGGTTTTGACTTCTGGTGTAAACATTTTTCCTCTAGCTCTCTTAGTTTTCGAGATATGGACCATCAAAATTTTATTAAAGCGATTTTCGCATTTATTTTTCCACATATAATTCATTATGACTTCCTTGTTCCAAAACTGCTGTCCGTTTTCATTTATCTCACTTAGTTTTCAAGATACGGTCTTTTTCGGTCCCATGTACGGCGTTTTTTTGTTTGGGGTCGTTATGGGCTAAAATTTTGCAGAAATAATCTAGACGTAATTCTGACTTAGAACTGTAAACTTTTTTTCAATGTGTGGAGCAAAAATATTCCGAAACTGGTTCTTGACTTCAGAAAGTCCTGCACTTTGCATACATTTATATGAAAATGCCACGGTCTTTTTCGGTCCCATGTACGGCGTTTTTTTTGTTCGGGGTCGTTAGGGGCTAAAATTTTGCAGAAATAATCTAGACTTAATTCTGACTTAGAACTGTGAACTTTTTTTCAATGTATGGAACAAAAATATTCCGAAACTGGCTCTTGAATTCTGAAAGTCCTGCACTTTTCATACATTTATATGAAAATGCCACGGTCTTTTTCGGTCCCATGTACGGCGTTTTTTTGTTCGGGGTCGTTATGAGCTAAAGTTTTGCAGAAATAATCCAGACGTAATTCTGACTTAGAACTGTACATTTTTTTTCAATGTGTGGAGCAAAAATATTCCGAAACTGGCTCTTGAATTCTGAAAGTCCTGCACTTTACATACAAATATATGAAAATGCGACGGTCTTTTTCGGTCCCATGTACGGCGGTTTTTTGTTTGGGGTCGTTATGGGCTAAAATTTTGCAGAAATAATCTAGACTTAATTCTGAATTAGAACTGTAACCTTTTTTTCAATGCATGGAACAAAAATATTCCGAAACTGGCTCTTGAATTCTGAAAGTCCTGCACTTTTCATACATTTATATGAAAATGCGACGGTCTTTTTCGGTCCCATGTATGGAGTTTTTTTGTTGTGGGTTAACATTTTGCAAAAATAATCTAGACGTAATTCTGACTTCGTTGTTACAAAACTGTTATCCGTTTTCATTTATCTGATTTAGTTTTCAAGATACGGGCGATAAACCAAATAAAAGCCCTTTTCTCTCTAGGAGGCTTAGTTTTCGAGAAAAACGCGATCTTAAAATCTAGAAATGTAAGTCGAAATTTAGTTTCGGTATCGGGGTATTATTGGCGGGTTTTGACTTCTGGTGTAAACATTTTTCCTCTAGCTCTCTTAGTTTTCGAGATATGGACCATCAAAATTTTATTAAAGCGATTTTCGCATTTATTTTTCCACATATAATTCATTATGACTTCCTTGTTCCAAAACTGCTGTCCGTTTTCATTTATCTCACTTAGTTTTCAAGATACGGGCGATATTCCAAATAAAAGGCCTTTTCTCTCTAGCAGGCTTAGTTTTCGAGAAAAACGCGATCTTAAAATCTAGCAATGTAAGTCGAAATTTAGTTTCGGTATCGGGGTATTATGGGCGGGTTTTGACTTCTGGTGTAAACATTTTTCCTCTAGCTCTCTTAGTTTTCGAGATATGGACCATCAAAATTTTATTAAAGCGATTTTCGCATTTATTTTTCCCCATATAATTCATTATGACTTCCTTGTTCCAAAACTGCTGTCCGTTTTCATTTATCTCACTTAGTTTTCAAGATACGGGCGATATTCCAAATAAAAGGCCTTTTCTCTCTAGCAGGCTTAGTTTTCGAGAAAAACGCGATCTTAAAATCTAGCAATGTAAGTCGAAATTGAGTTTCGGTATCGGGGTATTATGGGCGGGTTTTGACTTCTGGTGTAAACATTTTTCCTCTAGCTCTCTTAGTTTTCGAGATATGGACCATCAAAATTTTATTAAAGCGATTTTCGCATTTATTTTTCCCCATATAATTCATTATGACTTCCTTGTTCCAAAACTGCTGTCCGTTTTCATTTATCTCACTTAGTTTTCAAGATACGGGCGATATTCCAAATAAAAGCCCTTTTCTCTCTAGGAGGCTTAGTTTTCGAGAAAAACGCGATCTTAAAATCTAGCAATGTAAGTCGAAATTTAGTTTCGGTATCGGGGTATTATGGGCGGGTTTTGACTTCTGGTGTAAACATTGTTCCTCTAGCTCTCTTAGTTTTCGAGATATGGACCATCAAAATTTTATTAAAGCGATTTTCGCATTTATTTTTCAACATATAATTCATTATGACTTCCTTGTTCCAAAACTGCTGTCCGTTTTCATTTATCTCACTTAGTTTTCAAGATACGGGCGATATTCCAAATAAAAGCCCTTTTCTCTCTAGGAGACTTAGTTTTCGAGAAAAATGCGATCTTAAAATCTAGCAATGTAAGTCGAAATTTAGTTTCGGTATCGGGGTATTATGGGCGGGTTTTGACTTCTGGTGTAAACATATCTCCATATCTCGAAAAGTTTATCCTATGGCGACCCAGGAGAAAAAAACTCCGTGCATGGGACCGAAAAAGACCGTGGGCCTCTCATATAAATATAATACGAAATACGCATTATTTTGTTATACATTATTATAAATATATCCATGAATGAATCGATTTTTACAAATTTATCAATTTTTATAAAATTTATTGGTATTTTTGAAAGTTTATCGGTTTTTTGTAAAATTTTTCAATATATCGATTTTTCCAAAATTTATCGATTTTTTAAAAATTTATCGATTTTTTAAAATTTTATCGATTTTTCAAAATTTTATCGATTTTTCAAAATTTTATCGATTTTTCAAAATTTTGCTGATTTTTCAAAAATTTATCGATTTTTAAAAAATTTATCAATTTTTCAAAAATTTATCAATTTTTCAAAAATTTGTAAATTTTTTAAAAATTTATCAATTTTTCTAAAAATTTATTGATTTTTATAAATTTTTAAAAATTTTCGATTTTTTTATATAAAATTTACATAATTTTAGCAATTTTTATATTTTGTAGTATATTATGCTAAAAAGTACCAAAAACCTGCCTTTTGGAAATAGTATTAAAACCCGGTCTGACCGGGTAGACCGGTCTACCCGGTCGACCGGTCGTCCGGTCTAGACCGTAAAGACCGGTCGACCGGTTTTAAAACCCGGTCTACCCGGTCTTTCGGTCTACCCGGTCGACCGGTTCTGACCGTATCCTCTAGTATCAATAATGGAAATTCGCCGTTTTTCCAATATCGCACCCGTTCAACAATACTGTATTAACTCAAAAACTTCAAAGTGTTCAGGAGAGACAAAAAACTGTTTTCTTAATGCTTAAGGAGTTTTCCATTAACAAAAGTTAGGCAATATTTAGAAACCCCATCAATTGTTGTATTGCACCACATAACCTTTTTATTTGTTTATTGTTTGGAGATAGAAACGCGATTTTTTTAGTTATTATCATTTTCATGAATTATTTTTGTTAATAAGAAGTAAATATTTTGAGTTGTGTTTGTTTACATGAAATTTATTGCTGTATTTAATACATTTTTTTAATAAAAGTGTTAAACATGAAATGAGAAAAGACTAAAGTAAACAAAGTTTTTTAAAGCTAAATAAATGCTAACAACTGCTAAAAAGTTTAAAATATATATTTTATTAAATTAATTCCCTATTATATTTTTGTAGTGTGATTCGTAATACTTTTTAGGGATTATGTTTTTCTTGACTAGGTCCATAATATCCTTTTTTTTATTTTCCGACAGTGGCAGGTTTCCCAAATAAACACAAGATAACCTGAAATAATTACAAACATGTAAGTTTGGTATTAGAATTTGAAAATGGGTTTACAACTTACTCCAGGTTTTTCCAATAATCTGTAGACTTCAAATTATCTTTATGTACAAAAATTCTTAAATAGTCTTTGTCCTTGTATGAAGATTTGTAAAAAAATGAATCGATGTTGTCCTTTTCTACACGGAGAGTTTTAATACTATGCCAATTTATTTTTTGGCGCTCCTCATTTACAACAAAGTTTTTGCCCCACAGTTCCTGTATGGCCTTTAGACAGAGCTTCGAAAAACTTAATTCAATTTAAGCTTAATTCACTAAAAATTCAATTCAGATTTTAAAAAGATTCATGTACCATTCCATTAAACCATTCGTAAAGAATTCATTCATAAGCTTCATTCCCAAAGCTTTAATATGAATTGAATGAATTCCTAACTTGAATCATTCAAATCGCATGTTCATTCACCATTTTACTAATTGAATGAAGAAATTTTATTACCATTCACTTAGTGCAGTGTAGTTTGAAACTAACATATAATCAAAACCAAAGCATACAAGCTGTTACAAAGCATACGATACTATTTATTTCTGTTAGATGAATTTTAAACGTTTTTCATTGTATTATGCTAATATTTCAGCAATTACATACAAATTAAAATTTTTCATTTGATTAAGTGAATGAAAACAAATAATTTTTCATTCACTTTTTTATTAAATGAATTCAGGTAAATAGGGTTTCATTCAGTTAGAATTCAATCAAAATAGAATGAATTCATATAATTTTAAGCTATAGGGAATTAAGCTATCGAATTAATTCCATAAGAATGCTATTAGGGAATGAAATTTAACCCAAATTTCATTAATTTTAAAAAAGTGAATGAAAGAATTAAGCCTTTTAAACCTTTGCCTTTAGATCATAAAAATCTTCATAAGACAATTCGTGAACTTTATATGGGATTCCAGTCTTTTTTGCTGTTGCTATTACAGCCGTATATTCACCTGGTGTATATATTGGTCTGCTGACTAGATGCCGTTTTACCTGTTTCTCAATTACGCTGTGTACATTATCACCTCCGTTTTGAGTATGGCCTTGGATTAGATATTTATGTGTTATACTTCTTAAGTTATACTTTTGTAGTGCATAAAAATACATGGTGAGTAAGTACTTGTTTTTTTGCTGCCCACAACAATTGTCAGAATAAAAAATTAAATCCAAGTCCTGAGCGTTATTTAATTTTGACACCAAATTTTTTATATATTGAAGTACGCAACTTCCTATTTAATTTGCTCCACGTTTTCCTTCTACTTCCGTCCAGAAAAAGCATTCGACATGTTTTGCTTTGAGGTCACTGACAGTGAAATTATAGCAATTTATTTTGCTTGTATAATAAAAGCTTGATTCCATCCCTTTTAGAAGTGGGAGAACTGCTTGCAGGTCGTAAACAGCTGCTGTGGAATTTTTTTTATCAAAATCTTTTTCCTTTCTGCATAAGTTCTTTTCTTCTTGTTGTATGTTGTAAACCTCGTTTAAGTCTTTCTTTTCATTCTCATCTGAATTCAAGAATGATTCGCAAATATCGCATTGATCCTTTTTTGGTTTAAAAAGTGAAAGATTAAATTCGTTCTTGAAAATTCTGTAGAACATACTTTTATTACCAGCTCGCAAATTTTCGGATTCTCGAAGCTCTTTGTAATCACTGTATAGGTCTGTTAGGCTTTTGCCACTCTCAATGTATTCACTCGTTGTTTGAGCACGTAAGTAGTGACTCTCGACCCTTGGAATGTTGTTAATAAATTGTCTTATGCTTTTTTAACTTCAGGGTTCACGGTTAAATAGTTACTATGCTTTTCACGATAGTCTATATCTACAAAACCATCTTTGTCCTTCTTTTTAATAACCGTTGCTATGACTGTATCGTTTATGCCAAGTGTTGCTTTAAAAAAGAACTTACACACTCTTGTTCTGAGTTAATTTCGAAGAAAAATGCGTTGTTCAATCTGCGTAAATCTTGAGTGCAGGAGTATCTGTACTTTGGCTTAATTAGTTTCATATTGTTGGCAATAAATTCTCTTTGTACTCATTTATGAAATATTTCATAGCGCGATGATTCTGTTATTTTCTTACTACATTGAACGCGACACTTTTCTCCACAAGCTTCTCGTAAACGCTTCTCTTTTATTGTCTTTGACGAATTATAAATCGATTTATACGAATACCCTGAGTTTCGTAATTTTTTTTGCCGCTTTTGTCGTTTATTATCATGTTCTCTTTTTTCGCATTTCCTTTTTCTTACCACTTTCTCATTTAAATGTAACTCCGAAGAACTGCTATCATTCACTGTACGTGGATAAAAATCATTCTCCGAATTGTTACTGAACGGATCTGAAGAGCTGCTGCCAGAAGAATGACAGCTTTCACTAGCTATATTTTTTAACTCCGAAGAACTGCTATCATTCACTGTACGTGGATCAAAATCATTGTCCGAATTGTTACTGAACGGATCTGGAGAGCTTCTGGAGAGCTGCGGATCTGGGGAGCTGCTTGGGAGCTGCGGATCTGGAGAGCTTTCATTGCGTAATAATGCAGCGTAATATCTTCTGGAGAGCTGCGGATCTGGAGAGCTTGATTTGCTTAATAATGTATAGTGCTCTTCATTTGGACAACTCATTTTGTTAATTGAACTTATTACACCTTATGATTTCAAGTATTCACTATTATGTTTAATAAACTTAATAAAATTTCTAGCTGATCAAAAATGCAATGCTATATTGCTGCAATGCAAAAAAATAAAGTGATAATATTACAAAGTGTCATCAAAACTATTTCATCAAAACAGTAATAACTCAACAAAAAACACAATAATTTCACGAAAACAGTAAGAGCTCAAAGAAAAAGTTAAGCATTATTTCATGAAAATAATCATATTTCGAAATAAAACAAAAAAATTTACTTACCCGGAATCAATTAAACAGTTGCAACTCAAAATACTACCTGACTAAAATAAACTTTTATTATTAGAATAACAACATAACTCAAAATACTACTCTTTATAGCAAAAAACAATCATTTGTTAAGGCCAATCACTTCAAATAACTCAAAATAATTTTGTTTTCTTGATTCACAGAAATAAACCATTCCACCAGCAAAAAGGTCACAACATGTAATTTTATTAAGAAAGAATAGTCAGAACTATGGGAATTTTTAACCATAGGTATTGTTTTTTGCCAAAAAGATAAAATAAAAAATTTGGGGTTAATACAGTATTGTTGAACGAGTGCGATACGTTAATTGTATCCCACAAATATAATTATTATAAAGTTAAAAATACAAAAATTTAGACTGGGCAAAAACTAGTAGTTTTTGGTAATTTTTAGGTTTTGAGCCGAAAACTATAAAATTAATTTAGTTTTTCCATACAATTTTCATACAAACTGAAAACCAGATTCTACCTGGTTTTTGCCAAAAACCAAGTAAAAATATCTGAAATTTGTATTTTTGATACACCCGATTTCTTTTATAACTAATTTTCGATACACCCTGTTACAACGAATATAGAATTAAAGCAAGTGTCAAAAATATATTTTTAAATTTTTTTTAAATATTTCAGTTTTAGTTTAAAAGTGTGTGTTGTTATACATTTTTAAATGTGTTAATAATTTTTCTTAATTAATTTAACCATGAAAACATAAAGAAAAGTGTTTAAGAAAAAAGTAACGTGACTAAGAAAAACTAAAAATTCAGTGTAAATGAATTGGCTTTTGTGATTTAGTTTTGTACAAAAACCACCTGGTTTTTGCTCAGTCTAAATTCAGTATTAGATGACAAAATATGACTAATTTACAAACAAACCCATGTTTACCGAGAAATATATGTATAGTAACTATAAAAACAATATAATTGGAAGCATACTCCAAATACATATATGGTAATTTGTAAATATAATATAATTACTTCCAAACATAAACAAAAACGTCTTTTTCCTCCGTATATGTATATTAGCCCTAGGGGGAATGAGGAGTCAATTGCCCTCCAAGGACCTATCCCGTGACCGGTCAACCGAAGGCATATTACTAAATTCCCTACGGGGAAAGGGACCGGTCCCAGATGACACGGAGGATAGGTCCCAAGGGGGCGGAGACCGGTCGCTGATCGGTCTTTTTGTTTGAAACAGACATATCACTTTAACATGGCGTTGTCATTGGAAATAACCAATTGCCACATTTTAGACACATTGTGGCGGTAAGGTGGTGTGTCTAAAAATAGCTTTTCAAATAAACTAATAAAAAATTAAGACCGGTCGACCCGTTTTAAAACCCGGTCTACCCGGTCTTTCGGTCTACCCGGTCGACCGGTTCTGACCGTATCCTCTAGTATCAATAATGGAAATTCGCCGTTTTTCCAATATCGCACCCGTTCAACAATACTGTATTAACTCAAAAACTTCAAAGTGTTCAGGAGAGACAAAAAACTGTTTTCTTAATGCTTAAGGAGTTTTCCATTAACAAAAGTTAGGCAATATTTAGAAACCCCATCAATTGTTGTATTGCACCACATAACCTTTTTATTTGTTTATTGTTTGGAGATAGAAACGCGATTTTTTTAGTTATTATCATTTTCATGAATTATTTTTGTTAATAAGAAGTAAATATTTTGAGTTGTGTTTGTTTACATGAAATTTATTGCTGTATTTAATACATTTTTTTAATAAAAGTGTTAAACATGAAATGAGAAAAGACTAAAGTAAACAAAGTTTTTTAAAGCTAAATAAATGCTAACAACTGCTAAAAAGTTTAAAATATATATTTTATTAAATTAATTCCCTATTATATTTTTGTAGTGTGATTCGTAATACTTTTTAGGGATTATGTTTTTCTTGACTAGGTCCATAATATCCTTTTTTTTATTTTCCGACAGTGGCAGGTTTCCCAAATAAACACAAGATAACCTGAAATAATTACAAACATGTAAGTTTGGTATTAGAATTTGAAAATGGGTTTACAACTTACTCCAGGTTTTTCCAATAATCTGTAGACTTCAAATTATCTTTATGTACAAAAATTCTTAAATAGTCTTTGTCCTTGTATGAAGATTTGTAAAAAAATGAATCGATGTTGTCCTTTTCTACACGGAGAGTTTTAATACTATGCCAATTTATTTTTTGGCGCTCCTCATTTACAACAAAGTTTTTGCCCCACAGTTCCTGTATGGCCTTTAGACAGAGCTTCGAAAAACTTAATTCAATTTAAGCTTAATTCACTAAAAATTCAATTCAGATTTTAAAAAGATTCATGTACCATTCCATTAAACCATTCGTAAAGAATTCATTCATAAGCTTCATTCCCAAAGCTTTAATATGAATTGAATGAATTCCTAACTTGAATCATTCAAATCGCATGTTCATTCACCATTTTACTAATTGAATGAAGAAATTTTATTACCATTCACTTAGTGCAGTGTAGTTTGAAACTAACATATAATCAAAACCAAAGCATACAAGCTGTTACAAAGCATACGATACTATTTATTTCTGTTAGATGAATTTTAAACGTTTTTCATTGTATTATGCTAATATTTCAGCAATTACATACAAATTAAAATTTTTCATTTGATTAAGTGAATGAAAACAAATAATTTTTCATTCACTTTTTTATTAAATGAATTCAGGTAAATAGGGTTTCATTCAGTTAGAATTCAATCAAAATAGAATGAATTCATATAATTTTAAGCTATAGGGAATTAAGCTATCGAATTAATTCCATAAGAATGCTATTAGGGAATGAAATTTAACCCAAATTTCATTAATTTTAAAAAAGTGAATGAAAGAATTAAGCCTTTTAAACCTTTGCCTTTAGATCATAAAAATCTTCATAAGACAATTCGTGAACTTTATATGGGATTCCAGTCTTTTTTGCTGTTGCTATTACAGCCGTATATTCACCTGGTGTATATATTGGTCTGCTGACTAGATGCCGTTTTACCTGTTTCTCAATTACGCTGTGTACATTATCACCTCCGTTTTGAGTATGGCCTTGGATTAGATATTTATGTGTTATACTTCTTAAGTTATACTTTTGTAGTGCATAAAAATACATGGTGAGTAAGTACTTGTTTTTTTGCTGCCCACAACAATTGTCAGAATAAAAAATTAAATCCAAGTCCTGAGCGTTATTTAATTTTGACACCAAATTTTTTATATATTGAAGTACGCAACTTCCTATTTAATTTGCTCCACGTTTTCCTTCTACTTCCGTCCAGAAAAAGCATTCGACATGTTTTGCTTTGAGGTCACTGACAGTGAAATTATAGCAATTTATTTTGCTTGTATAATAAAAGCTTGATTCCATCCCTTTTAGAAGTGGGAGAACTGCTTGCAGGTCGTAAACAGCTGCTGTGGAATTTTTTTTATCAAAATCTTTTTCCTTTCTGCATAAGTTCTTTTCTTCTTGTTGTATGTTGTAAACCTCGTTTAAGTCTTTCTTTTCATTCTCATCTGAATTCAAGAATGATTCGCAAATATCGCATTGATCCTTTTTTGGTTTAAAAAGTGAAAGATTAAATTCGTTCTTGAAAATTCTGTAGAACATACTTTTATTACCAGCTCGCAAATTTTCGGATTCTCGAAGCTCTTTGTAATCACTGTATAGGTCTGTTAGGCTTTTGCCACTCTCAATGTATTCACTCGTTGTTTGAGCACGTAAGTAGTGACTCTCGACCCTTGGAATGTTGTTAATAAATTGTCTTATGCTTTTTTAACTTCAGGGTTCACGGTTAAATAGTTACTATGCTTTTCACGATAGTCTATATCTACAAAACCATCTTTGTCCTTCTTTTTAATAACCGTTGCTATGACTGTATCGTTTATGCCAAGTGTTGCTTTAAAAAAGAACTTACACACTCTTACTTGTTCTGAGTTAATTTCGAAGAAAAATGCGTTGTTCAATCTGCGTAAATCTTGAGTGCAGGAGTATCTGTACTTTGGCTTAATTAGTTTCATATTGTTGGCAATAAATTCTCTTTGTACTCATTTATGAAATATTTCATAGCGCGATGATTCTGTTATTTTCTTACTACATTGAACGCGACACTTTTCTCCACAAGCTTCTCGTAAACGCTTCTCTTTTATTGTCTTTGACGAATTATAAATCGATTTATACGAATACCCTGAGTTTCGTAATTTTTTTTGCCGCTTTTGTCGTTTATTATCATGTTCTCTTTTTTCGCATTTCCTTTTTCTTACCACTTTCTCATTTAAATGTAACTCCGAAGAACTGCTATCATTCACTGTACGTGGATAAAAATCATTCTCCGAATTGTTACTGAACGGATCTGAAGAGCTGCTGCCAGAAGAATGACAGCTTTCACTAGCTATATTTTTTAACTCCGAAGAACTGCTATCATTCACTGTACGTGGATCAAAATCATTGTCCGAATTGTTACTGAACGGATCTGGAGAGCTTCTGGAGAGCTGCGGATCTGGGGAGCTGCGGATGTGGAGAGCTTTCATTGCGTAATAATGCAGCGTAATATCTTCTGGAGAGCTGCGGATCTGGAGAGCTTGATTTGCTTAATAATGAATAGTGCTCTTCATTTGGACAACTCATTTTGTTAATTGAACTTATTACACCTTTTGATTTCAAGTATTCACTATTATGTTTAATAAACTTAATAAAATTTCTAGCTGATCAAAAATGCAATGCTATATTGCTGCAATGCAAAAAAATAAAGTGATAATATTACAAAGTGTCATCAAAACTATTTCATCAAAACAGTAATAACTCAACAAAAAACACAATAATTTCACGAAAACAGTAAGAGCTCAAAGAAAAAGTTAAGCATTATTTCATGAAAATAATCATATTTCGAAATAAAACAAAAAAATTTACTTACCCGGAATCAATTAAACAGTTGCAACTCAAAATACTACCTGACTAAAATAAACTTTTATTATTAGAATAACAACATAACTCAAAATACTACTCTTTATAGCAAAAAACAATCATTTGTTAAGGCCAATCACTTCAAATAACTCAAAATAATTTTGTTTTCTTGATTCACAGAAATAAACCATTCCACCAGCAAAAAGGTCACAACATGTAATTTTATTAAGAAAGAATAGTCAGAACTATGGGAATTTTTAACCATAGGTATTGTTTTTTGCCAAAAAGATAAAATAAAAAATTTGGGGTTAATACAGTATTGTTGAACGAGTGCGATACGTTAATTGTATCCCACAAATATAATTATTATAAAGTTAAAAATACAAAAATTTAGACTGGGCAAAAACTAGTAGTTTTTGGTAATTTTTAGGTTTTGAGCCGAAAACTATAAAATTAATTTAGTTTTTCCATACAATTTTCATACAAACTGAAAACCAGATTCTACCTGGTTTTTGCCAAAAACCAAGTAAAAATATCTGAAATTTGTATTTTTGATACACCCGATATCTTTTATAACTAATTTTCGATACACCCTGTTACAACGAATATAGAATTAAAGCAAGTGTCAAAAATATATTTTTAAATTTTTTTTAAATATTTCAGATTTAGTTTAAAAGTGTGTGTTGTTATACATTTTTAAATGTGTTAATAATTTTTCTTAATTAATTTAACCATGAAAACATAAAGAAAAGTGTTTAAGAAAAAAGTAACGTGACTAAGAAAAACTAAAAATTCAGTGTAAATGAATTGGCTTTTGTGATTTAGTTTTGTACAAAAACCACCTGGTTTTTGCTCAGTCTAAATTCAGTATTAGATGACAAAATATGACTAATTTACAAACAAACCCATGTTTACCGAGAAATATATGTATAGTAACTATAAAAACAATATAATTGGAAGCATACTCCAAATACATATATGGTAATTTGTAAATATAATATAATTACTTCCAAACATAAACAAAAACGTCTTTTTCCTCCGTATATGTATATTAGCCCTAGGGGGAATGAGGAGTCAATTGCCCTCCAAGGACCTATCCCGTGACCGGTCAACCGAAGGCATATTACTAAATTCCCTACGGGGAAAGGGACCGGTCCCAGATGACACGGAGGATAGGTCCCAAGGGGGCGGAGACCGGTCGCTGATCGGTCTTTTTGTTTGAAACAGACATATCACTTTAACATGGCGTTGTCATTGGAAATGACCAATTGCCACATTTTAGACACATTGTGGCAGTAAGGTGGTGTGTCTAAAAATAGCTTTTCAAATAAACTAATAAAAAATTAAGAATTAAAAATAATCTACTTGGCGTTGAAGTAGGGCTCGATAACACAACCTTCTGCTTGTAAGGCAAACGCTCTACCGTCTGAGCTAACGTTGCTTATGCGTGATGGCTGGCTGATGGTTAAGTTATATTTTTCGTTTCTATTCAAATAAAAAAGAGAAAGAAAAAGCAAACACACACACAGCAAATAAAAAAAACATGGCAAAGAAAAAAATAGAAAAGAAAACAACATTAACACACACACAAATATGGTGGAAGTGCCTTGAATATGCCCCCGATTGACCGGTCATGGGATAGGTCCCTTAATGGCAGTTGACTTGTTTTTTGATTTGGCCATAATTAAATGAAAAAATCAATTAAAAATTAGAAAATTACCTCAAAACCTCTGATAATATAAATAAAAATTTAAAAAATTCCCCTTAAGTTAAAAAGAAGAGTTAAATGAAATACCAATTGTTAAAACTAAAACAGCTTTAACATTAAAAAAACGTTGAAAATACAAAACTTAAAATTTCTTAGCAAAACATTATAGAAATTTAAAATAAGAGCTAAAATAAGCAAATCGTGAAAAAACAAAGTTAAAAATAAATAAAAGAGTAAAATAAATAAAATATATTTTTAAAAATATGCCGCGAATTTTGTTTTTTATTTCGGTATCGGTCAAGTTTTTTTAAAAGCAACAGTGAAAATAACGGATCAGAAAATACTTAGAAAATTAATTCATTTTCTTTTGTTCATATTTGTACTAATTTAGTAATATGCCTTCGGTTGACTGGTCACGGGATAGGTCCTTGGAGGGCAATTGACTCCTCATTCCCCGTAGGGTTAGTACAAATATGAACAAAAGAAAATTAATTAATTTTCTAAGTATTTTCTGATCCGTTATTTTCACTGTTGCTTTTAAAAAAATTGACCGATACCGAAATAAAAACAAAATTCGCGGCATATTTTTAAAAATATTTTTTATTTATTTTTAACTTTATTTTTTCACGATTTGCTTATTTTAGCTCTTATTGTAAATTTCTATAATGTTTTGCTAAGAAATTTTAAGTTTTGTATTTTCAACGTTTTTATAATGTTAAAGCTGTTTTAGTTTTAACAATTGGTATTTCATTTAACTTTTCTTTGTAATATAAAGGGAATTTTTAAAATTTTTATTTATATTATCAGAGGTTTTGATATTTGTGTGTGTGTTAATGTTGTTTTCTTTTCTATTTTTTTCTTTGCCATGTTTTTTTTATTTGCTGTGTGTGTGTTTGTTTTTTCTTTCTCTCTTTTATTTGAACAGAAACGAAAAACATAACTTAACCATCAGCCAGCCATCACGCATAGGCAAAGTTAGCTCAGACGGTAGAGCGTTTGCCTTACAAGCAGAATGTTGTGTTATCGAGCCCTACTTCGACGCCAAGTAGATTATTTTTAATTCTTAATTTTTTATTAGTTTATTTGAAAAGCTATTTTTAGACACACCACCTTACTGCCACAATGTGTCTAAACTGTGGCAATTGGTCATTTCCAATGACAACGCCATGTTAAAGTGATATGTCTCTTTCAAACAAAAAGACCGATCAGCGACCGGTCTCCGTCCCCTTGGGACCTATCCTGCGTGTCATCTGGGACCGGTCCCTTTCCCCGTAGGGAGACTAGTCAAAGAAAAGTTGTAATTTTCACGCTCCACAACCCTAAAAATATGCCACTTTGAAAAAAAATGTGGTCTGATAAAAAAAATCACCAAAAAAGTTTTGTTTAGAGGTAGCACATTGCAATTGAAGTTTCGAGGTTGTACTTGTTCTGTTATTTTTAATTAATTTAAAATAATGGAAAAATGAGAAAAAATAAATATAATTATTATGATCGCGACATATCAAATCTAATATATTTTCCCAGCAAAAATGTGGGAGCAGTAGTCGTCTACTTTTACCGCTTATTAAAATGTATACCTTCGTAAACAACACCAATGAGGCATTCAAAAAGGCATGAAATGAGCAATGCATTTTGATTGCTTAAATATTTTTGCGGTTCTTTTATCAAATATTTTTAAAATGCGGAAAAAAGTTATTTTAAATTAAATAAGAAGTTTTACAAAATAAAGAGGCATTTTCTCTTCACGGAAAAATATTCAGGAATATTGTGATTTTGAGAAGGCATGATTTTAAATAGTTGAAAAGCTTTATTATAGTATGCACTTCCGAGAAGGCATGCATTATCGACATTTTAAAAGAAAAACAGGAGCACTAATTAAAAGCGGTGAATTCATGCCTTTTTGGATCTCGAAACATGTGCTTTCACGAGAGCTATCTCGAACACAAATCAGGCATGATATCATCAATAATGCAATCGCTTCACTGCTCAATTTCCCCTGACAAAACTGCTTCCAAGCAAGCAGTAATTTCTGCTGGGTTAAGGTGTATATTAGAGTGTACCAAGCTTGTATGGAGGAAAAAAATATGACCGTGCTACCCCCTGGAAATATTTATTTGGGGGCAAAACTACGTCCCCCAAAAAATTAGGGCAATCGGACATCGGAAAGACGTGCCGCATCGGCCCTGAAGTTTGTAACACGGATTTCAAGGGGAAAATATGACTTTTTGTGCATTTTCTCGAAAACATTGATATTTTAAAACTAATTCGAATTAAAAACACTAAAGAATCGTAATTTAGAGTGAATTCTCTTTGTAATAAAGCAATAAAAACTTAAATCGCTTAAAAATTAGCCGATTTATAACAATTTCCCCAGGCTACTGATGTGACGCAGGCCATGTAATCAAGAAATTCGGGTCCCAATTTTAAAATTTATTGAAATAATCTACTACAGAAACATTTTTTTATTCTATAAGTTCCACGAACTCAGATAAGAATTGTCTTTTTCTATTGTGTTTTGCTAACTCGTTTTAAATTAGTGCTAAAGAAGGTCGGAATTTTTAAACACTGTTTTCAAATCTACAATTTTAAATTTTTAAAATTTTTTTAAAGAAATTTTCAAAAATCAACGATTGAACTTTAAGCTTTTATTAAGAACATTTTACAGATTAAAAACTACAAAAATTGTAGGATTTCGTTTTTTAATTTGGCTGCAGCAGAGATTTTCTTTCATCGGATTTCGAGAAAACAACGATTTTTGTCATTTATTTAGCTTTTAGGCAAATTTTTCTTTTTTCTTCTTTTAATTTCAAATGATTTTGGCCGGAATATAACAACACAAGATTAAGTATTTCAATCCTGAAAATTAATTAAGGTTATATGTCAAATTTGAGGACATTTTAATTTTGTTTAAACATATTAATATAACAGATATTCCTGAGTTAATATTAACTTCTTGATATTATTTTTCTAGATCTAAAAATAATATTCTTAATTTAATTTCAGAAAATTAACCCTTAAGTGCTGTTGTTATAAAAATCGGATAACGCGTTCAAAAGTTGTAATCATTTGAACATCATGTATTTTTCACAAATTTACTGAAAAAAATCAACTAAAACACCTAAAAAAGCGAAATGAGACTAATTTTACAAAAATTTTAAAACAGTAAATTTCGTGGTAGTCATGAGAATCTACAAACCGAATTTTGTCCAAATCCAGAGACCTTCTTCCGATGACTGTTCCGGTTCCCTTTGGAATGATTCTATGTATTTTATTTGTTACACAGGCCAACAATGAAAACACTTTTTCAATAACTTCAGCTAATTTCTGGGTGTTCTGATTTCGAAAAAAATAGCATAAAAGTCGATCACCCACCAATTTCTCACATTTCAATACTATCCCAGTTGGAAATATTATCAAGACGGCTTAGTGACATGTCGCTGTTACTGCTGAATTGCTGATCCGGTCCCATACAAAAACCTTTAGACACCTGATGACAGGCACGTAGCTAGGGGGGGGAGGGACTTGGGGGCTCGAGCCTCCCCCGAAATGATTTGACAAATTTTGAAACGTAACAAAATACATCGAAAGCAACAGCATTTTTTAAAAAATGTAATAAAAAATATTTATTTTTTGTTGAAATCAAATACCAAATGACCAAGTTTCTTAAGTTTTCATAAATAAAATAGACTCTAAATCATACATGGGACTAATTAATTAGGTGGACTAATTAATTGATGATTTCATTACCATTGCATTGATATCAATTGTAATGAAATTATTTTCATTACCATTTTTTTAATTAATGGTAATGATTCTAAAATTTAATTTCATTGATTAATGACAATGATTTTAAATTTCATTACCCATGATAATGAATAAATTAAAAAAAAATAATAGTCATTGAGAGAAAAACGCAAAAATGGAGTAAAACTCGCTGAAATCGAAGATGGAATATGACAATTCAGGCTCATGCTCATTTGAAATTAAATATTACTTTCTATTCCATTGTTATTTGAATGCAGGTAAAGTTTAACGGAATGGAATGGAAAATGGTAATGAAAAATTCCCATATATGCTCTAAATCCAATTGCGAAAACTGCTTTCTAAAAATAGCTTTATGGTGGCCATAGAAACTGTTTTTTATGTTTCTTTTTTGTAAAAATCCTGAATAGTTATGTGTGCTAGGCATAATCTTTTACTGAGAAAAAATTTATAAAATGTGACTGCAAATAGGAAACAGAGATTTTTTCGCAACTTTTAATTCATAAGTGGCTATTTTTTATTGTTACTACTAATACACCCAGAAAACAGTCTCAGTTGTGGCCACCGAATTTGTTGCCAATCGAATTCGTGCGGTTACGACCACTATCTTTATATTAAATTATATTTTTCGTCGTGAAAGCTAATATTCGGTTGTCTAATTCAATATTATGTTCCACATAAATATTATTATGTTCCACAAAATTTCATTGAAATTAAAAAAACTTTTTTCGAATTTTCTGGTATTGAACCCGGCCATTCAGGTTAATAGTTCACACTCTTACCCACTGCACCACAACTACTTTTAATTTTCTTAGCCATATTTACTATTTATACATATGAATATTTTATTTTAATTTAAAAAAAACATATAAATTTTTGTCTTTTCCGGGATTTATACTCGGAAATCCGGCGTACTAGGCCAAGTCTCTACCGACTACACCACAAACACTTATTAACTTTGAAATCTAATTTTGAATTTATATGTTTTGCTTGGAAAACAAATATAGTAAAAAATTCGTTTACCAATACCAAACAATAGTTGTGTGTGTTATCAATACAATCCACAATTCGGTTGGTTCTACAAAAACTCGACTTTAAGGTTATATTTGATTAGGATACCCGTATTTGTAGTTACCACTTTCGAATATTGAAATTTTTTTAATAAAGGTTATAGGTAACACCAATTTTCTTGTATATTCACTGAATAAATGGCTGCTTCTACTGCATAGAATTACTTAACTGATACTAATTTTAAAATTGATTGAAGATACCAATAATTTGTTAAAAGGATTGTTTTTAGTTCATTTTCCCTATTTTTAATACCTAGTAAAATATTTTTGGTGTAGTATTCAATTATAGGCAACTCCAAATAAAATAACGTCCTGGCAAATTCATTTTAATGGTTTTGATCGAATTCCAACAAATCTTTTTCTTGGGTGTAGTTTTCGACATATTTATTATATAAATATAAAATTTCGTCGTATGAACATAAAATTGATAAATTAACCTTCGGTTTTCCTTAAAAAATACAGGTTTCCTGCTTGCAGGCACAAGCTGTTTCTATAGGATGGTAATTTGGCATAATTCGACATTTTACAATTTTTTTTCCACCTAAGTCAAGCATTATAATGTTGGATTTTCATAATTCTTTTTAAAATTAAAATTATTAACTGTCCATGAAAAAGCGTACTTTAGGAGAAACAAGAAATTTATTCTGGAAGTGACTGTAAATTAAATACATATATAAATTCGGATTTGTCCCAAGAAGCTTCTTGCAGTATATTTAACAAAACTATATTATGCGGTTTTAGAAGATCCTGCAAAATTATCATCGCGGTCAGAATCAATGTTGCAAACGGGAAATGAAATTACACTGTTGCTATAACAAAACCCTCAAAGTGTTTTGCAAATCTAGCTCAGTTTTTAATTTAATGGCCTCTTGAAACATGTGAGAAATTTTTTCAGTTGTTTTTGCTGAATAAACAGCTGTCCAGCAGAATCTGTTTGCTAAACGTTAGAAAGATACAAACAGCAAGAAAAAATCTGTTTAATTTACAAAATTTCAGCTATATTTTAGTTAATCGAGAATGAAAATTTACCCTTCTAAAATATGCAAAAAATTTACTGGAAATTAGTCGACTAAACCATCACAAAGAATTTAAAATTTTTTCTTTGATATTCTTAATGCGAATAAAATCTACACTGCAGAAAGCAGTCTATTTTCTAGGAAATATTTCTGTTTATTGCAGCAGGAGAGTTCATTTTTTGTATTCAACTCAATTAAATTTAAACATAAATTAACTTTTGAATATATAACAATTTTTTACTGTTTTTTTTATACTAATATTCAGCACTATTTTTTTAGTCAATATTAGCAAGGTAAATTTGCAATTCAATTAACGAAATTTAACTCAAATATTACTAAAACAGTTGAATTTTTGCTGTAATTATCTTACTAATATCTAGCAAACAGGATTTACTAATTTCAAAAGCTTTCTGTGCAGGGCCCCTTTTAACTAATCTTGAGTACCTTTTTTGCTATTTTTTCAGGATTTTTCTATCAGTATAAGATTATATTATGTCAGTGGTTTGTTTGATAATTCCGAATAAAATAAAAGAACCGAAAAGAACAGTTGAAATTTAACTTATTCATGAACGCGAGAGATGTGCAACATTTTTGGGCTTTCGCGCCACACAGATATTTGAAGAGGACATAAAATAAAAAAGAAGAGGTCATAAATGCAAACTCCTCTGGAATTTTACTTTAATTTTGCGTTGGAACCATCGGGCTTGAAATTATTGTTGCGCTTTGGAATTAGTCTAAAATCATATTGGAATGGCGCACTCTATTGGAAATCAAAATAATATTGATATAATTTACTTTTAATATTTAACCTTTCCGATAATCTATAAAATTGTAATAAAACCCCAGCAAAAAAAGAGATGCCGAAGCAGTAGAAAAAGCACTACAATTGATGATCTAGATGTATGTCCTTCTTTTGTAACATAAACACTAATGATTTTAACATTGAGTTGTCATATGAGAGGAGTACTCCAACTACAACATTCTTCGCAAAAAAATTATGTTTTTTTATTTTACAAAAGTTTTTTATTGCCGCCATCGGGTATCGAACTTGCGACCTCACGATTGATAGTCTAGAGCTCTACCGCTGAGCTATTCTTTGATATGAAAGTTGAGTGACATAAAAACACCACTTTGTTACTGCGAGGCATTGTTCCTTATTCTCTTCAATAAAAGTACTTTTTAAACAAGTGTAAAATGTGCACTCCAATTCAATATTGTTTTCGGTACTATTTTTACAGGTGCATAAAAAGCAAATTCTCAACATTTTTTTTATATATACATATTTTTAAAAATTAAAAAAAATATTGCATTTAAACAAATTAATTATAAATATCACTGTTCAAGTTGTAAAATGGTACTAACGTGAAAACCATATGGTTGTGTTTGGATGAGCCCCCTGACTACTACTCCACCGATGAAAGTGCCAATTTGGCTCATTGGGAAAAATTTATGGCGTTTTTTTTGAATTTCGGTCAATTCGAAAATTTTGGCCATTTTCAGCCCATTTAAGTCGCTTTTCCTTTTTTTTCACCATTAGAACGCACATTTCAACTGAGAAAATCAAAATTTTTAGCCTATTTTCATGATTTTTGCCCATTTTTCATAGATTTTCCCCATTTTTGTGCTGTTTTTATGCGCTTTTTTGTAGTTCTTGCGCAAACTTATCGACATAATTCTTACCGTTTTTCGTTTTTACAATATATTATGCAATATTATTGCCATTTCAAGCAACTCAACACACTTTTTAAATACAAAAACCATCGTTTTTTACGCTTTTTCGGTAATGTGCGTGGACAATTAAAAGGAAAAAGGAAAGTGTACTTTTTTAATTATTTGGGTTTTTTCAGTTGGCTACCTGCATGATTTTTTTACACACATTTTTTTTACACAAACGCACACGAATCAGGTATATAGCCACCCTTAAAAGATGCGCCAATTCATAAGTACCTCTCAGTAAAATATTGAAACTTACGTAGTATTTATAGATGTTCATTGATCGATTTTTGTCATTCAACAAGTGTCTCCGAACGCGTAAAGTACGATTTTTTTAAAGTGACGAAAAAGTAATAAAAGTATAAATAAAGTTACCAGTTTGAAGTGATTAATTTTTACGGTAAAAAATGGATGAATGAATGAATAAAATAGCTTGTTTATCGCACACAGACAACAGATTCGTTGTGGCAACCGAATTTGTTGTCAACCGAATTTGGGTAGTTACATGTACTATCACATTATTCGGTTGAGGCTGCCGATATTTGTAGTTATACCTACTATATTTTCGAACATGAAAATGTTGGTCCAACCGAATTTATTTGGTATTCTGTGGTATTCGGTGGAATCAACTGAACTTAAAAAAGAGATGCAAATAAAATAAAACACCATTTCCAATCATTTTTAAATTCTTTTATTAAAAAATTTAAGTTATTTCCCAAATAAAATAATAAATAACATATGTATGTAAATAAGTATTACAAAACTTATCAAATTCTGAGGTAGTTTTCTGTAGAAAAGCCTTCAGATTCAGAGGACTTTTTGCTACAAAAAATCCTCAAATCCGAAGAATATTTCCGTAAAAACCAATCCTAGGATTCGGAAGCCTGTTTCCTAAATAAATTCCTCTAGAAAGCTCCTCAGATTCTGAGCACTTTCTCCTAAAGAAAACCCGACAGATTCTGGGGGAAAAAGTCCTCAGAATCTATAAGTTTTTCTGTGGGATAAAGTTTTTATTTATAATCTGAGGTTTTTTTCTGAAGAAAAAGTTCTATGGAAAAAATCCTCTGAACCGGAGGCTAGGACATGAGATGGTTTCTCAAGCAAAACACAAAAATCTAGGTTTTTACCTTTTTTACGTTTTAGCTTTCAGGCAAGAATCCACTACAAAATCGATTTTCGGATAGCCTTCCTTTCGGAAATATAAATTTCCTGCTGGCATCAAAATTATTTTGAAATTTTTGGAAACCGATGTTACAATTTTATTGCTTTATTTGTTTTTTTAATTTGCTTTTTTATAATTTGTTTGACATCTTTTATTTTTTTACAGTTAATTGTTCTATCCAAATAATAATTGGTTAGCACTGCCGAATTTGTTCGAAACAGTTTGTTGTAAATGACGAATTAAAAAAGTTTAGGAATTAATATTTGAATTTATTTTTTACCACTGAATTATAGTTGTAACATCCGAAAAATTGGGACATATATATATTTTGTTAATTTTAATATGATTGTGATTATGGAATTGTTTCGAAAAAAATATATTTTCTCGTAATTGGTTATGAACACCGATTTAAATATTACAGAACATTTCAGTCAGTTGTGAATTTAGAAAATGTTCTTTCAACACAAAATATTAATTATATCCATAAATTTTAGATAATTGGAAATAATATTAGGTGTTTTTAATAGAATCTTGATGGTTTTGATGGTTTCCTAACTGAATCGTTCTCTGTGTGCGTGTGTAGCACGTTTGTATGATTGGCGAACAGGTCGGCGGGAAAGCATGCCATATGGAATACCGATGATTTGGTCAGAGCCAGTCGACCACGAAAAAAACATGTGCTACGTATGTAAAAATAATGTTGTGGGTATGAACAGAAGAAAGGCGATGGAATATATTTACCAAAGTGTTCCGTCAGCTCAAACCACTCTTCCCCATTCTCCGCCAGTGCCAATCCCGAGAAAACCGAGTCCAACTGAAGAATACATCCCACCATCTTTTTTTTCGGAGCCAGAATCTAATTTTTCTTTGTATCAGCCATCAAATATTACGCCACCATGCAAACACATTGAAGTTACACAACAGCGCTTGAACATAATGTCAAGACAACTAAAGTTGTCACAAAATAAAACCATAATTCTTGCTTAACATCTTAAAGCTGTGAACATCCTGTCACCAGAAGTTAAAGTGTTCGGTTCGCGTGGTCGACAGCATAAATTTCTACCGTTTTTTACTCGCAACGAAAACAATTCATTTACGTACTGTAATGATATCGATGGTTTGATGTCGGCCATGAATTACACGTACAATGCGGACCAATGGCGGTTGTTCATCGATGGATCGAAGAGCAGTCTCAAGGCTGTGCTGCTGTATTTCGATAATACAAAAAACTCTGTGCCAATTGCGCTTGCCGTGAAAACAAAGGAAACGTATGATTCCATGAAACTAATCTTGGATTCTGTGAAATACCATGAACATTGTTGGAAAATATGCGCTGATTTGAAAGTGGTTGCACTTATCTGTGGCCTTCAAACTGGTTACACTAAAAATATGTGCTACTTGTGTACGTGGGATTCGCGATATACACCACAGTATCAAAAACTAGATTGGTTACCGGAAACAAATCGTCTAATCGGGCAGCAGAACGTTATCCACGAGGAGTTGGTGCCGATGGATAAGGTATTGCTGCCACCATTGCACATTAAACTTGGGTTAATGAAGAATTTCATCAAAGCGTTACTGGTGCGTGGAAATAGATTGGATTTTGGACGATTGGAGTACATTTTTCCACGCTTGAGTGAAGCGAAAATTAAAGAAGGTAAATAAATATTTGGAATTCTTTTTCCGCCAAACAAAGATGAAGTATTCTTGAAAGTTTTTATATAAAATCATATATTTATTTCAAGTGTGAAGGAAATCCTTCATCATTCGCAAACTGATGAAGGATGAAGACTTCAACAATGTCCTTCAAGAGGAGGAACTCATCGCTTGGGATAGCCTGAAAGCAGTGATCGAAAAAGTTCTCGGCATTCATCGAGTGGACAATTGGCGTGCCATTGTTGATGATATGCTGCAATCTTTCGAAAACATCGGTGTTCGAATGTCGTTGAAAGTGCATTTCATGCATCACCACCAGGATCACTTCGCGCGTCAGTTGCCGTCTGAATCAGACGAGCATGGGGAACGTTTCCACCAGGTATCAGCATAGTTGGAACACTGGTATAGTGGAAAAAATTAGATTCACTTTTGGCAGATCTTTGCTGGAATTTGTTAATGGAATTGGAGGATAACGAATGATATTCCATTGCTTATTTCTCTATTTCAATTGCCAATTTAAAATGAATTACATTAATACGGAGAAACACGCATTTCCATTAATTTTTATACCGAAAAAATATATTCAACCACAAAAAATTTATTTAAATCAATAAAAACCCCGAAAATCATCCGAAAAAGCGTAAAAAACGATGGTTTTTGTATTTAAAAAGTGTGTTGAGTTGCTTGAAATGGCAATAATATTGCATAATATATTGTAAAAAGGAAAAACGGTAAGAATTATGTCGATAAGTTTGCGCAAGAACTACAAAAAAGCGCATAAAAACAGCACAAAAATGGAGAAAATCGATGAAAAATGGGCAAAAATCATGAAAATAGGCTAAAAATTTTGATTTTCTCAGTTGAAATGTGCGTTCTAATGGTGGAAATAGTAATTGTGAGCCGTATAAAGATAACACAAAAAATTTTGAATACAGGAAAAGCGATTTAAATGGTCTTAAATGGTCTGAAAATGGTCAAAAATTGACGAATTGACTGAAATTCAAAAAAAACGCCATAAATTTTTCCCAATGAGCCAAATTGGCACTTTCTTCGGTTGAGTAGTAGTCAGAGGGCTCATCCAAACACAACCATATGGTTTTCACGTCAGTACCACAAATTTCGTGTTAAAAACTTGAACAGTGTATTTAAAAAAAATTTATAAAATAAGAAAAAAATGGGTAAAAATAAAAAGTATTAGTCCCGCCGAGAATCGAACCCGCGATCCTCTGTTTGGAAATGCCAAATAATACGAAAATCACTTTTAGAGCATTTACTCTTTAGAAGCAATACTTAAGTACTTTTTTGGATGTTGTTCAGAAGTTATTCTAAAAAAGCTGTAAAAATAAACTAATGGATACTTTAGAAGCAATGAAAGAAGTCTTTTGTTGATGTTGTTCAGATTAACTTCTAAAAATGCAGTAAAAATACAATAACAGATACCTACTTGTGAAGCAGTGGAAGACGTGATTTGTAAAGCATTACATCCAAGTTTTATTGCTGGGACAAGAAACCGCACAAATTAATTAAAAATTTGTCCAAAAAGTATTAAAATCTAATTTCACTGTTAAAATCAAGTAACAGAACTATGGGATACAGTATTTAAATTATTTAATCCATTTTTTACCAACATATCTCTAAAGACACATCTACCTATCCTTCTACGAAATTTTGTCAGAAAATTCGCACGGAGTCCATGCTTGGCAGAAAATGGCTAAAACAATATGCTCTATATCACAAACGGATTGCAGAAAATTTTAAATATTGACAAAAAACTGAAATTTTTAAAATTGAAATCACCTGGAAATCAAATTACACTTGAAATATATAATTTAGTTTAAAACTTAGAAAATGCGTTAGAAATTAAATTTTCCTTTATGGTTATTATCCACTCTTATTTGTAATATTAAACAAGTTTTAAAAACTTTTAGGCCCTTACAGATATTTTTGGATTCTTACGGATATTTTTATAAAATTTTCTGACTCTGTCTACTATTAACTTCTCTTTTTACTATTGAAACAAATTTTAAAAGGGACAGCTGGTGGAATGATAAACAAATAACACCATTGTGAAAATTCTAAATTTTAATTAAGCAAAGAAATATACAAAGAAATCTTCTGTATATAAAAATTAACTGAACGAAGTCAAAAAGCTTTTAAATGCAAAAAATATGTGTTTCTGTGCGATTTTTCAGACTAAAACTATGCGCATTTTAATTTTTTTTCTGGGTTAGAAAAGTGATTTTGTGCGTTCCCGTACTTTTGGGTAATTTTGTCTTTTAGATTTTGTGATTATTCTCATTTTATTGAACTTTACACAAAAAGTAAAGGAGCACACTTAACTTAAAATAACGAGCTTTTTTTTAAATTTTATAAGCTTCCTCAGTAAACAAAAAAAAAAACGGGAAAAATTAACAAAACATTTTTGAGAAGCCCCCCCCCCCCCCCGAAATAAATTCCTGGCTACGTGCCTGCCTGATGACATTTTCATACAAATGTAAAAATGTCATCACGACAAATCATCAATTGGCCTTTACGCGGATTACTTGATGACATATCCTTAAGGCGTCTGGAGGAATTGTTTCCAAAAAAGCGGATGATACCTCATGACTATTCAGCAGTAGTGACTTATTCAAAAAAAACTACAAATGAATACGTTTATGTAAATTTTCCTGAAGAAAATTTGGAATATTTTTCGTCTGAGAACTTTTTTTATGAAAAGTTGTCAAACTATATAAAAGAATTTTTAAAAAAAATTAACTTTAACTAAAAATCGGTTGTGATACTGTTTTTGATAAGAAAATTTTTTTATATCATACAATTGTAAAAATCAAAGGTTCTATATTTAGGTCGAAGACTTTAAAAACTACATTTTTAGAATAGGGTAGAGGGGGGTTCCTTCGCCAGTGGGGCACATATACTAATCCCATTTTTCTCCGATGTTAAGGTAGATCAAAAATTGGAAAAAATATATTTTGTGCATTTTTTAATTACCTTTCCTTGACATCCACTTTGACGAATTTGCAATGTGGTCGCAGACAGACGTGTTGTTGTGTTTTTTGGAGTGCCAAAAAAATAATTGAAAGCAACTACATTTTGCAATAACTTCCTCAAATCGTGTGATAAAAAAATAAATTTTCATTATGTTAGACCTATGATCCTACACAGAAAGAATTTACAAAATTCTAATTAAATTTTTAAACACCTTTCTCATACCAAATTTGTAAATACAAAAAAAAAATTTGTAAATTCAAAAAAATTTGATTTTATTTTTGTAACATTGAATTTTTATTTTTAAACAATTTTTATATGAAAGATAACAAATCACAAACGAGTTACAAATATTTTAAACAAAAAATTTGTTGGGAATAAAATTTTAACTTAAAAGAAAATATGATTGCTATCGGATCAGATCACCTAATCACAGTGTCATCACTGTCCAAAGTCTCGTCACTATTATTAATTTGTTAATGCCTATTTTTCTTGTTGTTTTTATTATTATTTTGTAATTTTTGTCTTTGCTCCGTATGTGTACGTACTGTGTGTTATTTTAGTTAATAACATAACAGTGACGTCAAATATGCATATTTGTTATTGGATGCTTTTAGTTTAGCTAAAAGTAATGGCCTAATTATTTGTCTTTTGTTCTTTACTTTATTTTTTTTAATGCTCTTTGTGGTTCAACTACTTTGTATTTAGTTAAATGTTGTTTTTTCAAGTGCGTCGTAGACCAAATACAATTAATATTGTAATTAATATGTATTTTTATTAATTCTAATTTAGTAGGTTTGAGGTTAAGAAGAAGAATAAACATTTTCTTCAAAAGTTATAAACACATTAAATTTGCAAATCAGACTAGATCCAGTTTCTGCCTTTTTTATGGACAGGCTTCATCAGTGATTTTCCATTAAATTGTATTATTGTTTATATTTTTATTGTCAGATTGTCTCTATATGAATACTTTCAGAAGTGATCAAACAGACATATATATGTATATTGTATATTAGGCCGGGTCGATTTGTGGGGAGGCAAAAAAATTGCCCATGGCTCAGGGAAAATCGTATTCTAGGGATCAAAATAAGAAACTTTGCCGAAGGAATCATACCTCTATAACGAATTCTACTACCCCCCAACTGTTGACTTTTGTCCCGTAGGGTCAAGTTTTGAAAAATCACACATTGACCCATTTAGAGTGCCCCAATCGAGTCCAAATGTATGACCGACCCCCACTAACTTTGGAGGGCCGATCCACCCATGCCAGTGGCACACCCCCTGGAACTCCCCTGGGGGGTTCCCCATACAAACATTTTAAAAAATCACCATTTTTGGCACTTTATTTTATTATTTTTTATTTATTTTATTTATTTTTATTATTTTATTTATTTTTTCTCCTTAGAAATTTATTTAGTCAGAACATATGTAAATGAAAAAATTAATTTAACTTAGTAATAGAAAAGAAAAAATAAAAAATTACTGTTTGAAGTCTTTTTTGCTTTCAAGTCTGGGCAATTTCGCACGGCTCTCTAATGTCGTCGCCATAACAGCCTCTACATTTTCCGGTATAACTCGTTTGGAAACGCTAGCTAGCAATTGAACGTGTCGTTCTGTTTCTTGTATGTGTGATGGAATTTTTGGATCATTAAACGGTGGATCATCTTGATTTAAATATTCTTTCAAAGTATCGTATGGAATGTTTCGCGTGAATGGTGGTTCAAATACGTCATTTATGTCATTCATATTGATCATTTCCGTGTAACTTGTGCAATAAAAGTTTATATCTGGTTTTTTATAAGCTCTAAGTCCCGTTGGGTCGTCAACATCGGTTCGATAGCGTAGAATTATCTTGATAGCACAGTCGCGCTTTTCTTTGCTATCATCAAACAACATTGATAACAAGATATTTTCCGAATGCGCATAATATGAATTATCTGTAATTACTTTATTGACAATTTTGCGTAAACGAGGTTCTAGAAATCTTGACCAACTAATGAATTTGAACGACAGAGCTGTAATACTTGATATTGAAGTACATTGGCACATAACATGTAATTATAAATTCAACCAGTATTCTTAAATTTGCATCTGGATTTTCCGTTGTCACATATAATCGTAATAGTCTAGCGGCCTTGGTGAGCCACCGAGAATGTACAATTTTCCCTGGTTTGATGTTTGCCAGATCCACTGAAACCACGCCGCTAGAAATTGCATGGGCCATGTCGTATAAGTACTTGGAATCGGTGGAAAATTCAATTTTTTCTGGAGCAGGGGGCATATTTTTCAACTCAATTTTCTGAAAGCCGTCCACCACCTGAAAATATATAAAAATAAAACAATTAAAAACGGTTGACAATTATAATAAATGAGTAATAGCAATAACTTACCGGAAGAGTTTCACAAGCTTCGATTTGACGGCTCAATTTTCCGGTTGCCGATCTTGGTCCAGTGCTGGTTGATTTATCCAAAGCTTCAAACAAATGCCGAAACGGAAGTTCGTTGAAGTGTAGAAGGCAAACGAATCAATGCAATGGTCTTTTTAACAGCAATTCGAATCGTCGTATAATTCCACCGTTTGGGCCAGTGTTTGTTGGCTCACCGTCAGTGCATATGCCAATTAATGCATCCAGTGATATATTTTTATCGTTGAAAAAATCATTTAATTTGGTTGTTTTGTATTCAGCGGTTTCATGTTCCAGTCTTACGTAACCAATCAATTCAGAATTCGGTTCTCTCAAAATAACAAGATGAGGTTCTTTTACCATTCTAGTATGATACTTCTCATCAATTGTATCGTATCTCTCGTTAAAGTATCATCTTTTCTGCCATCGAATGAAAATGCTAACAAATTGGTATCATCTAACCGTTTGCGAAGCACTTCTTGTCTGCATTTCTCTTTTTCTCGGCGAACTTTCGATTTATCCATGATGAGAGGTTTGCCATGGATATCTTTCATTTTAAAATCTTGGAAAAGAGCTGTTCCCATTGCTGATGCTACTCTATCAGGCACGCCAAATCTGTCACATACCAAGGCAAAGTTAAAACAATCGTATCTATGTGTGTATTGTGAACTTGTGCTTATATCCAAATCTTCTTGAACCGGTGGCGGTGCGTATGTTGAATCATCGGGATCTTGGTATGTTGGCATTGATGACATAGACGTTGCTCCTTGCTCTTCAATTTCCATCGCAAATCCATACATTGTTAGACTTCTCTGATTATGTTGATCGTGCATAAACTCTTTGAGGCGTTCGGGAACCAAACCGCATGCACATGGAGCTGCCTTCAAATCGCATTTACATGTTCCAATGAAAAAAATTGTTTCCAGAGATTTTACATACTCTGTAAATTGTTGGGGTTTGTTTCTTCTCTTGATTTGCTCTTGATATTTGTCAAGCAATCTATTCAATTTATTACATACACTTTTTTTCAGCATTATTTCCATACCAAGTTTTTCCCAAATTCCAATCAACTTATCTTGTACTTGAATAGTGAATGTTTTATAGGACAACTTTTTTTGTTCGCTCAAGTAAAAATAATATCTCAAGATATCCAGATGGGTTGGTAAATTAAGATCAGTCAAATCAGTAGACACACCAAAAACAGTAACATCATGCCTGGGTATATGACTCATTGGGTTTTCGATAGTTGTTGATGTTGTTATTGCTTCATCTTGCGGTGTAGAGGATGGTGGATTCATTGTAAACTTCTTGATTTGGAATGATTTTTTTTTTAAATATTTTTTTATCTCAAATTAGCACTTCACACTTGGAGTTCTTCACAACGACTTAATGCATTCACAAAAACTGTTGCGTTATATATGGTCTAGGAGACGAGGTAATAAGAATGAAATGGTAATTTCAATTCTACCTGTAACCGATTTTGTTGTCAAAACTGCCCATAAAGTACTTACATGTAAATTAAACGTTAATCTGACTACAAATTCTGTTAAGCAAATGCGCCTTTTATTACTTCTGGAAAATCCTTTATGATAATTTTATGCTCAATTCTACCTGTAACCGATTTTGTTGTCAAAACTGCCCATAAAGTACTTACATGTAAATTAAACGTTAATCTGACCACAAATTCTGTTAAGCAAGTGCGCCTTTTATTACTTCTGGAAAAAAAAAAAAACTTCTTGATTTGGAATGATTTTTTTTTAAATATTTTTTTATCTCAAATTAGCACTTCACACTTCGAGTTCTTCACAACGACTTAATGCATTCACAAAAACTGTTGCGTTATATATGGTCTAGGAGACGAGGTAATAAGAATGAAATGGTAATTTCAATTCTACCTGTAACCGATTTTGTTGTCAAAACTGCCCATAAAGTACTTACATGTAAATTAAACGTTAATCTGACTACAAATTCTGTTAAGCAAGTGCGCCTTTTATTACTTCTGTAAAATCCTTTATGATAATTTTATGCTCAATTCTACCTGTAACCGATTTTGTTGTCAAAACTGCCCATAAAGTACTTACATGTAAATTAAACGTTAATCTGACCACAAATTCTGTTAAGCAAGTGCGCCATTTATTACTTCTGGAAAATCCTTTATGATAATTTTATGCTCAATTCTACCTGTAACCGATTTAGCTTAAGTAAGTTTACGACATGCACCTGTGTCTTGTGGTGGCTTAAAAAACCCACACAACCTATTTTACGACCTGCAACAGAACGACACGTTCAATTGCTAGCTAGCGTTTCCAAACGAGTTATACCGGAAAATGTAGAGGCTGTTATGGTGACGACATTAGAGAGCCGTGCGAAATTGCCAAGACTTGAAAGCAAAAAAGACTTCAAACAGTAATTTTTTTTATTTTCTTTTCTATTACTAAGTTAAATTAATTTTTTCATTTACATATGTTCTGACTAAATAAATTTCTAAAGAGAAAAAATAAATAAAATAATAAAAATAAATAAAAAATAATAAAATAAAGTGCCAAAAATGGTAATTTTTTAAAATGTTTGTATGGGGAACCCCCCAGGGGAGTTCCAGGGGGTGTGCCACTGGCATGGGTGGATCGGCCCTCCAAAGTTAGTGGGGGTCGGTCATACATTTGGACTCGATTGGGGCACTCTAAATGGGTCAAAGTGGGATTTTTCAAAACTTGACCCTACGGGACAAAAGTCAACAGTTGGGGGGTAGTAGAATTCGTTTTAGAGGTATGGTTCCTTCGGCAAAGTTTCTTATTTTGATCCCTAGAATACGATTTTCACGATGGGCGATTATTAAATCGACCCGCCCTATATATATATATATACAATGTATATACAAACATTCTACTTTAGATTTCCTGTTTATCTTCTTATTTCCTCCGTGTCACCTTTTAGTTTTTTAATCAGTATCGTCTTAACTATCGAAAATAAAACAACTTTAAAATTAAATTATCGTGGTTTGGTTTTTTTATTTAAATATTAAGTTTAAACTACGTTTTACGAAATTAAAACGTTCCGAAACTACGAGTGACAAAAACGAAGAACATGTTGGGATGTAATGATCAGTGCCATTGCAATATAAGCAGGCTGAATTGGCCTTTGAATTTAAAAAAGTGTTTCCTGGTCGGTTCGACTTTGGCTTTGAACCACTAGGTTTAATCCCCGATTCAACTTTATTTCCATGGCTTTCCAAAAATTGACAACGATTACTTAAAATGTTGTAGCAGGTATCCCAGGTAGGAAACGATTTAAAGTCTTTTTTTTCATAATTATTTTGCTTGGTACCCTCGTCCAACTTCAACAACAACTTGTGGATTATAATCGCATTCATGACATCCATTTCAGAACCGAGCGACAACAGAGAACCATGAATAGCCGAAACAGTGTCGATGATGTTTCCCAATGAGACGCAGTTACCCTTGGACATTTGAGAAACATTAAAGAGAGCAGTAATATGTTCCAAAAATATAAGTACCTTGTTATCGTATCGTTCCTGTAACCGTTCCAGGGCCTTTGGGTAATTATCATCAGTAACCAGGAACGGCTCCACCACAGCTAGAGCAGGGCCAGAAAGACAGTTCAGCAAATAAATAGTTGAATTTGTCCACTGGAATTATTAACGAATTCTCATGGACCATATTATTAAACGTTGTTATAAATCATTGAAAATCAGCATATTTTCCGTCGAATCGGGGCAACTTCAACGAGGGCAAACGAGATTGATGTGGCTCTCCAGCCATCTCTGCTGATCAAACTAATTTACATATTTATGGAGTTCCTGATCAACCAACACCATCCTCATCAAATGATGTCCTTAACCAAGGGATTACATTATACCAACTTCAGTGGTTCTCATCAAAGACAATTTTGGTTCATTTCAACCGGTAAGAGTACTACTTGATTCGTATTCTGAAATCAACTTTATTACAGAAGAAGTTGCTAAGAGGCTTAAACTAAAATTTCAACCGCATTCTCAAGGTGTTTCTGGTATCGGAAATACAAACAAACCGCAAGTTTTTTGTTACATCAAATTGGAAAATTCCTGAAACGGTACAGGTTGCTGACCCGTTGTTCTACAAACCACAGCGATTCAATTTGTTGGTTAATTCTGAGGGATTTTTTACTATGTTACTGGATGGACGAATTTCTTTGGGACAAGGCATGCTGGATTATTGGTGGCAAATTTACCTCTCAAGTAGCTTCGTCGGCTCCCAGGTAGAAAAATACAAACGGTACAATGTCGGCCCGGTATTGGAGACGGTAGTACATGTACTGGCAATGCGTCGGATTTCCAAATTTCACTATACTGGCATGTTGTCGAAATGATAACACCAATAAACGTTTGGCCGTAGTTATTTCCCAATGTTGGCGCAGGCTTGGGATTTTATTTTTTTGGTATTATCCCAGTACATTTAATAACAAATTTAGTAGTTTGTTAGTACTTTACTGTCCTCTTATTGTACATCACGAAATTTCACAAGAAATTAATGGCGATTTCTCTCTTAAATAAATAATTGTGTAACATATGTAAAAATACCTAAAAATTATAAAATTGTTAATTTTAATAAATTAAAAAAAGCTCGTTAATTTTCAGAAAACAGTACTGGTAAGTAGTAGTGGTTTGGTTTTAAGTAGTACCGCCATTTCGTAAAAAACAGTGCTCTCCCAGTACAATTTTTGTTGTAACGTCAGCAATCTCTACCTGGGCTCTTACATGCCACTTAGCTCTTTACTCTTCGACGGAAACGTTAGACAACACTTTGAAAAATTTTGGGAAGTTGAAGAATATGCCAGTGGTTCCCTAACTTTTAATGAAGAAGAGCAAAGGTGCGAACAACATTTTGTAGACAATGTTATTGTTAATGCTGATGGTCGTATACAAATCAGATTGCCTTTTAAAGTTAATCCGAATTATTTGGGTGAGTCTTTTGAAATTTCTCGTAGAAGAATTTTGTCACTCGAACGCAGATTAGAGCGTGACCCTATGCTAAATTCAATGTATGTCGATTTTATAAACGAATATATGGCACTCTGTCATATGTCAACCTACAATCAGTCCGTTGCACAGCCGAATTATATTATACCACACCACTGTGTATTAAAACCTCAAAGCACTACAACTAAACTTCGTGTTGTCTTTGATGCGTCGGCTCATACGTCTTCTAATCGTTCCTTGAATGAAGTTCTCATGGTTGGCCCGACAATACAACAAGATTTGATTACAACTTTATTTTCTTTTCACTTGAATCGATTTGCTCTCACTGCTGACATATCTAAAATGTACCGCCAATTTGTTTTTGATCAACGCGATCGTAAATTCCAAATGGTTCTATGGAGAGCTAATAAAAAAGACAAACTCAACGTATTTCAACTAAATACAGTTACTTATGGGCTCTTAGCAGCCCCGTTTTTAGCAATACGAAGTTTGTTTTATATTGCCAACTGGGTATGATGATTGCGAATCATCATACCCAGTTGGCTCTCAAGTACTTCGTGAAGATTTATACGTGGACGACGTTCTAACTGGCTCAGATAGTTTGGAAGGGTTAAAGTCAAAGAAAACAGAAATTATAAAAATTTTAAGTTTGCATGGTCTTCAGCTGGCAAAATGGAACAGCAATTGTCTTGAATTGGTATCAAAGTCAGATGAAGACGTCGTAATTAAAACTGGCGAAAACGACGTGACTAAAACACTTGGTATGTCATGGAATCCCAAAAAAGATAACTTTTTGTTTCGTTTTGATTTTTCCGATGTAATTTGCCCCACCAAACGTTCAGTTTTATCGATCGTAGCTAGAATTTTTGATTTATTGGCCTATTGAGCCCTATTGTTATTCGTTGTAAAATGTTGCTTTAAGAAATGTGGGTACAAAACATCGGTTGGGATGAACCTCTCGACTCTAATCTTACAAAACTTTGGCTTCAAATTAAGGAAGATTTATCGAACATTCACAGTATAGAAGTACCTCAATATGTATTAACTACAGAAAATACACTCGGCGAAATACATGGCTTCTCAGATGCTTCGCAACGTGCTTTTGGATGCTGCATTTATTTTCGTGTTTGTATAAATGGCTCGTACAAAACAACTTTGTTGATTGCCAAATCAAAAGTAGCTCCAATAAAGGCACAATCATTGCCTCGACTCGAATTAAGTGCTGCGGTTTTGCTGAGCAAAACATGGTCCAAACTTAAATCTAAAATCATTAAATTTGTATCTTCTACTTCCTTTTGGACAGATTCGAAAATCGTTCCACAGTGGCTAAAATTACACTCATCAACACTTAATTGCTTTGTGGGCAATCGAATTTCGGAAATTCAGGAGCAAACACGAAACATTCAATGGAGACATGTTCCATCAAAAAGCAATCCTGCAGACATTGTATCCCGTGGTTGCAGTGCAGCGGAATTACCAACAACAATTTGGGTCAATGGTCCTCAATTTCTATTCAAGGATAGTACTGGTTGGCCTGCAAACTTAATAGACAGCGATACAGAGATTTTGGAACGAAGAAAAGCAGCTGTCTTTAAATGCACCACAAATGATCCTTTATATATAATTGATTCTATTATCAATAAGCATTCTTCATATTATAAAATTATTAGAATACTTACATTTTTCGTATTTCCAACAGATCGCCAGTAGATCGTTCACTTAACACCAAAGACATTATTCATCTTCAGGCCACCGAGTTGGAAAGCACCTTTTGGAAAATCGTTTCGCATATACAGCGTACCATCTTCGGCGCTGAAATCGATGCTATTTCAATTTAGTTCAGCCGTCACTACAAAAATTGGCTCCATTTATACAAGAAACTAAATTGGATAACAAAGAAGTTCAGCTAATTCGAGTTGGCGGACGATTATCAAACGCACCCATACCATATGATGCACGATTTCCAGCATTATTACCAAAAGATCACAGATTTGTAAAATTGTATGTTGAGCATTTGCATCTATCCTGTGAGTGGTTAAATCAAGACTTGTCACAGGATTGGTATAATTTACCATTGCTGTGGGTTAAGCAGTGACAATTATACTAAAAGGACTAGTCCCATGACTGGTGAAACGGTGGCATACTTAATCATCCTCAAAGTACCTATCCCGTGACTGGTAAAAAGAGGACGTACCACTAAATTGCCCTCAAAGTACGTATCCCGTGACTGGTTAAAGAAGGACTTGCAGCAGGATTGGTTTACTATTGCTGTGAGTTAAGCAGTGTCAATTATACTTAAGTGACTGGTGAAATGATGATATACCACTGAATTGTCCTCAAAGTACCTATCCCGTGAGTGGTTAAAGATGGTCTTGTCGCAGGACTGGTATAATTTATTATTTCTATGGGTTAAGCGCTGTCAATTATACTTAAAGGACTGGCCCCAAGACTGGTGCAAAGAGGACATATCACTTAACTGGATAAGTGTGTTATAAAAAAACCCACAAGTAAGACTTTATTTTTTTTTTTAAATAGAAGCAACACTCAGGAAATTCTTCCTATTAATTAACGTGTTGCTTCCTTTGGAAAGGGGATAGAGAAGAAGTGAAAGGTGGTGAAAGATGAAGGGCTTCAAATATGGCAGCACTGTAATTGCGCGAGATGTTGAATTTTAGAACAGTTGTTGCGCTCCATCTGATGGTGATTTGGCGAAATTGGTTGAAGTTTTTAGTTCATAGCCCTGTTATATTATTTTACTTCGGTGGGGTTAAGTGCTATGGGAACACCGAAGGAGGACGCTGCGATATGTATGAGGGATAGAAAAACGCATAAATATTTATATTTTTCATAAATTGATGTTGCCTTGGTTGTGGATCGGACCCGCAACCTCACGTGTAACAGTCCAACGCGCTAACCATTACATCACAACGCCCACAATTGGTCGGTTTCCCAGTACACTGATAGAATTATCCTTCATGACGAACAATTTCATATAATTTTTTCGTAAGTTCAATGAAGAATTTCGTTAGAATTTCTAGTTCTAAGCACTTGGAGTTTTCTTTAAATTTTAGCATCAAGAACCCTGAGCTTTTTGCTAACAACTTCAGCTCCAATCTTTTGGAGGATTTTACAGAAATTCTAGAATATGTAAAAGGTTCGACGCATATATATATCTTATATCTTAAAAGAACATCTTAAAAAAGGAATATGTATTTCATATTTTATTTCCGTGAAAAAATATACCAAAATTCTTCAAAAAAAAAAACAAATTTTTATATTTTAATTTGTTGACAAATGAAATTATTTGTGCTTTTTATTACATAACAATTTTGTCAAGGTATTGCTGTGACAATTTTACTTACATTTCCAAAACCATAACAATTTCCATTCACCTCAGTTTTGTCACTGTTTTTGTCAGTTTTGTAATGGTACTGGTTCTGTATCAGTTCCTTTTAAATTAGTTGGGTGACCTGTCACAAAATACACAAAGTGTGACTCATTCTTTGACGGATCCCTTTGGGTTAGTTCGGTGACATGTCTGGGCTAGACCTGTGACTAGTCGAAAGGTGTCTAATCTGTGGCAATACGTCATTTCCAATGACAACGCCATGTTAAAGTGATATGTCTCTGTCAAAGAAAAAGACCGATCAACGACCTTGGGGCCTATCCTGCGTGTCATCTGGGACCGGTCCCTTTCCCCGTAGGGTAATTAGTGCCCGAGAAGTTGTTCGTAAGGTTATTCGAAATTGCCTACACTGTTTCCACTACAAACGAAAATTGATAGGAGAAATCATGGGTAATTTACCAGTTGATCGTCTTAAAGCTCAGCGCCCATTTTTAGTTACTGGTGTCGACTCTTGTGGCCCATTTTTAACTTCGTATCGTATTCGTGGAAAGACGTGGCATACCACAACGTATTTTTTGCGATAATGCTACAAATTTTACTGGTGCTCGCAACAAACTGAAAGAAAAGTTGTTCTCTGATGACGTTATTTGTAAACTTCAAACTTTTTGTACTCAAAGTGGCTTTGAGTTTTGTTTTATTACACCTCGGGCCCCACATTTCGGAGGATTATGGGAGGCGGCAGTTAAATCAGCTAAAACGCTGTTGTTGAAAAATGTAGCTCAAGTTCATCTCACGTTCGAAGAACTTCAAACAATTCTTGTCGAAATTGAAGCGATTTTGAATTCACGACCAATCACTCTAGCGACAGATGATCCTAGTGATGGCGAAGCTTTTACTCCTGGCCATCTTTTGATTGGTTCTGCTTTGACTTCCATTCCTGATGAAAAATTTGATTGCACAAAAATACCAGTTTTAAGTCGATGGCAACAAATTTCCTTTCTCAAGCAGCAATTTTGACAGATGTGGTCCCGTGATTTTATTTTGTCGCTACAACAACGATAAAAATGGTTCAAGCCGCAGCCAAACATAAAGAGTGGTCAAACTATATATCAAACATCAATGGCGCCTTGCACGAGTGACACAAACTATTGCTGGCCCTGATGGAAAAATTCGCGTAGTTGAATTAAAATCTACAAATGGCATCTGCACCCAGAAAACAGATTCGGTGCTGACGACCCCATTTGTTGCCAATCGAATGGTTCAGTTGCATCAAAGGAATTTTTCGGTTGTGGCTACCGAATTATTCGTGATACAACTGAAAATCCGCTGTCACAGCCAAATTAGGCCTGTATCAATTGGTTTTCTGTTGCCACAACTGAAAAATTCGGCTACCACAACCGAACCATGCGATTGGCTACAAATGCGGTTATCAGAACTGAATCTGTTTTCTGGGTGTGTAAAAGGCCTATACACAAGGTTACTACTTTACCTTCCCAAGAAGAATTTTTAAAGCCAGTCCTTTCAACGGGGGGATCAGATCAGCTACCAGTCAAAGGGTCATCACTGTCAAAAGTCTCGTCACTATTATTAATTTGTTAATTTGTTTTTATTATTATTTTGTAATTTTTGTCTTTGCTCCATATGTGTACGTACGAAAGGGCTGAACGATTCATCTAAAATGAAATTTCAAGACACATGATAGCCTACAAGCCATAACGAGTTGTGTGGTTTTACTTTTTATAACGATTGAATCAGTACAAACAACAAAAACAAACACCATGGCAGTGGGATAGTGGAACGAATCACATCATGAATCGTTTAGCGCGGTATCAACAGTACATTACCACATCATATTATTGTGAACTTAAGCAATCAACACAATATCAACACCATCGTTTTAGTGTTACTGAAAACTTATGTATAACAGTGTTGCCAGTTTGGGGGATTTATCCCCAAATTGGGAATTGTATCATCAATGGGGATAAAAACTTCCGTTTGTAGAACTGGGGATTTATTGGGGATGATACGAAATTTTAGGGGATCATTTGGGGATAAAATATATTATTGCTTTTTATATTTTTATGAATTTAAGAACTTAATCCTGATAATTTTTTTAAAGTTATTTAAATTTAATAAGAGTTATAAGAAGCTCTTCTTAAATTAAATATATACTTTACAAGTTACTCAATTGTCAAAAGTTTAATCCATCTGCTGAAATGCTAAAACTTTTTAATGCAGTACCATGCACAACAAAATGTCTGAAGCTGATGAATCAGACAATTTTTATTCTTAAATATTTAAAATGAAAAATTTTGGTTCAAATTTTCTTTGCTGTTATTTAAATTTATTTGTTCTTTTTTATAATTTGTTGCAAGCACAAATTTATTGAGTCTGAGTGTACAACTTACCGCAAAAAATAAACGAATATGGTATTTTCCACTAATTTTTCGAAAAAATAAACGAATTTTTCCAGAAAATAAAAGTTGGGGATTTTTGGGATGGCAAATTGAAAATTGGGGATAAGGTATGAAAAAACTGGTAACACTAATGTATGTAACCGAAATACGTACCTACTTTGTTGAAAGCTATCATGCTAATGACGGAATATTTTTATTTGTTATTCTCTTAAGCATTAAACACATAGACGACTGCAGCTACACGACTACAGCCTGTCAAAAATAAAATACACACGTTTATATGAAAACGATTATTTTGACACCAACACAGCTACACGGCTACACGACTACTTTTGCCGCTGTAGTCAACTTAGGATAATTTCTATTTTTGTTGGCTACAAAACAAAAATAGTGTTGACAATATAACAAAATATGTAAAACAGGACAACTTTTATCGCTAGAGGCGAAATAAAATCGCTAGTTCTGACTAAAAAATCACCGTTATGGGAACACTAAAGAAACAGCTGTTTATATTTTACAATTGTTTGAAGGTTTCATTAATTTATATTTGGAATTGTGATGTTTTGTAATTGTAATTTTATTGTGATGTTTTGTAAAAAAAAAATGGATCTTACAAAATTAACAAAATATTCCTCAGCCATTATTTTAGAAGCACAAAACCAAAAAAGATTAACATTATCAAAACGTCAAATTTTTTGCATCATCTGTTTACTATGTTGCTGCCGTTTTCAAAAAAATTAAGTAGCTGACTACACGACTACAATTGCAGCCAGCAGCATTTGTAGTCGTGTAGTCATGTAGCCGCAGTCGTCTATGTGTTTAATGCATTAGTTGAGAGGTTTGTTGTCTGTCATTCGTGTTATGTACGCAGTGTTACCATATATTTTTTTAGAAAAACTGTAAATAGAAACTGATTCTTTAAAGAAAAACTGTTTTTCGAAACAATTTTAAAAATCAGAAGAAATTCTGGGATCCCGAAGTATAATGGGATTAAATATTATCCCAGGTAAGTATAATGGGATTAAATATTATCAAAATATCGAGATTTAAATAATTTAATTGCCTTTGTCGAGTACTATATGACTTTTTGCATAGCCTCCTGATAAAATATTTTTTTTAGAATTTTGGTCTCCTAGGCCCAAATCTAAAGTTAAAAAAAGTTAATCGAATCACCCTTCCGAAATTAACCCCTGACTTAGGATAGAATACTTTACTGGTTAATGTTGTACTTCAAAATATTCTTTATTGATGTGGAATGCATTCCACATAATATTGACTTTCATTTGATTGATTATTGTTATGTCGGGAATTACTTATGTGTTTGAAAAAATTACGTTTTTTGGAATTGTCCTTGATCATAATTGAAAAAATAGTAGTAAATTGTTATCGAGAATTGGCAAATATTTATTAAAAAAAAATAAAAAATCAATTTTGGAGTTTTTTGATGAGACATTGTATTAATTTTTTCAAAAAATATAAATTTCTAAATTATCCTTCATTAAGAAATGATCTGAAAAGTTCGGGTCTATGTCCATCGGGTCTATGACGTGTCAGATAAGGCTTAGCCAATTTTATTTCGTGCTAATTTTTTATGAAATTTGTTATACAAATATTTCGGTTTTCCAGTAAGCATAGTTTGTAGTATTATATTGGTATTTTTAAATTCATTTATTATTCGATTTGAACCTAATTTTTCACAATATGAAAGATTTATTGTAATTTTTGGGTCATATGCATAACCACTTTCTAAATTCATAAATGGCTTACAAAACAAATATTTTATACAAAATTCATTTTATAAACATGTTATAGAGCTTTCAAATTATTATGCATAAGCACTTTTATATTTTAATTCTTAAATTTTAGTTTAAAAAATAAAAAAATTAAAAATGAAACAAATGTGCCGATTTAATATGAAAAAACTGTAAAAAATCCATGAATTAAAAAAAAAAACTGGTTTTTACATGAAAAAACTGGAAAACTGTTAGCCATACCAAAAAACTGTAAAAAAGAGTTAAAACTGGCTATATGGCAACACTGTATGTACGTATGAAAAGCCGATTATGATCGGCCACTGGTGGCTATGGGTGACGACCACTGATATATATATAATGAAAAAATTAAATTAGACAAATGTCTACCCCCAAAAAATTCTTTAGTTGATCGTAATGAATATTTCAACTATTTAATATGTGAAATACTCTAATGATACCAAAAAAAAGCTCTAAAGCGGCGAATACATTAAGGAACATTGAGTAGGGTTTTTAGCAAACTCTACTACGTATTGGTTTTATTATATTATTTATTTTTAATTTTATTTTTCAATATTGTTTAATTATACCACCGATTTTTTTATAAGTTTTTTGTGGAATGAATTTGGTAAACTTTATTTTATAGAATTTCGTTAGGTTATTTTAAGGTTATCGGTATTTTAAGTTATATCGTTAAATTATTTTAGGGTTAACAGTATTTTAATTTATTTCGTTAGGATATTTTAAGGTTAACGGTATTTTAAGTTATTTCGTTAGTGGTATTTTAGGGTTAAAAATAGTTCCTTGAATGGGTTTCGAATCGTTAACGGTATTTTACGGTTAGTGTTTGCCAACCAAGTTAAAAATTTTAAAAATTGCCAAAATTAAAAAAATCGTTTAAATTTAAAAATTGTCAAAATTTGAAAAAATTATAAAAAACCGCCAAAATTTTGAAAATAGCAAAATTTAGAAAAAAAAACAAAAATCGGCAAAATTAAAGAAATCGTCGAAAATTAGAAAAAAATCATCAAAATTAAAAAAATCATCGACATTAAAAAAATCGCCAAAAAGCTTTATGAAGAACAATTCGAAAGTCGAACAAAAAAAAAATCCTGTCAACCGAGTAGGTCTATGTCGCTTTGTTTGACAAAATAAGTACACAGATAATATTTTGCAACAACCAATGAAATTAAAATATATGTATGTATGTATGTATGTATAAAACTTAAAAATCTCTGCATTATAATTGTTTATATTAAAAATAATTACAACGCAGAGATTTTTAACTTTCTTGTATTTAATAAGAATTAATATAAATTATTTTTTTTTGTTTTTATAATTTATTATGCATTAACATTATTCATTTATTTTTTTACTAACTTTTTTATATAATACATAATATAAAAATTGTAAAACAAACATTGAATTGAAAATAAAGAACTAACTACTAACTTTTTTATCTGAGTGTACATTTATACTTTTTCGTTTTATAAAACCTACATATTATAACACAACACACCATCGCACCATAGCATTCATTGCGATACTTAAACACTAGTTCAAAGTACTAATTGCTATGTTATGGTAGCGAACGATCGAGTGTCACAACAATCACTTATTGTTTTTTTCGTTGCCATGTCTAATGCTTAAGCTCGCTTACGTTTTAATTTGTTGTCTAGTCGTAACAGGGTGGTTTGAATCGAAATGCACACACACTAGCACTATGTGATTTAATGACTACAACAAACCGATTGCACTCATGCAGCCCTTTAGTACGTACTGTGCGTTATTTTAGTTAATAACATAATAGTGACGTCACATATGCATATTTGTTATTGGATTCTTTTAGTTTAGCTAAAAGTAACGGCCTAATTATTTGTCTTTTGTTCTTTACTTTGTTTTTTTTTTAATGCTCTTTGTGGTTCAACTACTTTGTATTTTAGTTTTTCAATCAGTATCAGGGATTATAAAGTTGGTATTATAGTACTTTTTATGGTACTATTAGAACCTCAAAGTACTATGGTACTCCTATTCATTACTATTTACAAATTTTCATATTTTATTTTGTTTTTTTAATTTTCATACCAAATGTTGTGTTTAAAATGAACAAGTTAACTATCGGAGTTTAAAATAAAAAATGTGTTGAAAAACCCAAGTAAAAGTTTTAAAAATTGAGAGAAGCGTAATTCAGTGAAACAAATTATTAAAATATGTACATACACAAAAATAATAAAGGTGAATTTAGATTTTTCGAAAATATATATTTTTTATTTAAAAAAATTCTTAATAATCGGAACATTGTTGTGATAAGCAAGAAGTTGCTGTCATTTAGGGTTATGTTAATTAAGGGGGAACTTAATTTAATGGTCGAATAAATCAAATGCGGTAAATTGATTAAATCCTTTTAAAATAATTTTCGACTATCAGCGAACTTATTCAAACCACATAGTTCATGGTATAATTCTAAATAAACGTGTTTAACAAGTTCAAATATCCATTCCAATAGTGGAAGGGATCCGAGTTTCGGGCTTGCCTGTATATGACGTTTAGTATTCTAGCTTCCGAATTATAAATATTGGCTCGATAGTTACCGTGGTAAAGCCAAAATGATGATCTTGATTTTTTCGGATTTTTGTTTTAACTTTACATGTAGTTAAGTCTAGATAGCGAATAAAAAGCAAAGAATAAAAAACCAGGAAAAAACATAAAATATTCGGAATTTTTCAAACTTTTCGGATTATAAAACGCTGTACACTAATAAAATTATATAGGTCCCGTGAAAAAAATCATCTAAAATCGCTTTGATTTGGTTGTACCATTAAATATCAATACATTCAATATAATATAGCACCTCTTCATGATTACTAGGTCAAAACATGGACCGATATTATTAATTTTCAACAGCATTAGTCCTTGATGCAATGCAAACTTATGTACCAAATTTCATCAAATTATCTTTTAAAGTGCGACCTGTACTTTGATTATAAAGATTATTTGTTTTATATGGACAGACAAACCGGTGTAGAATACAAAAAATATTTTTTGGTACTCTGTAGGTCGAAAAAGTACTATTTTTTAAGCAGGTTGGTACTATTTTAAAAATCCCATTTATCATCCTTGATCAGTATCGTCTTAACTATCAAAAATAAAACAACTTTAAAATTAAATTATCGTGGTTTGGTTTTCTATTTAAATATTAAGTTTAAAGTTTTTTTACCAAACAATTGCTTTACAAATTCCCATTGTTGGTGCCTTCTGTTTTTTCTGTATAAGCTCTCAGAAAATAATAATTAATAATAGTAACAATCACCAGATGGCCTATGGACTTATGAAGAGTTGGTGCAACCCTGCCTAAAATGCTCTGTTAGACTTTTGTATATGTTTAATAGTAAATTAGAACAATCGTGTTCATTCTTAAATATATATTAATTATTCAGTTTTTTGTAATTTTCAAGAATCATTATATTATAGTTTTAAATTATTTTTTTTAATGTAGTGGAGATTTATTTATTAAAAAGAATCATATATCTTAAACAGCTTATTCTTAATTATTTATTTCAGTCAATAAATCATTGACTTTGCCGTATTAACCATATTTTCTGATGAAATTGTATCTATCTCTTTTGGCGAATATTCCCCAAGCTTGGGGCATTTACGCCGATTTTGGTTACTTTAAAAATCATTAAAAAACTAATAGAAAATATGCAAATAATTAGAAAAAAAATCAAAGAAACTAAACCCAAGATATATAGATCTTCAATTTGAAGGTAATTTTTGAAAAATAATTAGGGGTTAAGAAATGACAGTGCTTTGAAAAAAAGTGGCGAAGGATCCCCCCTCTACCCTAACATTAGAAATTTGTTCCCCTTTTCCCATGAAAAATTCACTCGAACTTGAACTTTAAAAGTCTCAAATGGTTATTTAGATTGTGAGTGAAAACATGTTTTTATTTTATAAGAAATATGTTTGTACAACAAACACAAAATTTCAATTTTTCAGCAGATAAATAATATTAAATTTGCTGAAAAACAAATGATATACAATTTTCACATGAAAGACTTTATCGTGAAAAACATTTTGTTTATATGTAAAATTGAAACAACTTACGAGCTTAAAATAACAAATTTCGAAAAAATTTATTGAGGAAAGGTTTTTGCAATTAATTTTTTTCAGGGCTCTTATTCCGCAGACTCTACAATTGTTTCTCATTTGAAACTATCGTAAGATATTGAAACATGAACATACCCTACTGGGAATGAAAAGTCAATTGCCATCCAAGGACCTATCACGTGACCGGTCAACCGATGGCATATTACTAAATTAGTACAAATATGAACCAAAGAGAATGAATTAATTTTCTAAGTATTTTCTGATTCGTTACTTTCACTGTTGCTTTTAAAAAACTTCACCAATACCGAAATAAAAAATAAAATTCGCGGCATATTTTTTAAAATATTTTTTTATTTTTTTTACTCTTTTATTTATTGTGAACTTTATTTTTTTACGATTTGCTTATTTTAGCTCTTATCTTAAATTTTTATAATTTTTTGGTAAAAAATTTTAAGTTTTGTATTTTCAACGTTTTTTAATGTTAAAGCTGTTTTAGTTTTAATAATTGGTATTTCATTTAATTTTCTTTTTACTTAACTTAAGGGCAATTTTTTAAATTTTTATTTATATTGTCAGAGTTTTTGAGGTAATTTTCTAATTTTTAATTGATTTTGTAATTTCATTATGGACAAGGAAAAAACGAGTCAACTGCCATTAAAGGACCTATCCCGTGACTGGTCAATCGAGGGCATACTGAAGGCACTTCCACTATATTTGTGTGTGTATTAGTGTTATTTTCTTTTCTATTTTTTTCTTTTCCTTTTTTTTATTTGCTTGTAGTGTTTGTTTTTTCTTTTTTATTTGAACAGAAACGAAAAATATATAACTTTACGATCAGCCAGCCATTACAGCAGCAACATTAGCTCAGACTAGAGATGGGCACGTGAGTGAATTTTCACACACACTCACTCACGCTCACGAGAAAAAAATTCTAATCACGCACAATCACTCCCGATAAAAAAATTACTACTCACACTCACTCACGCTCACGTGAGTAAATTGAACTTTCAGTCACACTCATTCATGATCACGCGTGATTCACGTGAATCATACAAATTCACGAAACAAAAGCTTCCCAGAAAAAAATAATATTAAATAATTAAGAAAAATTAAAATCGAAATTGCGCCCTGTATAGGGATTGAGTTTCGGAAATTCCCGGGCGGGAGTTGTAAATGCCCTTGAAAATTTTTTAGAATCGGTATCAAACCACACTAGTTCTGCAACTGGTTCCACTGCAACCGATTCCCTGGAACTGGTTCCGGAACTATGATGACGTAGACTTAAATAAGTTCTAGAACTAGTTCCAGAACTGATTCTATTGCAACCGGTTCCACTTTGGAGCTATAGAAGTGGTTTTTTTTTCAAACAAAAATCATTTGTAAATGAATGTTCTTTTTAGTTTGACTCTAGATCATAAATTAATATCACTTTCTGTTTAAATTATTTTCAAATCAAAGAAAGATGATACAATTTTTTACAAGTAAATTACAAAGAATAAAAATATATTTGAAAGAATTCGATAAGACCAGCAATACAGAATACGTATTTTCGGCTTTCGCTACAAAGCCATCATCAGTGTATTTCGTCTTGTGTGGGCTAATATTTTAATGTTGTCAACTTATGTGACCGCTCAAAGAAAATCTAATTTCGTATCAACAACTCAACTTAGACTAACATCAACGAAATTTAACATTGCCATTTTTATCCTTTGTTATTATTACTCTATTTTGCTTTGAACCTTAATTCTTAAGATATCTCAGCTGATTCTATTCAACTCTGTGTATGATAACCACAGATTTTTGAATTACAACGAACCGTTAAATTTAAATTTAAATGTATATTACTTAAATTATATTTTTGCACCGTGTCAATGTGTTTTAAGATGAATGGGGGAATATTTATTTGATCTCTTATTTTTAAGTAAATGAAAGTTCTTTTTAGTTTCTAGAGTCAAACTAAAAAGAACATTCTAGAGTCAAACTAAAAAGAACATTCATTTACTTTAAAATAAGAGATCAAATAAATATTCCCCCATTCATCCAAAAATCATCTGTGTTAGAATTGAAGTAGAAGGGGTTGTAAATAAAAGGTACCCAGGAAAAGTTTTTACACCGATTCTACAATTGGTTCCCCTGCAACCTATTCCATGGGACTGGTTCCGGAAGCAGTTCCACGGATGTTATATGGAAGGTATGACTGACGGAGAATCAGTTCTATAACTAGTTCCAGAACTGATTCTAGAGCAACCGGTTCCACTTTGGAGTTATAAAAGCGGTTGCTTTTGGGACAATTTCAAACAAAAATCATCGGTGTTAGAATTAACAGTAGAAGGGTTTGTAAAGGAAAAGTAGCTATTCTCCAACCGATTCTTTGGAACAGAAAATTTTGTTAAGTAGCTATTCTACAACCGATTCTTTGGAAAAAAAAGTAATTACCAATATCACATTATTTTTGAAATTAAATACTAAGTCACGCGTAAGCTACCCCAGTGTAGAAACGGTAATGACATATCATTATTTTTTGGACTACCAGTAATGACACCCACTTACCTTCTGCATTATTTTAAAACATATAATAATGAGTTACTGATAATGACTTATTTTTATCATTATTTCAAATAGAAAATAATTTTCCAGATTTTTTTGAAAATTTTTTGAAATCTATTTTTAGACTCAATATTTTTTAAACACTGGTAAGGATATATGTAACCACATATTTTTTAATTTTTTGTATGTTGGCGAGTAAGCTTTCTTGTGTGCAGCAGGTCAATTATGTTTTTATCTATTAAATATTACAAGTCTATATAGCTCAGATGGTAGAGCTATTGACTGGTAATCTGTAGACCCAGGTTCGACTCCCGCACCAGCAACTTTTATTTAAAAAAAAAATACAATAAAAAATATTTTTTTTAATATAATTTATTTTTTTTTTAAATCTATTTTTAGACTCATTATTTTTGTCAGTACTGGTAAGCATTTAGGTAAGGATATATTTTTTGATTTTTCGTATGCTGGTGTGTAACCATAACTCATTATTTTTCGCGACATCGCCATATAAAGGTAATAAGAAATGTAATAACAAAAGTAACTAGTTACCATTACCAACTATGTAGTTACATAACCACATATCTGGTAATGATTTTCTACACTGGGACGCAGAGGGAAATTTGCTGGGCGAGTTTTAATGAAGTTTTTCACAAAGTAAATGAAAAACATCTTAAATTTGATGAAAAAGCATCATATCTTTTATGAATCTACACCTTTTGCAACTGTAATTCAGAAAATATCAATTGAAATTCAGAATTTCCATTTGAAATTCAGAAAATATCAATTGAAATTCAGAATTTCCATTTGAAATTCAGAAAACATCAACTGAAATTCAGAATTTCCATTTGAAATTCAGAAAACATCAATTGAAATTCAGATTTTCCATTTGAAATTCAGAAAATATCAATTGAAATTCAGAAAATATCATTTGAAATTCAGAAAATATCAATTGAAATTCAGAAAATATCATTTGAAATTCAGAAAATATCATTTGAAATTCAGAAAATATCAATTATTTTTCAGAAAACATCAATTGAAATTCAGAAAATATCAATTGAAATTCAGAAAATATCAATTGAAATTCAGAAGTCGTCATTTGAAATTCAGAAAATATCAATTGAAATTCAGAAACCGTCATTTGAAATTCAGAAAATATCAATTGAAATTCAGAAAATATCATTTGAAATTCAGAAAATGTCAATTGAAATTCAGAAAATATCATTTGAAATTCAGAAAATATCATTTGAAATTCAGAAAATATCAATTGAAATTCAGAAAATATCAATTGATATTCAGAAAACATCAATTGAAATTCAGAAAATATCAATTAAAATTCTATTGATATTTTCTGAATTTCAAATGACGATTTCTGAATTTCAATTGATATTTTCTGAATTTCAATTGATGTTTTCTGAATTTCAATTGATATTTTCTGAATTTCAAATGATATTTTCTGAATTTCAAATGATATTTTCTGAATTTCAATTGACATTTTCTGAATTGCAAATGATATTTTCTGAATTTCAATTGATATTTTCTGAATTTCAAATGACGGTTTCTGAATTTCAGTTGATATTTTCTGAATTTCAAATGACGACTTCTGAATTTCAATTGATATTTTCTGAATTTCAATTGATATTTTCTGAATTTCAATTGATGTTTTCTGAATAATAATTGATATTTTCTGAATTTCAAATGATATTTTCTGAATTTCAATTGATATTTTCTGAATTTCAAATGATATTTTCTGAATTTCAATTGATATTTTCTGAATTTCAAATGGAAAATCTGAATTCCAATTGATGTTTTCTGAATTTCAAATGGAAATTCTGAATTTCAATTGATGTTTTCTGAATTTCAAATGGAAATTCTGAATTTCAATTGATATTTCCTGAATTTCAATTGATATTTTCTGAATTACAATTGCAAAAGGTGTAGTTTTAATGAAACTTTTTCATTGAGTGTATGAAATTTTTAATAAATAAAATTAAATTTTTCACAACATTTTATGAAAAATTTCATTAATTCAATGAAACTTCATTGGTGTTATGCAAAAATTCATTAATATCATGCAGATAATTCTCTCAGTTTAGGCTGCTTATAAAAACGACTTCGTTTAACAAAAATTACTACACCTTTTGCAATTGTAATTCAGAAAATATCAATTGAAATTCAGAATTTCCATTTGAAATTCAGAAAATATCAATTGAAATTCAGAATTTCCATTTGAAATTCAGAAAAGATCAATTGAAATTCAGAATTTCCATTTGAAATTCAGAAAATATCATTTGAAATTCAGAAAATATCAATTGAAATTCAGAAATTGTCATTTGAAATTCAGAAAATATCAATTGAAATTCAGAAAATATCATTTGAAATTCAGAAAATATCAATTGAAATTCAGAAATCGTCATTTGAAATTCAGAAAATATCACGTGAAATTCAGAAATCGTCATTTGAAATTCAGAAAATATCAATTGAAACTCAGAAAACATCAATTGAAATTCAGAAAATATCAATTAAAATTCAGAAACCGTCATTTGAAATTCAGAAAATATCAATTGAAATTCAGAAAACATAAATTGAAATTCAGAAAAATGTAAACACATTTTTTAAAAGAATCCGTCCAGGTAGACAATGTTATCCCCTATAAAAATTTGTATATGGGGTTTATCAAAATAAGTAAAATTCATTTTACTCACGCAAGTGAAAAATATTTAAAATTTGTGTGCCTCAATGATTTTATGTAGACTAATTTCATTATGTAGACATTAAAACGTAACGCTGACATTAAAGACTATTATTTGGCTTTAAATTTCAGCCTTACATTTTGGAGCTATAATTCGTAACAAGAAAGAAATTAGTCTACCTAAAATCACTGAGGCACACAAATTTTAAATAATTCTCACTCGCGTAAGAAAAATGAATTTTACGCCCACTTCTTAATCAAACGTATTTTGATGAAATCCATATATAAATTTTTTATAGAGTATAACATTATCTACCTGGCCGGATTCTATAAAAAATTCTGTTTACATTTTTCTGAATTTCAATTGATGTTTTCTGAATTTCAATTGATATTTTCTGAATTTCAAATGATATTTTCTGAATTTCAAATGATATTTTCTGAATTTCAAATGATATTTTCCGAATTTCAATTGATATTTTCTGAATTCCAAATGATATTTTCTGAATTTCAATTGATATTTTCTGAATTTTAAATGACGATTTCTGAATTTCAATTGACATTTTCTGAATTTCAAATGATGATTTCTGAATTTCAATTGATATTTTCTGAATTTCAAATGACGATTTCTGAATTTCAATTGATATTTTCTGAATTTCAAATGACGATTTCTGAATTTCAATTGATATTTTCTGAATTTCAATTGATATTTTCTGAATTTGAATTGATATTTTCTGAATTTCAAATGACGATTTCTGAATTTCAATTGATATTTTCTGAATTTCAAATGACGATTTCTAAATTTCAATTGATATTTTCTGAATTTCAATTGATATTTTCTGAATTTCAATTGATATTTTCTGAACTTCAAATGATATTTTCTGAATATCAATTGATATTTTCTAAATTTCAAATGGTATTTTCTGAATTTCAAATGATATTTTCTGAATTTCAAATAATATCTTCTGAATTTCAATTGACATTTTCCGAATTTCAAATGATATTTTCTGAATTTCAATTGATATTTTCTGAATTTCAAATGGAAAATCTGAATTTCAATTGATGTTTTCTGAATTTCAAATGGAAATTCTGAATTTCAATTGATGTTTTCTGAATTTCAAATGGAAATTCTGAATTTCAATTGATATTTTCTGAATTTCAATTGATATTTTCTGAATTACAATTGCAAAAGGTGTAGTTCTGAGGCCGAATTATAAGTAAAAAAATGTTAGTATCATTATTTAACCACTTATTGGGTAATAAAAGATTTTGGTGGGATATTATTCCATAGAGTATAAAATATTAATAGGCCCGTTAAGGATAAACTTTTCAGGCCTATTTTGACAAAAAGGTCAAAATTTGTATCTTGGTAATACAATGACGCACTTAGCTTCTGTTTCAGCCAGATTGTCGTTACACAACTTTCGATACCAGTTTTGCGAAAAAATTCACCCCTTTTATGCCAAAATAGATTTTAGTCGGCATTTTTTTTATGATATAATAATAGCCGTTTTTTCTAATCACTTGGATTTAATAAATACAAAAAGTATTTCTAAAAGTGCTCAATAGATGTGGTTAGATTCTTCCTATTTTAAAAAAAAATTTCTGTTTAATCAAATTGATTCCAAACCCGTTTGGCAGATTTTTGTACTGACGTATTATTTTAAGTTAGTGAAGGAGGATAGAGATGGGCCGAAATCATTAATTTATGAAATGGCAAATGTATTTAATTTTCATATTAAAAAATTTGATTGAGAAGCACTAATGGGGTATTTGACAGCTTCAGACCCCAAAATTTTGGCTTATTTGCTATTTTGGCTAGAAGCGAGTAATCGGCATACCAAATATCAAATTAAAAGTTACGAAAACAGAAAAATATTAAACATTGTGTAAAAGTAATCCCCCTGATGTAAGGCGTATGCGTAAACGTTTTTAGGCGTTTTTACAGTAAAACCGTTATAACGACTAGTTTTGCACTGTTAGGGTCAAGTCAAGCTTATATTTTGTTAAAATTGTATTATTGTAATTTTGATTTTAAAAGAATCGATTTGTATGAAGACGTTTTTACTAAATACGCCAACGCCTTACATAATCAGGGGGAATGTTAACAAAAGTACTGAACATTTTTTCATTACAATTAAGTACTCTCATATAATGGTAATGAAATTTTTTATCTAACAAAAACGACCTTGTCGAATAAAAATAATGAGTTTTGATAGTGTAGTAGACAATAATTCTAATGCTTATCATTTAGGTATTAGTAATGAGCACCTATTGTACAACAAATTTAGTAAATTATTTTTTTTTTTGTTTTAAGAGAAGCAACACTCAGGAAATTCTTCCTATTAATTAACGTGTTGCTTCCTTTGGAAAGGGGATAGAGAAGAAGTGAAAGTTGGTGAAAGATGAAGGGCTTCAAATATGGCAACACTGTAATTGCGCGAGATGTTGAATTTCCAGAACAGTTGTTGCGCGCCATCCGATGTTGAGTTGGCGAACTTTGTTGAAGCTTGTAGTTCATTATATTATTTTACTTCGGTGGGGTTAAGTGCTATGGGAACACCGAAGGACGTAACTGATTTTATAAAAATTGTTATTTAGCCAGACATTTTTTTTAGATCTGAAGACCGCTTTTTAGAGGCCTTGGGGATTAGAAGGATAATTTATGTAACAATTGATATTGGCAAGCGATAAATTGGGTATGTTATGCCTAATATTTACGTGCTTATTAAAAGTTGTGACTATAATTTCAACATTATTAAAGTCAAAAAACTTGACATTCAAGAAGAAATAACTTGATTTAAATAAAATAACTTCACAAGCTATAAATTCTAAAAAACTAAAATTATTTATTTTGGTTTTTAAAACACTTTTTATAACCTAATAAACTTCTGTATAACTTTAAGAAATTAAGAATGGTAGAGCTTTTTGAAACTCTATAATGCCGATATACCCCGCACAAACATTCAAAAACGAGTCCAATGAATCTTTTAAAGTGAAAATCGAAAGGAAATATTACCAATTTTTTAACGCCTTAAGTTTGATACTAAAAGCAAAAATTTGGATTTGGCAGAATGCGATTTGTTAAAATTCATAAAAGTATTTTTAACTTGGCAAATTTTATTTTAGCCTGAAACTTGACAAGACCTAAAGTAAGTTGGCAAGAGGTATATCATAGATTTTTATGACTTGATAAGAGAACTAAATGTCTTAAAAAAGTAGATATTTAAACCAAAATTCAATCTTAAAATTTACATTCTTAATAAAATACGACTTCAACGCTTTTTATATTAATACTAGCGGGCAAGCCCGCTAGATTTAGCGGCGTGCCTTAGGCTTAGTTTTGGGATGTCAGTTAAACCGAAAACGAATTTTGTCGTATCGGGCAAGCCCGCTACGTTGTTAGCATACCTTAAATTTTAAAATGTAATTTGTTTTGTATAGGAATTAAATATTTTTATGAAAATAAAATACAATGTTTTTTATTAATAGCTGTTTTTTCTAATCACTTGGATTTAATAAATCCAAAAAGTATTTCTACAAGTGCTCAACAGATGGGGTTAGATTATTCCTATTTTAAAAAGAATTTTCTGTCCGACACTTCTTTCACCCTAATTTTTAATACCGAATTCGATGATGAAGGATTTTACTTTAACTTTTAATTTTTAATTATATTTTATATAAAACAGCGATAAACAGTCTGCCTTTTCAGTTTTATCACTTAAATTTATATTTTTACACAATTGAAAAATTCCATTGCAATATTTAATATTCACTAATTGGATTTAATTAAATTACTTACTGTAGAGTGAAAAATTGTCATTTCTATTTCAGCTATTTCTCCATGTCCAAGATTAAAAATATGTATTTGGTGAGGTGTAGTTTTTTTTCCTAAACATATTTCAAAAAAAAAAATTTAATAAAAACCTTTTATTTGTTAGTTTTTCAATTTTTTTGTTTCTCTTTTAATTTTTATTCGTATTTTTTCTGACATTAAATTTTCATATATTTGTGCTTTTATTATGGATTTATTAAATCCAGCTTTTTTTTTGGATTTAATAAATCCACTTTTTGTTTGAAAAATTCTAAATCCAGGTGATTAAAAAACACGCTTAATGTAAAAATATTCAAAATAAAAGCCCCCTTCGATGAGAATGCTTATTAGGAGCTAATATAAAAAATAAATAATTTCAAAAATTATTATTCAGAGGAAGCTTAGAATTAAACAAATTTTCTACTTTTTAAGTAAAAATAAAATCAAATAGACACACTTAATAATTAACAATAAATAACAATGACGATGTGAGAGCTGTGGTGTAATGGTTAGCGCGTTGAACTGTTACACATGTGGTTACGGGTTCGATCCCCAGCGACCGCAACATCAAATTGGAAAAATAATGTGTATGATTTTTTTATCCCTAATACAGTGTCCTCCTTCACTATTCCCATAGCACTTAACCCCACCGAAGTAAAATAATATAACACGACTATGAAATAAACAGGCTCAACAAAAGTTCGCCAACTAATATTCTGAAACTAACACAATTTTCAAAAATCTAAAAAATATATTTAAGTTACTTTTAAACCATTGATAATACACACAAAGTAAGACTACAGCTTTAGCTTTTAAAAAAGTCATTACTTTGTTCCAAGCACATACAGGATTCTATCAGGATACCTTTCTGGGACATCGTCTTAACTTGAAAACGAATTATTATGAAATTTGACAAAAAGAATAAATTTAGTATTAGTACACCCAGGAAAAAGATTGGTTGGAATTCGATCAAAACTATTAAAATGAATTTGCCAGGACGTTATTTTATTTGGAGTTGCCTATAATTGAATACTACACCAAAAATATTTTACTAGACATTAAAAATAGGGAAAATGAACTAAAAAACAATCCTTTTAACAAATTATTGGTATCTCCAATCAATTTTAAAATTAGTATCAGTTTAGCAATTCTATGCAGTAGAAGCAGCCATTTATATAGTGAATATACAAGAAAATTGGTGTTACCTATAATCTTTATTAAAAAAATTTCAATATTCGAAAGTGGTAACTACAAATACGGGTATCCTAATCAAATGTGACCTTGAAGTCGAGTTTCTGTAGAACCAACCGAATTGTGGATTTTAATGATAACACACACAACTATTGATTGGTATTGGTAAACGAATTTTTTACTATATTTGTTTTCCAAGCAAAACATATAAATCCAAAATTAGACTTGAAAATTAATAAGCGTTTGAGGTGTAGTCGGTAGAGAGTTGGCCTAGTACGCCGGATTTCCGAGTTCGAATCCCGGAAAAGACAAAAATTTATATGTTTTTTTTTAATTAAAATAAAATATTCATATTTATAAACAGTAAATATGGCTAAGAAATTTAAAAGTAGTTGTGGTGCAGTGGGTAAAAGTGTGAACTATTAACCTGAAGGGCCGGGTTCAATAACAGAAAATTCAAAAAAAGTTTTTTAATTTCAATAAAATTTTGTGGAACATAATAATATTTATGTGGAACATAACATTGAATTAGGCAACCGAATATTGGCTTTCACAACGAAAAATATAATTTAATATAAAGATAAATGTCGTAACCGCACGAATTCGATTGGCAACAAATTCGGTGGTCACAACTGAGACTGTTTTCTGGGTGTACCAATATTTATAAAAATTAAGACCCGCTTTCGCTCAATTTCGTAGTTTCCGAAAAACGAAAATCGTTACATCTTTTTAATTAAAGGCAAAAAAATTTCATTTTTGGATTTTATTTATACTTTGGTGAAAAAGCATGAGTCAGTCAGTCACTCTTATATGTAAACACTATGACTCTCTTTCCGTTTTGTTTATTGTCATTGCGAATCCATTCGTTCCCCGTTCTGTTTCATTTCGTTCCGCATTCCATTCCATTTCGTTCTCTGTTCCATTGCCATTTTCTCGAATTTCAATTCCACTTGTTCCCCGTTTAATTTCCCCGTTCTTTCCCGAAAGTGTGTTAGAAAAAGTGGTTAAAAAAACGAAAAAAATGGTCGTAAACAAACTCTATATTACTTTCCTTAATAAAAATGTGTGTTTAAAAAAAGTGCGCGTAGACAAATTTTCTTTCCCGAAAGAGTGTTAAAAAAAAGTGCCCGTGGACAAATTTTCTTTCCCAAAAGTGTTTTAAAAGAAATGTTTACACAAAAAAGTGCTGCCAAAATGAAATGGTTCCACAAAAAAGTTTATCCACAAAAAAGTGTTTCAACAATAAAGTGTTTCCACAAAAAAAAAGTGTTTCCAAAAAAAAGTGTTTCCACAAAAAAAAACGTATTTCCACAAAAAAAAAGTTTCCACAAAAAAAGTGTTTCCACAAAAAGAAGTGTTTTCACAAAAAAAAGTGTTTCCACAAAAAAAAAAAATTCTACAAAAAAAATTTTTTTTTCAACAAAAAAAAGTGTTTCAACAAAAAAAAATTTTTCACAAAAAAAAAAAATATTTCCACAAAAAAAAATGTTTGCACAAAAAAAAAACTTTGCACAAAAAAAAAAGTTTACCCAAAAAAAAAAATAAAGTTTCCTCAAAAAAAAGTTTCCATAAAAAAAAAATGTTACCAAAAAAAAAAAAAAAATTTCCAAAAAAAAAAAAAAATATTTCACAAAAAAAAAAAAAAAGTTTCCACAAAAAAATGTTTCCACAAAAAAAAATGTTTCCACAAAAAAAAGAAAGTTGCCACAAAAAAAAAAGATTCCACAAAAAAAAAAGTTTCCACAAAAAAAAAGTGTTTCCAAAAAAAAATACTTTCCACAAAAAAAAAAATTTTACAACAAAAAAAAAAATGGTTCCAAAAAAAAAGTTTCCACAGAAAAAAAGTATTTTACAAAAAAAAAAAAAAATGGTTCCAAAAAAAAAAGTTTCCACAGAAAAAAAGAAGTGTTTCCAAAAAAAACATTTTCCACAAAAAAAAAGAGATATTTCACAAAAAAAAAAAAATTTCCACAAAAAAAAAAGTTTACCCAAAAAAAAAAATAAAGTTTCCTCAAAAAAAAAAGTTTCCATAAAAAAAAATGTTACCAAAAAATAAAAATTTACAAAAAAAAAATTTCACAAAAAAAAAAAGAAGTTGCCACAAAAAAAAGATTCCACAAAAAAAAAAGTTTACACAAAAAAAAAGTGTTTCCAAAAAAAATACTTTCCACAAAAAAAAAATATTTTCCAAAAAAAAAAAAAAAAAATGGTTCCAAAAAAAAAAATTTCCACAGAAAAAAAGTATTTTACAAAAAAAAAAAAAAAAAATGGTTCCAAAAAAAAAGTTTCCACAGAAAAAAAGAAGTGTTTCCAAAAACAACTTTTTCCACAAAAAAAAAGAAGATATTTCACAAAAAAAAAAAAAGTTTCCACAAAAAAAAAAGTGTTTCCACAAAAAAAAATTGAGATAAGATAAATGAGATAGGATGAGCTGAGATTAGATTAGGTTAATGCTATAAGTGCTGCCTGGTTGTCATAATAACGTCATAGCAACACGAAAATTTTATATGTAGGGACGGCATATCTCCGGAACCACTGAGCCAATTTCGTGCAAACTTCACACACATCTACAGACTATCCTCAACGTACCCTGAAATTTTGGTTGAAATCGGTTTACAGAAATCCGTAGAAAATTAAAAATTTGTATATCGATCACACATTTTATATGGGAAAAACACACCATCACAAAAGTGTGCGTATAACGCGTATGCGTAGACATTTTTCGTATAACGCGTATGCGTAGACATACAGGATTCTATCAGGATACCTATCTGGGACATCGTCTTAACTTGAAAACGAATTATTATGAAATTTGACAAAAAGAATAAATTTAGTATTAGTACCAATATTTATAAAAATTAAGACCCGCTTTCGCTCAATTTCGTAGTTTCCGAAAAACGAAAATCGTTACATCTTTTTAATCAAAGGCAAAAAATTTCATTTTTGGATTTTATTTATACTTTGGTGAAAAAGCATGAGTCAGTCAGTCACTCTTATATGTAAACACTATGACTCTCTTTGCGTTTTGTTTATTGTCATTGCGAATCCATTCGTTCCCCGTTCTGTTTCATTTCGTTCCGCATTCCATTCCATTCTCTGTTCCATTGCCATTTTCTCGAGTTTCAATTCCACTTGTTCCCCGTTTAATTTCCCCGTTCTTTCCCGAAAGTGTGTTAGAAAAAGTAGTTAAAAAAACGAAAAAAAATGGTCGTAAACAAACTCTATATTACTTTCCTTAATAAAAATGTGTGTTTAAAAAAAGTGCGCGTAGACAAATTTTCTTTCCCGAAAGAGTGTTAAAAAAAAGTGCCCGTGGACAAATTTTCTTTCCCAAAAGTGTTTTAAACGAAATGTTTACACAAAAAAAGTGCTGCCAAAATGAAATGGTTCCACAAAAAAGTTTATCCACAAAAAAGTGTTTCAACAATAAAGTGTTTCCACAAAAAAAAAAGTGTTTCCAAAAAAAAAGTGTTTCCACAAAAAAAAACGTATTTCCACAAAAAAAGTGTTTCCACAAAAAGAAGTGTTTTCACAAAAAAAAGTGTTTCCACAAAAAAAAAAAAAAATTCTACAAAAAAAATTTTTTTTTCAACAAAAAAAAGTGTTTCAACAAAAAAAAATTTTTCACAAAAAAAAAATGTTTCCACCAAAAAAAAGTTTACCCAAAAAAAAAAATTAAATTTCCTCAAAGAAAAGTTTCCATAAAAAAAATGTTACCAAAAAAAAAAAAATTTCCAAAAAAAAAAAAAATATTTCACAAAAAAAAAAAAAAAGTTTCCACAAAAAAATGTTTCCACAAAGAAAAATGTTTCCACAAAAAAAAGAAAGTTGCCACAAAAAAAAAGATTCCACAAAAAAAAAGTTTCCACAAAAAAAAAGTGTTTCCAAAAAAAATACTTTCCACAAAAAAAAAAATATTTTACAAAAAAAAAAAAAAATGGTTCCAAAAAAAAAGTTTCCACAGAAAAAAAGTATTTTACAAAAAAAAAAAAAAATGGTTCCAAAAAAAAAAGTTTCCACAGAAAAAAAGAAATGTTTCCAAAAAAAACATTTTCCACAAAAAAAAAGAGATATTTCACAAAAAAAAAAAGTTTCCACAAAAAAAAAAGTTTCCACAAAAAAAAAAGTTTACCCAAAAAAAAAAATAGTTTCCTCAAAAAAAGTTTCCATAAAAAAAATGTTACCAAAAAAAAAAAAAAAATTTCCAAAAAAAAAATTTCACAAAAAAAAAAAAAGTTTCCACAAAAAAAATGTTTCCACAAAAAAAATGTTTCCACAAAAAAAAAAGTTGCCACAAAAAAAAAGATTCCACAAAAAAAAGTTTACACAAAAAAAAAGTGTTTCCAAAAAAAATACTTTCCACAAAAAAAAAAAAAAAAATGGTTCCAAAAAAAAATTTTCCACAGAAAAAAAGTATTTTACAAAAAAAAAAAAAAAATGGTTCCAAAAAAAAAAGTTTCCACAGAAAAAAAGAAGTGTTTCCAAAAAAAACTTTTTCCACAAAAAAAAAGAAGATATTTCACAAAAAAAAAAAAAGTTTCCACAAAAAAAAAAGTGTTTCCACAAAAAAAAATTGAGATAAGATAAATGAGATAGGATGAGCAGAGATTAGATTAGGTTAATGCTATAAGTGCTGCCTGGTTGTCATAATAACGTCATAGCAACACGAAAATTTTATATGTAGGGACGGCATATCTCAGGAACCACTGAGCCAATTTCGTGCAAACTTCACACACATCTACAGACCATCCTCAACGTACCCTGAAATTTTGGTTGAAATCGGTTTACAGAAATCCGTAGAAAATTAAAAATTTGTATATCGATCACACATTTTATATGGGAAAAACACACCATCACAAAAGTGTGCGTATAACGCGTATGCGTAGACATTTTTCGTCATTTTTTTTTTTAAGAACCATGAGAATTTCGGGACTGTCTACTTACTGTGTGAACGTGTGTTAAAGAGGCTCCAAAAATAAATCAACATAAGCCGTGTTGTACATTGAATATTCTTATAAAAACGTGTTAAAATTTGTATCGGACCGGCCCGATTTTATTAAGGCTAATGCCAAGCCAAATCGTGTCGTGTTTTAACATATTTTTGCAAATTAATTTTGGTAAATATTCACAAACAAATTTTTTAATTATTGGAAATTGAATGTACTCAATTGATAGACAAACACTCAATTGGTAGAAAGACAATTAAAAGAACATAAACAAAACAAAAAAACATAAACAGCTGTGCTTTAACGAAATACTTGCTGTCGTTAATCTCTGGTGAGTGGCAGTAGTCTATTTCGTTAAGTTTGTTGGTTGTTGTCTTGGACAAATTTTTGTTATATTCACCACTGTTAAGGAACAAAATCAAATAAGGATTGTGAAGTTGTATTTCGGTGGTTGTTGTACTGGCTAAGTGCTTGCTACATACACACCACATTGATTTAAAGAATAAAAACCCAGCTGGAAAATTCTAAAGATGGGTGATGAAGGTTCTCAACTACAAAATACATCTGCAAACAATTTATCTTTATTTAGAATAAATAAATTTAAACAACTGGAACAGTCAAATATTCAACTCGTTGAGAAAATAAGAGATTTGGAAAAAATATGCCAACAACTGCGTACTGAAAATGAAACACTCACAGCTTTATGTGGCGGACTGCCCATAGCTGAAAATCGGAATTATACTAAGCGTAATGTAAATCACCAAATAAACGAGGAAGAGCTTGCTGTCGAAATCGATTGGACTCCGCAGAAAAGTAAAAAGAAGCAGAAAATAGCTGGGGAAAAACGGAAAGCTGTGTCTTCTCCTGAGTGCCTGGCAGAAATTTCTGCAACAATGAACCAGGAAAATGATAATATACAAAAAGAACAAAATCAAGAATACCAAACGGACGAAGATGAACTTGCTGAAGAAACAAATTGGATTCTTCAAAAAAGTAAAGAGTAAGAAACGAAATGCTAAAAAAAGGAAAGCTGTGTCTTCTCCTGAGCGTCTATCTGAAAATGTTGCAACAATAAACCAAGAAAATAATGATGTTATAGAAACACAACCAAATCAAGAAATCAACTTAACAAAAAATAAGGAAGATAATAAAAATAATCTAAGGCCACCTCCTATAGTTGTCTCAAATATTAAAGATTTTCAACAATTTCACTCGGAGCTTAAAAACTAATAAAACACAATTTTTTAATAAGACTTCTTACTGGAGATTCTTAAAAAGTAAGTACATTTGATCAAGAAGATTACAGAAATGTTACAAAAGAACTTAATAAACACAATGTTAGTTGGCACAGTTATGAAAATAAAAATTTACGCCCTATTAGGGTAATGATAAAATATTTACATCACTCTTGTGATCCAAAAATGATTATTTCTGATCTTCAATCACAAGGTTTGAAAGCTATTGAAGCTATAAATAAATATAAATATAAATCTATGGAACCTCTCAATATGTTCATAATAGCTTTTGATTCTGCTGAAGATATTAAAAAAATTTATGAACTTAAATATATTCTAACACAGCGATTAAAGTTGAACCTATAAAACACCAGAAATTAATCCCATAGTGCAAAAACTGTCAAGGTTTTGGTCACACGAAGAATTATTGTAACAAACAACCAAGATGTATAAAGTGTACAGGAAAACATAGTACAAATGAATGTAATTCCCAACAAGAGAATCCGAAATGCTACATACCGAGGATGTATTGTAGCAAAAGAGCTGCAAAAGATTCGCAACAAGGCGCTAAAAACTCGCACAAATGAAAAAAATTACCAACAAACAGATATACAACAGAAAAGTCAGAATATCCAAAAGTACCAACAGTACAACAACCAAAATAACCCGAATGATGAAAAATACCCAAACTTTCAACAAAATAAAAATCATAATTTTTGGCAAAATCAAAGTAACCAACAAAGCCAAAATTATCAACAAAATTCAGATCGTAAATTTTCCCAAAACAATCCTCGAAAACCAACGTTTGCTGATGTTGCAAAAAATTCAAACCTTATAAATCGCAATGGCAATAATAATGCTTTGTCTCAAATACTAGAAAGACTTAACCAACAAGAAATGTTCTTTAAATCAATAGAATATCGCCTGGATCAATTAGAGCAACGCACTCAACAATAAATATGTCACTAAAGATAATGCTATGGAACGCCAACGGCTTAATGAAACAACAAAGAGAACTGGAGGTGATTCTTAATAAAGAAAAAATTGATGTTTGCCTTATCACTGAAACACATTTTAACAAAGAATCTTTCATAAAAATTCGAAACTTTGATGTGTATAATACTAATCACCCTAGCAATAATTCAAGAGGAGGAAGTGCAATTAGTGTTAGAAAAAGTATTAAACATCACGAAGACGATAAGCTACAAACAGAGGAGTTTCAAGCAACCACAATAAAAATTTATATAAATTCACAAAATCTACTCATAACGTCAGTATATATTCCGCCACGCCATCAATTAAAATGTGATGATTACAAAAAATTAATAGCAAAACATAAAAATAGATTTATCATGGGCGGGGACTTCAATGCTAAGCATACGTTTTGGGGCTCTCGAATAAGCAATACTAAAGGTCGAGCAATAATCCAATTTCTCAAACAGGCTGTGAAGTAGTATCTACAAGATCACCAATTTACTGGCCAACAGATCCAGATAAGATTCCAGACCTTATCGACTTCTTTGTGACAAACAAAATATCACCATCTTTAATGGTGATAGAAAATGGATTTGATTTAAATTCAGATCACTCACCAATTTTTCTAACACTATTTGAAAAAGCTATGGAAAAGGAAAATCCACCTTTCTTAACAAACAAATTCACTGATTGGCAATACTTCAAAACAATTCTTCAAAACTCAACCTTGCATTTAATTGATCTAGTGACCACTGAAGATTTAGAAAATAATGTAGAAGATCTGAACGAACTTTTGCAATTTGCTGCTTGGGAAAGTACCCCTAAACCGAAAAATACCAATTACGTAAACAGGTACCCTGAAAATATACGAGATATGATTTAACAAAAACGAAAACTCCGTGAAAGGTGGCAACAAAGTAGGTCCCCAAGCGATAAAACCCGTTTAAATAAAATGAATACAAATTTAACAAATGCAATAAAATTATTTAAAAGCTAATCACACAATAAGTATTTAAGAGGACTGAATAATCAAAAATACTCTGATTACTCTCTTTGGAAATCAACGAAAACTCTGAAAAGGCCAAATGTTCAAAATCCTCCGATTCGAAAGACTAACGGACAGTGGGCAAAAACCAACAACCAAAAAGCTGATTTATTCTCTGATCATCTTGAAACTGTGTTTTCTCAAGATGCGAATGCAACAGTTTATGTGCCTGAACTATATAATTTTGACTATAACGACGAAAGAATACCAGAGGTATCTCCAACGGAGGCCGTCGACGAAATTCGCACAAGCCTAAAGGCAAAAAAATGCCTGGTTTCGATTTGATTACCACTGAGCTTTTAAGAAAGCTTCCAATCAATATTATACAAAATATAACTTTCCTTTTTAACTCCGCCATCAAACTGCAATACGTACCGCGTCTGTGGAAAGTGGCAGAAGTCATTATGATTCCAAAACCAGGAAAAGAACCAAACGATGTTAAGTCCTATAGACCTATTTCATTATTACCCGTCATTTCAAAACTATTTGAAAGAAGAATTTTAAAAAGAATCACACCGATTATTGAACGTAACAACACAATTCCAAAACATCAATTTGGTTTTAGAAATCAACACTCTACGATTGACCAAGTTCATCGCATTACGAATGTAATAGGAAATGCATTAGAGTCAAGAAAGATATGCTCTGCTGTATTTCTTGATGTTTCCCAGGCGTTTGATAAGGTTTGGCACGCCGGATTTCTTTCGAAACTTTCAACACAATTACCTAGTAGATATTGTAACTTAATGAAGTCATATTAAGAAGGAAGATATTTTCGAGTAAAACATGAAGATGTCTACTCACATCTTAAGAAAATAGGGGCAGGGGTTCCGCAGGGAAGCATTTTAGGACCCCTTCTATACCTGCTTTATACAAGTGATGTACCACAGACAGAAAAAACAAATATGGCAACTTTTACCGATGATACTGCAATACTCTCGGTAGCAGCAACCGTAGAAGAATCCACTAAACAATTACAAACCGCTCTCGATCGTGTAATACAATGGACCAAGCTATGTAATTTAAAATTGAATACAACAAAGTCAATCCATATAAACTTCACAAATAAAAATATCCCAAGAAACATTTTTACGGACTCTCCGACACGTACGGATTCATGAATCCGGCTTTTACGGCACGTTAACTGTCCGTAATGTACGTATCCGTCAATGCTTGTACGTATACGGAAAATTAACGGACCGTATAAATGGATTTTCGAACACAATACGTTTTAACTCCGTATTGGTGTATCCGTTTCCGTACCTTAAAATACGGATTTCATCGGTTTGTTTACAAAATAAAAAATTTTTGTTAAGTCGGTGAAAATATTATTTTAATGGGAATATTTGGAGAATATCCAATAGAGGGAATTCTTTCTATCACACCATTAATCAAACAACATTAAGTAACAAGGTAAGATTTATGAAACTTAATGTTTCACAATGTTTTGTGTATAACATGTGAGAATTTGCATCGTGTACACAGTCAATTAAACCATAACTAATTTATTGTCTCTTTTCCATATAGATGTTGGATTTTACTCCGGGTCGCTAAGCGCTGGATAGATAGGTAGACCGAGCTGGATGTGCTAAATATTGTAATTATAAATAATAATTATTAATTAATTTATAAAAAAGAAAAAAAAGTACTTTGTATTGAAAATAATAAACATATGGTCTATTTTTTTGAAAAAATCGGTAGGATATGGACAAGGAAATACTCCGTTATTACACGACATAACGGTCCGGAAACGGTCCGGCATTGACGGACTTTCAGCGGACTAGTCCGTTTTTTACATGACATAACGGTCCGTAAACGGTCCGTCATTGACGGACTTTAAACGGACTTGTCCGTTTTTAACACGACATACCGGTCCGTAAACGGTCCGTCATTGACGGATTTTCAACGGATTCGAATCAGTTTCGATGTTCCTTATGTTCCGTTTTCTGGTCCGTATAGGGATCCAGAAAACGGTACGTATACGAAGTTGGATTCCGTTTATGACGGACCGAAAACGGTGCGTAAACGGAACGAATTGTTTGTTGGGATAAGACATATACCCATATTGATAGATAACATACCAGTACCATACGCCAACAAGGCCAAATACCTTGGTATGACCTTGGATACAAAGCTAAGATGGAATGAGCACGTTAAAATGAAATCTACAGAACTTGAAATAAAATGGTAGAAACTTAAATGGTTAATTAGGAGAAAGTCATCTCTTGCTGTCGAAAATAAACTTTTGATATACAACCAAATGCTTAAACCCATATGGACTTATGATGTGCAACTCTGGGGTTGTACTAGTAAGAAAAATATCTATGTTATACAACGCTTTCAAAATAAGGTGCTTAAAAGTATTGTCAACGCACCATGGTATATCCGCATAGCTGACTTTCATCGAGATCTAGGAGTTGATTTGGTAGCTTCAGAAATCCAAAAAATAGCAGCAAAACACCATGAACGACTGCAGAAACACGTCAACACCGAGGCATCATCCCTCATTAATATAGCTGGTATGGAGCGCAGAATCAAACGCAAAAAGCCCTCTGACCTGGTTAGGACAAATAGTGTCGATTCTGATCGGACTTTATATATATAAACTAAATTAATAAAGATACCAATGTATATATGAAAAAAATTGATTGTTAGTTTTATAGAAACTAGTTGCAGTATAAAATAAATAAATAAAAAAAAAAAGAACCATGAGTAAAAGTAGGCCTTTCCAATGACGAACATATACCAACTTATTTTTATATATATAGATAACAAACCAAAATAAAAAAATATTACCAAAAAACTGATATTTTTCGATTTTCATTCCCGTTTCCTGGGAAACCCTAGACGAATATGAAGTTTTGCATTTATTTTGTATTAAACATATCTAGAAATACAAAGTCGCCTAAAAGAATTACTGAATAAAAAGCCCAAAAAAAGCGTTAAAATTCGACTCACGCCCACTTACTCACGCAAAAATTTTACTCATGCACACTCACTCACGTTCACGTGAGTAATTTAAGGTTTTACTCACACTCACGCGTGATTCACGTGAATCACGCAAAATTCTGCTCACGTGCCCATCTCTAGCTCAGACCGTGTAACGACAGAAGTCGCTCCGCTCGTTTCTGTCTACACACGTTGCAATTTATCCTAGGAATTCCCAAACACCCCTCGTAGTTTTCCTGGATAATTATCAAACGGCCCTCGGTACGCGCAAGGGTATATAAAGCGAAGCATCACAGAACTCAGGATCAGTTGCTGGCAGCCGCCAAAGTGTTCACAAGGTATTACTAATCATATTCTCTATTTCTAGCTCTTGGATACTTATTCTGACAAGGACGTGTGCCACATCCACTGAATATCCTTCGAGGTCCTGCACATATCCTTCGAGGTCCTGCGAATATCCTTCGAGGTCCTGCGAACATCCTTCGAAGTCCTGTAATATCCTTCCATGTCCTGCGAATATCTTTCGACGTCCTGCGAATATCCTTTGAGTCCCTGCGAATATCCTTCGAGGTCATGCGGATATCCTCCGAGGTCCTGCGAATATCCTTCGAAGTCCTGCGGATATCCTTCGAGGTCCTGCGAATATCCTTCGGGGTCCTGCGAAAATCCTTCGAGGTCCTGCGAACATCCTTCGAAGTTCTGTAATATCCTTCGGTGTCCTGCAAATATCCTTCGAGGTCCTGCGAATATCCTTCGAGGTCCTGCGAATATCCTTCGAGGTCCTGCGAATATCCTTCGAAGTCCTGCGAATATCCTTTGAGGTCCTGCGAACCTCCTTCGAAGTCCTTCGCATATCCTTCGACAATTCACCGTATCCTTGAACATGTACTAGCAGGAGGCGTGCCGTTCGTTGGTCACTTCCCACCGTATCTTTGAACATTTGCTAGAAGGAAGCGTGCCGTTCGTTGGTCACTTCCCACCGTACTTTTGAACATTTGCTAGAAGGAAGCGTGCCGTTCGTTGGTCACTTCCCCCCGTATCCTTGAACATTTGCTAGCAGGAGGCGTGCCGTTCGTTGGACACTTCCCACCGTATCTTTGAACATTTGCTAGAAGGAAGCTTGCCGTTCTTTGGTCACTTCCCACCGTATCTTTGAACATTTGCTAGAAGGAAGCGTGCCCTTCGTTGGTCACTTCCCAACGTATCCTTGAACATTTGCTAGCAGGAGGCGTGCCGTTCGTTGGTCACTTCCCACCGTACCTTTGAACATTTGCTAGCAGGAGGCGTGCCGTTCGTTGGTCACTTCCCACCGTATCTTTGAACATTTGCTAGATGGAAGCGTGCCGTTCGTTGGTCACTTCCCACCGTATCTTTGAAACTTGCTAGAAGGAAGCGTGCCGTTCGTTGGTCACTTCCCACCGTACTTTTGAACATTTGCTAGAAGGAAGCGTGCCGTTCGTTGGTCACTTCCCACCGTATCTTTGCACGTTTGCTAGAAGGAAGCTTGCCGCTCTTTGGTTACTTCCCACCGTATCCTTGAACATTTGCTAACAGGAGGCGTGCCGTTCGTTGGTCACTTCCCACCGTACCTTTGAACATTTGCTAGAAGGAAGCGTGCCGTTCGTTGGTCACTTCCCACCGTATCTTTGAGCATTTTCTAGCAGGAGGCGTACCGTTCGTTAGAAGGACGTAGAATCCCCGTGTACCCAGCAATATTAGATCCAACGAGAGCAATCCGCACCTCTCTCTTTCCACTTTATTAAATTTAGCATTAGGTGTTTCGTAATTAGGTATAAGTGAATCAATAAATTGAATTTTTATAAAGTTTTAACAACGCCTTTTCTCTCTGTCACTGAACAAAATAAATTCATGTAACGAACCCTACCCCCGCGAGCTTACCCCAGCAAACGGAGGAAAACTCGTCGAGCGTTTGCCTTACAAGCAGGAGGTTGTGTTATCGAGCCCTACTTCGACGCCAAGTAGATTATTTTTAATTCTTAATTTTTTATTAGTTTATTTGAAAAGCTATTTTTAGACACCTTACTGTCACAAGGTGTCTAAACTGTGGCAATTGGTCATTTCCAATGACAACGCCATGTTAAAGTGATATGTCTCTTTCAAAGAAAAAGACCGATCAACGACCGGTCTCCGCCCCCTTGGGACCTATCCTGCGTGTCATCTGGGACCGGTATAATCATACTTTTTAATTTTTATTACTTCGGTATGCAATAATATATATATTTGTTCCTTTTACTCCTGCAAGGAGCATAGGGCCGCATACGGTTTCGGTAATCATGTTTGGTTTAAGATGAATGGCTGATTGGGCCAAAGCATCCGATCCTGGTGTTGGGGCTGCCAACATTGCCTCCAGGCCTGCAGTGGTTGCGAAGGGATTTAATCCAAGCGCCAATAGGGTTATACCGCCCATGGTCGGTTGGGATATTGGTTTTTTGGTTGGCGCCAATTGCTCGCCACGACGTTACAAGGATCATAGGCAAACTCGGGACTTAGTGGGAGCTCGAAAGACCCTCCGAGACTCTCCCCTTGTAACCGCTGACTGTCCGCGGCTGCCATTGGCAGCTACTCCACATTTCTGCGGAATCACTATCCGCAACCTGTGACGCGTCCGGTAGCACTCAGCTGTGCTTCCCATAAGCAAATAATATATCATACATCGTCATAAAAATGACAAGGTGTGATATACCATTCGCAAGGGCGGATAATAGTATAAATAAAGTTTTACGTCTGTGAAGCTAAACATTTTTTAATGAGAATTTGATCGAGATCTGAGCATTTTCTACACAACAAAAATTTAAATAAATTATGTTTTCGCTAAAAAAAAAGTGACGTGGAATTTAATTATAAAATATTAAAAATTATTTATGGTCTTCAAATCTACGGAGGTTAAGTTTTCGTTTGAGTATAATAATGTATTTTTATATACGAAGATTTTCCAGGATTAAAAAAATTTTCATTTTTAGTTCACTCAACATTTTTACAATTTTAAAATTTACAAAACTAGATACTATAATGAACAGGGCAGCGACATTTATGCACTTAAAATTGAAAATATAACTACTAAAACCCCAAAAATATGCACATAAAATCCAAAAATAAACGCTTAAAACCAAAAAAAAATGAATTTAAATTTATCGATTTTTAAAAATCATATTTATTATTCGAGCGTTTGATTAAAAATTAAATCCAATATAAATATCTAAGTAGATGACAACTTGATGTTTTCCTTCTAGTTAAGTGCTGCGTTAAGGTTTGCAAATTCTTCTTTTTCTTTATTTTTCATTAAATCGTACTCTTCGTCAAAAAATAAAAATATGAAGAAAATATGCAATTTAATGAGTAATATGCAAAAATATTCAATAGAAATTATAAAATATGCAAAAAAATATGCACTTAAAAGTAAAATATGCAACAACAAATCGATGCCATTTTGTAGCAAATTCTTTGATTCGGAAAAGTATTTGGTTTAAATCATTTTTGATAATGAATAATATTTTGTATGAAAATAGCAAAACCACTAGAAATGCCTCAAACTATTAAAAAAAATTGAAATTTCAACCAAAATTTACACGGAAATTAAAGTTTTTCTTACATGAAAAACTGTGTTTTTTTTAACAGTTAACAACAGTTTTCCTCATAAAGGAATCATTTAAATTTATATTAAAATTTCGATTTGTTTTTAAATATTTTAGAACTTATCTAATATTTACAGGTTTACCAGAGAATCCCGCTACAATTGATATGTAGCGCTTTATGATTACCTTAACCTAGTGAACGATGCTACTTTTGTTTTTGTTTTAAAATAAAAATATTTGTAGATGTTTCATTGATTTTTTAAAAATTTTTTATTCCTTTATAATTATATTTATATATGTTTATTATTCTTCAAAAAAAAAATTCATTCATACATTGTCAGGAATGTATATTTCTATAACTTCTTGAAGCAAATTGTAAAAGGTTTCATGAATGTTTTTCAATGCTTCCAATTTGAATCAATATATTACTGTCGCATTTCTTCAAATATTTAAAAAACTCTTGACAATTCATATCAAAATTTTATTTGACTCTAATAATATCAGAAATAGAACTAGAAATAGTTTCTGGATTCAGTTTTTTGTTTTCCGGCGTCGACTGCGCCTTGATTACAAAAAACTTCACAAAAAAGGTACAAAATCATTCTGAACTTAAAATTTGTAGTACCTGAATAAAAAAATAACGATTAACAAATTTATTTCATATGTTTTCGGGAATGTACATTTATCAAGAGTTTCATGAATATTTTTCAACGCTTCCAATTTGAATGTTGCATTTCTTCAAACATTCATAAAACTCTTGACAATTCATATCAAAATTACATTTGACTAATAATATCAGAAATTATTTCTGGACCCAATTTTTTTTTTTATTAAAGAAAATATACGTTCTACGTGGACATTATGTGCTGGAAAGGAAAAATAGAACTCAACAAGTTTTCTCATTTCATAGCAAACATCATTTCTAATAAAAAAAAAAATTTGGACGAAAACTTGTTATCACTCGTGTTAATTAAATTTAAGGTTTTCACATAATTTTTCAGGATAAGGAATTCATTAAATACATTTTTATCATTAAAAGCAACGTTATTTTTTATTAATTCAACAGTTGGTTCACTGCTGACAAGCTTCAAATTTGGAAATCAAAGTAAGTGATGCCAAGTCAATTCATATAACAGCAAAAAACAGCGATGCTAACAATTCAAAAGTTTAGAAGCAATAAAAAAAGTTTATGGGGAAAAGTGCAAAAAGTAGGACAACCCCGGACACTTACTGCAAAAGAAGGAGGACTGCCCCGGACGCCCTAAAAAAGAGGACGGTGTCCGAGAAAAAGAGGACGGATGGCAACCCTAGTTACAGGTAGCAAAGGGAAAAAGAGCAATTTAGCGTGCACGCATTTTTATGAGCGTTTGTTACTTTGCTACCGCAATCGTAATGTTTATTACTTATTTTTTTTAATTCTGAGAATTATAAAAATGGGGGTTTGCCAAAATCCGTGTCGTAAAATGCACCTGTGTTTCTATGTTCTGCATTTTCATTATACCATTTTCTACAGTGCTTGTCAATATGCAATACCTTCAATTAATCTCTATATGTGACGCGCAAAATAGAAAGGGACCTAAGGATAGAAAGGGACCTAAGGTCAGGAGAGCATGGGATCGGTCTCATTCGATGCTCAGATGTTGTCCACAAAAAAAAAAAAAAAATTGATTTTTTTACCCTTAGGTCCTTTCTCTATGCGCTGTCACATATATAAAAGAGTAACGTGAGTGACTGACTGACAGACTGACTCAACATCGCAGAGCCCAAACCGCTGAAGCTGGGAAGTTGAAATTTGGTATGTAGGTTCCTCCTCCGGTGTAGACGTCCGCTAAGACGGGATTTTTGGAAATTCCTACTGGAACGGGCAAAAAGGGGAAAAGTCTCCCCCTTGGCGGCCTGCCAAAACGCCTTTGGCTAGAAAGCTGAAATTTAAGATATATGTTCCTTGGAGTATGGGCTATCTTTTCTGGAAAGTACTTTCTGGAATTTTGGACAGGGACGTAGTAAAAATAGGGGTTAAAAAGGCCCCCCTTGACGCCCTGCCCAAACCGCTGGAGGTAGGAAGTTGAAATTTGGTATAAAGGTTCCCCACTATCGTAGACATCCACCAAGATGGGATTTTTGGAAATTTTTACAGGGAGGGGCAAAAAGGGGAAAAAGTCGCCCCCTTCCTCGACCGGTGTAGACGTCCGTTGAGACGGCATTTTTGGAAATTCTTATCGGGAGGTTCAAAAAGGCGACAAAAAAGTATCTTTTTCCAAAAAAAGTACTTTTTTCCAAAAAAAAGTACCTTTTTCAAAAAAAGTACCGTTTTCCAAAAAAGGTACCGTTTACCCAGAAAGGTACCGTTTTCCAAAAAAAAGTACCTTTATCAAAAAAGGATTTTTTACAAAAAAAAAGTACCTTGTTCCAAAAAAGTACCTCTTTCCAGAAAAGTACCTTTTTCCAAAAAAAGTACCTTTTTCCAAATAAAGTACCTTTTCCAAAAAAGTACCTTTTTCCAAAAAAGTACCTTTTTCCAAAAAAATGTACCTTTTTCTAAAAAAATTTACCTTTTCCAAAAAAAGTACCTTTTCCAAAAAAAGTACCTTTTTCCAAAAGATATACATTTTTCCAAAAAAAATACCTTTTTCAAAAAAAGTACAAAAAAAGTACTTTGTAAAAACAAACTATCTTTTTCCAAAAAATTTCGCTTTTTCCAAAAAGTACCATTTAAAAAAATATAACTTCAAAAAAGTACTTTTTTGCCTCCCCCACGGATATCTCCACTAAAACAAGGTTTCTTGATATTCGGCATAGACGTGCGCTAAGACGGGATTTTTGAAAAGTCTCCCCATAAACAGTCCCACAAATTCGAAAAATGCCTGCCCAAACCACTGGAGGTAAGAAGTTGAAATTTGGTATAAAGGTTCCTCCACTGTAGTAGACATCGACTAAGTTTGTATTTTTGGAATTCCCTACAGGATATCCCAAAAGCAAATTCGGTATGTGAGTTCCTCCTTCTGTGTAGGCGTCCGCTTAGACGGAATTTTTGAAATTCCTATCGGGAGGGGCCTTGACGGCCTGCCCAATCCCTTTTGGCCAACCTAAAATTTTAAATATGTATTCCTTGGAGTAGGACTAACTCACCGGCAGCGTAATTTTTCTATTCTGGAACAGGATTATAGTAAAAATGGTGGTTGAAAGGGAAAATGTCCCCAATAACGGCCTGCCCAATCCGCTGAGGCAATGAAGTTGAAATTTGGTATGAATGTTCCTCATCCATCGCAGATAGCCGCAAAGATGGAATTTTTGTAAATCCCTGATGGGAGGGACAAAAAGGAGAAAAGCCTCCCCTTGGTGGTCTGTAAAAATACCTTCGGCTAGAAACCTGAAATTTAAAATGTGGGTCCCTGGAGTAATGGCTAACTTATTAGAAAGATACTTTTTTGAATTTTGGACAGCGTCGTTATAAAATGGGGGCTCAAAAATGGAAAGTGACCCTTAACGATCTGTCCAAACTGCTGGAACTAGAAAGCTGAAATTCGGTACTTAGGTTCCTCTTCCAGCCTAATTCCAACCGGGAGGGACAAAAAAAGAAAAAGTGTCCCCTTGACAGCCTGCTCAAACTGCTGGAACTAGCAAGCTGAAATTCCCTGTCGATGGATTTTCGGAAATTCCTACAAAGAGGGGCACAAATAGTAAAAGTTGGCTAGAAACCTGAAATGTAAAACATATGTTCCTTGGAGTATGTGGTCACTTATCGGGAAGGTGCTTTTTGGAAATTTGGACAGGGACATTGAAAAAATGGGGATTAATGAAGGGAAAAGTGCCGCTTAAAGGCCTGCCCAAACCTCTGGTGGTAGGAAGTTGATAAGATAAGATAAGATATTTGGAAATTTCCACAGGTAGGGTCAAAAACAGGAAAAGTCTTCCCCTTAACGGCCTGGCCAAGCTGCTGAAACTAGGCAGCTTAAATTCGGTATTTGGGTTCCTTCTCCAACGTTGACGTCCCCTAAGACGGTATTTTTGGAAATTCATACCGGGAGGGGTAAAAAGGGAAAAAACTTCCCCCTTGACGGCCTGGCCAAACTGCTGCATATAGAGACCCAAAATTATGTATATAGTAGGTTTCTCATCCAACGCAGACGTCCTCTAAGACGGAATTTTTGGAAATTCCTACCGCGAAGGGTAAAAACGGAATAATTCTCCCCCTCGATGGCCTAACCGAACCCTTCGGCTAGAAACCTGTAATCTATAATATGTTTTCCTTGGAGTATGGGCTAAATAGATAAGGCATTTTTAGGACTTTGGATAGGAACGTGGTAAAAATGGTGGCTCAATAGGGGAAAATTACCCCCTCCCCCCTTAACGTCTGCGTCTTCAGCCAGAAACCTAAAACTTAAAGAACAAGTGTATATGGAACACTAAAATTAAGAAACTAAATAGGACACGAGTGGAATTGAAACACTACACAAGTGGAACGAAATAGATATAAACGTTGAACGAGTGAAATTGAAATTAAAGACAATGGAAATGGATTGGAAGAGGGAACGAAATGGAATGGACTATAGAACGAAATGGAATGAAGAGCGAGATGGCATATAATGGGGAACGAGTGGAATTGAAACACTGCAGTTAAAAGAGGAATGGAACGGAGCAAGTGCAAAGAAATGGAATGGAAATAGAAGCGACTGATATCAATATCGATACACAAGACAGTAGGAACGAAATGGAATGAAGCGGGGAACGAGTGGAATTGGAATAACAGATAATGGGAACGAAATGCTATGGAATGGTGAACGAAATGGAATCTTGGAAGGAGTTGCATTGGAACACTAAAATTGTTAAACAAAATGGAATGGAATTTGAATGACTCAAACTGCCGGAGTTTGGTACTTGAAATTTTGCATGCGATTGAGGCAAGATTATATATATTTGGGATTTTTAATGAGAGGAACAAAAAGGGGTGAAGAACCCCTTTTAATTACCTGTTCAAACACTATCCACGGAATATGAAACTTATGTAGCATTGAAACATACTCTCCAAAAAGTTAAACAAATTTTCTAAAAGAGAAAAAACCTTAGAAAAGGAATGGAACTTATATATTCTTATATTTAAACTGCAGGTAACGAAGCACCGGTGGAAGAAACCGACGCAGTAAATTTTCCAACTGAATTTGTGAATTTACTTGAATTTCCAGGTCTCTACATAAACTGGAATTAAAAAAAACTTTAAGGCACGCTAACAACGTAGCGGGCTTTTCATGCTATCTTTAATATAATAAAATGCTTTCCAACCCTGCTTTACGTTATTTATTTTCATTCAAAACACAAATGAACAAAACTACTTACGGGTCTATCTACCTAAGTTCGAACTTTACCAAATTATCTTGACATACACACGTATATTGCAATTTATAATGGATTCATTACTAACAATCCACTTTCATGAGAAAAAGTTATCAAATACTTATTTATTTTAGACCCATTGTTGTGTGAGAATTATTTATTTGTGGTGGCTGGATGAAGGCTTTTATTATAAAAACTGTACTTTAAATAAAAAAGCGAATTTAAAATACGACCTATCTACGACGATGGCTTGAACAACAGACAATTAGTTGTTACATACTCACGTGTTGGTATACTAAATGATTGTGTTTGTAATTAAACATTACAATAAATTTGCCTTAACAATTATTTTACCTTAACAACAAATATTGTGTTTTATTTTATCTAAAAGAAATTTAATTCTAAACTTTAAGGCACGGTAACAACGTAAAGCATGCATCGATTTTCATCATCCATATCTACTTTAATTCCCATGATATGTAGCTTCACTACAAATAAATAAAATTTAATACTCTTTGCAGTTTTCGATTTTTTCCAGATTTAAAAAAAAAAAAAAAAATTTCTTACCAATTTTTTATTTTTTACCTAACAATTTGTTTCATAACTTTGAAACCATTGATCGCATTGAAAACAATTGTATACATCATTTAAAGATATTGTGAACCAAAATTTTTGTAAATTTAGTTAAACAAAATCGGACAAGTTGTTTTTGAGTTATGACAAGATAAGTGCAACAATGTCTCAAAATATTGCCAATTTTACTAAAAAATTATTAAAAAAAAAAAATTATCCATAGAATTGAAAAATTTTACCATTTTTGTACTTAGGTATCCATGATGCATCAAAGCTATATAGTGGTTATTCAAACCTTTGTTTGCTATTGATCTGTGTTATTTTTATATATATAGATTAGATATGAAAATATATAATTTTTATATCGGAGTCTTGTTGAAACTTTAGGTTTGATAATAACGATGCGTTTATAATGAAAAGTTGAACAAGTAAAAAGTGGTTAATTGATTCAGATAACTTTTCAATTTAATGGAAAATATTTATTCCACAATACTTTTTAAAGCTAAACAACGGTTTTAAAAGATTCATAATTCAGAAAAATTAAAGCACTTCTTTAGATCCATATTTTCACTTATTCAAAGATGTGACTTATCCCAACTCCCCAAATACTAATTAAAAAGAACATATTTGGTTCTTTGAAAAAGGACATCCAAAAATGAAATTTCTCATAACTTCCCTACCGGGAAGGAGGAGTCAATTTTCCACCAAGAACCTATCCGGTGACCGGTCAACCGGAGACATATTACTAAATTAGTACAAATATGAACAAAAGATAATGAATTTCATTTTCTAAGAATTTTCTGAACCGTTATTTTCACTGTTGCTTTTAAAAAACTTGACCAATACCAAAATAGAAAACAAAATTCGCGGCATATTTTAAAAAAAATTTTTTTTATTTATTTTGCTCTTTTATTTATTTTGAACTTTATTTTTTTACGATTTGCTTATTTTAGTTCTTATTTTAAATATCTATAATTTTTTGCTAAGAAATTTTAAGTTTTGTATTTTCAACGATTTTTTAATGTTGTTTTAACTTTAACAATTGGTATTTAAGTGTTTGCCTTACAAGCAGAGGGTTGTGTTATTGAGCCCTACTTTGACGCGAAGCAGATTTTTTTTTAATTCTTAATTTTTTATTAGTTTATTTCAAAAGCTATTACGTGTCACAAGGTGTCTAAACTGTGGCAATTGGTCATTTCCAATAACAACGCCATGTTAAAGTGATATGTTTCTTTCAAATAAAAAGACATATCAACGACCGGTCTCCGCCCCCTTGGGACCTATCCTGCGTGTCATCACCCTACGGGGAATGAGGGAACAATAGTCCTTCAAAAGATCAATTCACAATATTTTTAATATTTTATTTTTTTATTTGAAAATTATGTTTTGTAGTATTTTTAAAAAATATCAGTTTTATATTTCCCCAGCCAAAATCACCAGAGTTTCCACTCCCTTACTGGCCTTTTTTAAAAAAGGCAAAATCGGCTGCCACTGTGCAGCCTTCATTAATTATCGGAAAATAAAAATGTAATGTGATTCTTAATCCAATATAAATTCTCTAGTCCTTATCGTGGCCCGATTTTTATTTTAAAATTTTTTTTAACAAAGTTGCCAACAAACTTAAAAATTCCAAAAAAGGCAAGAAAAAACACATTTGCTCGCGGATATAAAATTTGTTTGACTAAAATTCAAAAAAGGGCCACGATAAGGACTAGAGTTTTTTGTTGCCTACGAAAGAAAAAAACCCGAATCGAAATCGGTAAACCCGCCTTGGCTGTGCTGTGGCAGCCGATTTTGAACTCAGGGTTGTGAGAAAACGCTTTTAAAGTTTAAAATTAATTTTACGCTAAGAAACCAGCAAAATTTCAAAAAACCGTGTATGAACAAAATATATATCTCGCAGTTTTCTACATGTGCACCAAATGTAGTTTTTTTCCTTTTTCTGCTGTATTATGCGAAATAAGATTTATAATAAAGACAATGATAAAAAACGCTCCCAAAAAATTTTGTGTACAAATTTAATACATAGAATATTGCTTTGTGGCCAAAATATATTTTACAAAAAAACATGTGGCAATTTTATTTCTTCGAATAATACCGAAGAAAATTTTTCCTAGAGTCGATACCCCCCTTAAAAAACTTGACTGATACCGAAATAAAAAACAAAATTTGCGGCATATTTAAAAAAACAAATTTTTTATTTATTTTACTCTTTTATTTATTTTTCTATGATTTGCTTCTTTTAGCTCTTATTTTAAATTTGTATAATTTTTTGCTAAGAAATTCTAAGTTTTGTATTTTCACAGACTTTTCACTGTTAAACCTGTTTTAATTCTAACAATTCCCAGTATGCAAAATGAGTCGAGCTTGTATCGAAACTGAATCATTTTTTCTTAAATTTTTATATAATACCAAGAATGAGGGTACTTTCCTATTTAGCTTGCAAGGTAATATAGATCCGAAAAATTGTTGATTTATAGATTCGATATTTCATCGAAGCAAGGAATATTTTTCGAGGCAAAATGTGATTTATAAAACGAAAAAAAAATATATTTTTCTTTTCTTACCTTTCTCTTTGTTTATTTTTAAATTTCTCTTTATTTAATTTTCTTCAATTTTAATTTAAATTCAATGCAATTTTGTTTTGTTCCAACCAGAGACTACACTGAAAATATTATTACAGTAACTGACTGTAGTTTATTTAAAAAGTTATCCGTACATTTGTTTTTAAATGATTATTCAGTTAAAATACAAAGAAATATATTTTTTAACTGTTTTTGTCGTTTATTTAAAAAATAAATTACATATAAATACGGATTTTCTGTTACAGTTAATATTTTCATTTAAAATGTTTTGTTAAAAAAAGAATTCCTTTTCGATTTCTAGGTCAGTTAAAAAAATTAAATAAACTAAATATCGTTTATTCTTACGGATTTTGTAGTTAATTTTTTGAAATTTAAAAAAACGAAATAAATGACAAATCATTATTTTTTAAGGATTTTGTAGTTTATTTATTAACATTTAAAAATAAATGAAAATTTCTTTTGATTTAAATGAAAAGTCAGTAGACCGGTTTTCAAGTGATTTTTCATTTATTTTAAATTACATTTTCAGTTAATTTAAACTACAAACTATTTTGAGTGTATTAATTATAGAGATAGGCGCTGAAATTTAGTATCACCTGAGCAACTATTTAGTATCACTTTAGTTTCAGCTGAGCCTAAATTTAATAGTTCGAATATTGCTGAAAACTGCGCTTAATAAGAAACAATCAAGCGCAAATTATGTTCAAATAATAAAATTTGAGAATTCCTTTTTTATTTGCTTTTTTGTTTGTTAATATTTCAATTTAAATAAAAATAGAAAATTGTCAATTTTTTTAACAAAATGCCATCTAGTGATAACGATGTCGTTATAACTTTTGTTTTTGGTGATGCCATACCCCTGTTTCCAACACCAGGCACGATTCGAACCAACGTCCTTTGGTTTAGAAGTTCATCGCCTTACCCCTTGAACCAAACCGTAATGATGTATAGTTTCATAAACATTTTTTTATAATTCAAATTGTTTTTATTTTATTTGAATCTACCTTTATAAACTTCATATTACCCAACAAACATGAATGTAAAAGTTAAAATAAATGCCATAGGTGTAAGAACGAATATGCCGTTCATTTCCAATTTTTCCTAAATAAATTTAATGCTTAATACAGAAAGGCCCTAACTCGACTTGATATTTCATTAGAGGAAAATGAAATCTGAAAAACATTGATTATACTTTTTATTTTATTGTTTTTGTATTAATAAAAAAATGCATTCAGAGAAACTCTATATCGAAGGTTTTTAGATTTGTATTGCCTTCCCTTCAATAGAAATTAAGAATGAAGTTAGGATCTTCCTTCACTAAACCATCGATATTGAACTTTGGAGCAAAATTGCATAAAAATATGTTTATACAAAAATAAAGTAAAAGATTTTAAAACCGTGCTGTTTGAAGACAATTATTTTAAAAATGACAATACACTCTGAATTAAGATGAGAATGAGATTAGTTAGTCAGCATTACAAATTTGCATAAATCAAAGTACCTAGAATTTAGTGTTTAACTGCAGTTTATGAAATTCAATTTTAATTGAGAAAAACTTGCGTTATATTTACTTTTTTTGTTTTTTAAAGTTAAACTTTTATTTGAATAAAACTTATAACTCTTTTTGAGAAAACAGAAAAATATAAAATCTAGCCTTTTTAAAAAAGCCCGCAAAGGGCATTATAAAAGATGTTTGTTTTTAGATTTTATTTTTGTACTTTATATTTTTAGTTTTTGTAACTATTTGTGTGGTGAACATTTAAGTCGAATATGTCGACTATATTGACATCGAGATTTCTTCACATTTTTACAACCCGGTAACCCCGTGACTGTCAAATCAATTTAAACATTTTTGCTAACAATCCAAATAAATTTGGCAATCGATTTCGATAATTTCATTGTCGTAAACTCTGGTTTGAAATATTTAATATAAAACAAACAAAAGAATTTAGATATAAATGAAGTTTACAGTTGTCCAGTTTCTCTTGTCGTGCATCTACAAAACCTAGTTTTTATAGATTCAAATTGTTTGCTGGGTATATTTGTTTGTTTAAATTTATTTTTGTTCAATTTATAGATATGTCGAAATATTTTAAATTCAAATTTAATTCATACAATTTTTAAATTCGGTTGTGGTGTAGATGTCTGGAAGGTCAGAAGTAGACAAAATTTCACTTTATTAGGGTCGTGGTCCAAATTTCTATTACAGCTAGGGTTTTTCTTTTCCCGGACTTTTTCATTTCCCGGGACAGCGGGAGTTTTTTCTGAATTTCCCGAGATCCCGGGAATTCCCGCTCGTTAGAAAAAGACGGCGTATGTTTACTTAAAAAACTCGATATCTATTAAAAAAAACTTACGACAAAGTTCATCTTTTGGTTGCAGTCATGAAAAAATCTACTAATATATTCTGAAATAAGGGCTTACTATAAAATATCCATATCTTTCCCTTTTTGAGATCAATTCCTTTAACAGTTTAAATAGCGAACTAATATGCAGGTAATATATTTGTATGGAAGGCCGTCTTAATTTTAAAACAACTCTTAGAAATACATTAAATAAATATTAATTCGCGGTTTAAACGGTTAAACAAATTGAATCATAAATTCTTCAGGATATAATGATATATAAGGACCAGCTTTAGAATCAGAACTAAGATCGATTTTTTGATTAAATATGGATTCCAAAAATTTCTATTTCTAGATATTTTGTTTCTATGCAGATTTTCAGAAGTATTCGTCTATTTTTATTAAAAAGTTTAAAAGTGAGTATTTTTCACACAAATTTTTAGGCAAATCGTCTAAATCTTTTTATAAAAATAGACACTAAAATATTATTAAATAGTTTTATAACTTTAATTGGTATTTTTTGAATAGAATTTTTTTATGGCACAAATACATAAAAAAACTATTTAATTTTCATTGTTGCTTTTTTTTTAAATTAACATATAAAAAATCCAAAATAAATTGCAAAAGCATCTGATGCATTATTTTAAAAATAATAGTAAGCTTTAAGTGCAGCGAGAAATTTTCAACTCAGTCCTGATTCTTAAAGCAAAAATTATGAGGAATCCAAAAAAAAAAAATTAGCCGGAAAATTTAGGAGCTTCTGTGGAAAATCGGAAAATTTAATTTTCATGGGAAAATTTAATTTTCATGGGAAAAAAGGTAAATTTCTGATAAAAAAAAAAATTAGGAAAATTTTATTTTTCAATTAAAGCCTGATTCAATACCTTTCCAACGAGCTATCACTCGTTGCGATCGCTTTAGTAGTTTTTTTTAAAACAACTTTCAATGAGGTCCCTTATGAAGAATTCTTCAATTTTGTCACATGACAGTGGTGTACACCACCAGTCACTATAAAAAAAAAAAAAAAATATGTAGGTACATTATTTTTTGCTGGGCAATCGATTGAGACTATTTATTTTAAAATCGGAGAGGGGTCGTCCAAAAATTTGCCAATTTTGATCGTTTTCATATGGAATTGCTCTATATTGTATTTTTTAAATATCCCAGACGATGATTTGCGATGCAAATCGAAATATCGGAAGAAAATTAAAAAATAAAATATTGAAAAATAAAATACAAATTATTTGGATTATTATTTTTTAAAAATGTATGACCTAAGGCCAAACAATACTAAAAATATTAAAACACCAAACGTCAACAATATTTAATCTAACAAAAACATAAAATTTGAAAAATACAACTGAAATAAAGGAATAGCAATTGAGGTATTTGGAGCTGAAATACTGATGTTGAAATGTTGTGTATGTATAGTGCTTTATTTGAAAAAAGACCATCATTAAAAAATATAAAATTTCCGAGGTACGAGTATTTTTGTTGGTATTTAAACTTGATAATGTCTAATAAAATTTATTTTCGGTTTAACTAAACCCAAAAAATTCGGCCTAAATAATATTTTTTTATATTATATTATTAAATTTTAAATCGTATTTATTAATTTTAAATATTTTTTTTTAAATTATTTTTAAAACAATCAATGTTTTCAATTGAATTAAAGCTTCCAAAATTTTAATATACTAGCCAAAACTTCTGTAAAAGAATAAAAAAAATCCCGGGAAATCCCGCACTAAATTCCCGGGATTGCGGGATTGAAAAAGGGCGGGATTCCCGGGAATTCCCGGTACGGGAATTACAGCCCAATTTTTTTTTATTTTTTATATAACTATGCTATATCTTTTTTTACTTCTATTAGGTAAACTACGTTTTTAACACTAAAAAGCATAAAGAATTATTAATCGCGTAATTTTTGGATGAAAATTAATATCGAGAAATTTCAATATTTAGACTTGAAATAGATTGGAAAACGAACCAAACTTGCGAATAATAAAAAATACAATAAATTGAGAAATTACGATATGATAAAGTGTCGAAATCGATAAAATTTTCGATTAAAAAATGTGTTCGAGAAACCTTAAAATGACGAATTTATTTATATTAATTTCTTCGATGAAACTTAGAAATGATGAACCGCTTCGAAACTGTGCATACTGGGTTTGTATTTTATTTAACTTTTCTTTTTGACTTAATGGGAATTTTTTAAATTTTTATTTATATTATCAGAGTTTTTGAGTAATTTTCTAATTTTTAATTGATTTTTTAATTTAATTATGGCCAGCGCAAAAAACGAGTCAACTGTCATTAAAAGACCTATCCCATGACCGGTCAATCGGGGGCATATTCAAGGCACTTCTACTATGTTTGTGTGTGTAATGTTGTTTTCTTCTTTATTTTTTTCTTTTACATTTTTTTTATATGCTTGTAGTGCTTCTTTTTCTTTTTTATTTAAACTGAAACGAAAAATATATAACTTTCCCATCAGCCAGCCATCATCCATAAGCAACATTAGCTCAGACGGTAGAGCGTTTGCCTTACAAGCAGAAGGTTGTGTTATCGAGCCCTACTTCGACGCGAAGTAGATTTTTTTTAATTATTAATTAGTTTATTTGAAAAGCTATTTTTAGCCACACCACGTTACGTGTCACAAGGTGTCACGTAAAGTCACGTAGCTCTTTCAAACAAAAAGACCAATTAAGGACCGGTCTCTGCCACCTTACGACCTGTCCTGCGTGTCACTTTGGACCGGTGCTTTTCCCGTAGGGAAATCGTAAATTACACTGCCTCCGGCGGAAGATTTTTATTTCGAAATAATCCAACTAACAATTTTTTTGGAATCAATACAACATTGGCCATCACATATTGATAGGGTGGGATTTTGGTCATACCCCTAATAGGTATGTAGGTATTAGGGATGCGAAACGGAAAATACCGAATCCCGGGATTTTCGGAATTGGCAAAATCCCGAATACCGGGATTGGCAAAATCCCGAATCCCGGGATTATTTCTCAAAAATCCCACGATTTTCTTATTTATTAATATTAATATGAACGCAAATAAACAAAGTGAGCAATTTTATATTACCGAGATTTTTTCTTGAATTTCCTCATATTATAAGAAATTGATGCCAAGATATTGGTAAAATTAGAAATTAAGTAGATTATTCGAGTAAACTATGTAAAGACTTTGTAGTAAATTTTGAAAAGTTGATAAACAATATTAAGTTTTTGAGTAATTCATGGGAAAAATCAAGTTTGTTTGTTATTTTACCGGTTTATTCTTCCAAGCGAAATTCGACTTCTGAAACATAATTTTGTAAGTTTGACTTCTGCCATGAAAACATTTGATAACGATAACCAAATAATTTTGTTGCTGTAATTATACGATTCAGTGGGCAAGTTTGTCGCAACGAATCTGTTTTAAAATCTGCTTACAAAATACTGGGCGCAAGTGTACTTAAGTGCAGGCCTTCATATATTATCCCAGTCAGAAAAATACAAAACGGGAAAGCTATGGCAAGGTACTTCAACGCTGTTTGCAAACGCTGGCAAAGCGTCCCAAATGAGTGTTATGCCAGTCATTTATTTTTAACACCTCTGTTACCCAGTAGTATGCAGGTACTTGATTTTGAATACCACTGGCCATTTCTGACTGGGATGTTTCAATATTCATAAAATGTACCACATTATTAATTAACAATTATTAAATAATTATGAAACGCTTTATTCAATAAAAAATACTGGTTACATAACAAAAAAAATTTGATAAATAAAGGAAAATTTAAATCCCGAAATCGCGTAAAATCCCAGGATCCCGAAAAATCCCGTAGTCCCGAAAATCTCGGCATTCGGGATTTTGTAAATATCAATCCCGATTGGCATCCCTAGTAGTTATGTATGTTGTTTTAATGTAGATGTTATTTTTTTGTTCAAGTTTAGGACATAAATGCTAATTGGTTTAGTTGCCAATGGGCGTGTAATATTTGTTCGCATATATAAACACAATCATTCTTATATGTATTAAAAGTATTACTTCTTACCTATTTATTTTATATATCCTTTTTTTACACGGTCTTTTTTTATACGATTTTGAAATAACACGGTCGACAGAAATAAACCTATCCTGTTTTTACACGTTTTTTTTTTTTTTTAAATAACACGACCAAACTTATCCTGTTTTTACACGATTTTTTTACACGGACAAAAAAATGTATATGTACTGGGGTTACTTTATCAATTTTTAGTGAATGGTTCCACAATTGTTTAAGTTTCAGAAGTAAAACGTTATATGCCATGTATATAAACATGGATATGGATATAAACGAAATAATTGTTGATAGAGTTCTTTCATAACGAAGATGAGCTATTAGAGGTTGCACTGGAAGGCCTTGCCCAAATGGTAGCACTAATGAGGATGAAATTCCGTCTTCAATAACCACTAGCTCAATTCCTGATGGCATTCAAATGACAAATAAATTGACAGATAATTTTCTGACAAATGATCACATAAACTAAAGAGCTGTGAAATTTCAATCAGATCTACAATCCTGTATGGCTCGATACAGAGAGCTGTACAAAGAACTCTCTAAAGTAGGATCACAACGTACTATAACTGAATTTGCTATTAAAATAAACAATATCCTTCAATAAACGCAGTTGAAGATGTAGACGTAGAACTAAATATTTCTTCTGACGAAACAGATATTGATCCAATGCCGCACAAAAGAATACGCTTACTATCAGAAACTGACACCGAATAAAATTTATGCTTATACCATAAATAAATATTATCCTATAATAAAATTTATCCTATACCAATTTTTTATGTTCCTTGAAGATGAGATTTTTTTATTTTTAAATTGGGTTTTTATTTCTTAAAAACTTTAAAATCATTTTATTTTTTTTGTTCCTTTAATGTAATTTTTTTAATATTTGAGCTGTGTTTTTATATCTAAAAATAAATGAATTTTTTATTTTTAAGTTTTGTTTTTTATTTCTTTAAAATTATAAAATATGTGAAATAAAATGGAAATAGTATACTGAAGAACAAAATTTGTGTTTGTTTTACCGAATTATTGAATAATTTGTAGGCCTTTTGATGTTGTTGAACCAATCTAACATTTTTCTATTACGGGTGTGTCTTTTTTTACACGATTTTTTTTACACGACATTTTCTGGAACGTATGTACCGTGTAAAAACAGGATTAGGTGTACATATATATTTTTTTTTGAAACGTGATGGTATTCTTTCAGTATTTTTTGTAATTATATTGTAAATGCTTTAACGTCTAAATATAAGATTCATACGCCCAAATAAATGTGAAATATATTAAAATATTCAAGTGAAAGTAATTAAAAGTTTGATATGTTAATTTCTGTTTAAAGGGTATACACGTACACATGCATACATGCATGTACACTCAAAAAAAAGTTCGCCGTACACCCTCCAATATGAAGTATTTTTAGGAAGTGATTTCAAAAAAAAATTTTTTTTTTTTGCCGAACGTAGGGGTCGCCTTTTTTAATTTTTTGGTATAGCTTTGGCATTTAAAGTCGGATTTTAAAGTGTGATATATCGATTTTTTTGCCTCGAGGAGACCAATGTTTTGTTATATAGTAAAAATCCAATTAAAAAAGGCGACCCCAACGTTCGGCAACCAATATATAAAAAAAATTTCTACTGGGTTTATCGAAAAACTTCCTTAGCAAAAGTTTAATGATTTTTTGCGAGCTTTAATTTTCTGACTTTGGTACATTAGGGTGGTAGCAACTGAGATCTGGTGGGTAACTACTAGAAGGGGATACTTGAGGTAAAAATGCCCTTAAAGCACTAAAATGAAAAGGTTGGTAGACAATTTTGTAAAACATTATATGTCCCACTTTACGTTGTTGTACCAATTTTTTATTTCCGAATATCTATAACAGTGGTGTTCAAAACTAAAAATGTAGTTATGTTGGTGAGAAAATGAGAATTGCACTGTAAAAAATGTTGAATGGGTTAATAGAATCTGTATGCATTTATTTTTTATTAAAAATATGAAAATGTTTTGTGTAAAAATCGAAGTAGGTACTTTCGGCAAATATAAATAAATACTACACTGTTTTAAAGAAGTAAAAATAAACAAAATACAATTTATGAAAGAAAAAAAATTCATACATACATAAGGGTGGCTTCTTTCATTCTATGTAAAACAAAAGGTTTTCGATTGTTTTAAATCAATATCAGTGATTTCATTGTATTTACATATTTATAAAATATATTTAATCTGAATTTATAATCATAAAATATTTGTCGTACATTCCCGAGTAAAAAAGTTTTGATATAATCATATATTATTTTATGTAATTGCTTATAGTAACTTATAGTTACATATGGCCACATATGCTTTTAAATTCAAGCAGATATACCTTTATATAGTCATATGTTAGATATTTTTCCCTCAGAGGTTTTAATATGGAGACATACGTGATTTTATATTATTACATACTGGCCTACATATAATTGCATATGCTATATATATAAGTACATAAATTAACATATTACAGATATAATTACATATACGTTTATATATAATTTAGTATGACACTATACATAATAATATAAAACTATATGTGGAGCCATATAAGAAATATTTCATAATTTGTGTTACATATGATTATATATTGACAAATAAGAACCCATATATAAATTAATATGGTTCCATATCTACAATATTTCATGATTTCTTTAATATATAACAATACAACGTTCTTTATAAAATCATCTATAATTACACTGTTCAAGTTGTAAAATGGTACTAACGTGAAAACCATATGGTTGTGTTTGGATTAGCCCCCTGACTACTACTCCACCGATGAAAGTGCCAATTTGGCTCATTGGGAAAAATTGATGGCGTTTTTTTTTTAATTTCGGTCAATTCGTCAATTTTTGACCATTTTCAGACCATTTAAGCCCATTTAAATCGCCTTTCCTGTATTCAAAATTTCTTGTGTTATCTTTATACGGCTCACAATTACTATTTCCACCATTAGAACGCACATTTCAACTGAGAAAATCAAAATTTTTAGCCTATTTTCATGATTTTTGCCCATTTTTCATCGATTTTCCCCATTTTTGTGCTGTTTTTATGCGCTTTTTTGTAGTTCTTACGCAAACTTATCGACATAATTCTTACCGTTTTTCCTTTTTACAATATATTATGCAATATTATTGCCATTTCAAGCAACTCAACACACTTTTTAAATACAAAAACCATCGTTTTTTACGCTTTTTCGGATGATTTTCGGGGTTTTTATTGATTTAAATAAATTTTTTGTGGTTGAATATATTTTTTCGGTATAAAAATTAATGGAAATGCGTGTTTCTCCGTATTAATGTAATTCATTTTAAATTGGCAATTGAAATAGAGAAATAAGCAATGGAATATCATTCGTTATCCTCCAATTCCATTAACAAATTCCAGCAAAGATCTGCCAAAAGTGAATCTAATTTTTTCCACTATACCAGTGTTCCAACTGTGCTGATACCTGGTGGAAACGTTCCCCATGCTCGTCTGATTCAGACGGCAACTGACGCGCGAAGTGATCCTGGTGGTGATGCATGAAATGCACTTTCAACGACATTCGAACACCGATGTTTTCGAAAGATTGCAGCATATCATCAACAATGGCACGCCAATTGTCCACTCGATGAATGCCGAGAACTTTTTTGATCACTGCTTTCAGGCTATCCCAAGCGATGAGTTCCTCTTCTTGAAGGACATTGTTGAAGTCTTCATCCTTCATCAGTTTGCGAATGTCTGGGCCATTCAACACACCTGAAATTAATATATGATTTTATATTAAAACTTTCAAGAATACTTCATCTTTGTTTGGCGGAAAAAGAATTCCAAATATTTATTTACCTTCTTTAATTTTCGCTTCACTCAAGCGTGGAAAAATGTACTCCAATCGTCCAAAAGCCAATCTATTTCCACGCACCAGTAACGCTTTGATGAAATTCATCATTAACCCAAGTTTAATGTGCAATGGTGGTAACCAATCTCGTTTTTGATACTGTGGTGTATATCGCGAATCCCACGTACACAAGTAGCACATATTTTTTTAGTGTAACCCGTTTGAAAGCCAGAGATAAGTGCAACCACTTTCAAATCAGCGCATATTTTCCAACAATGTTCATGGTATTTCACAGAATCCAAGATTAGTTTCATGGAATCATACGTTTCCTTTGTTTTCACGGCAAGTGCAATTGGCACAGAGTTTTTTGTATTATCGAAATACAGCAGCACAGCCTTGAGACTGCTCTTCGATCCATCGATGAACAACCGCCATTGGTCCGCATTGTACGTGTAATTCATGGCCGACATCAATGAATTGTTTTCGTTGCGAGTAAAAAACGGTAGAAATTTATGCTGTCGACCACGCGAACCGAACACTTTAACTTCTGGTGACAGGATGTTCACAGCTTTAAGATGTTGAGCAAGAATTATGGTTTTATTTTGTGACAACTTTAGTTGTCTTGACATTATGTTCAAGCGCTGTTGTGTAACTTCAATGAATTTGCATGGTGGCGTAATATTTGATGGCTGATACAAAGAAAAATTCGATTCTGGCTCCGAAAAAAAAGATGGTGGGATGTATTCTTCAGTTGGACTCGGTTTTCTCGGGATTGGCACTGGCGGAGAATGGGGAAGAGTGGTTTGAGCTGACGGAACACTTTGGTAAATATATTCCATCGCCTTTTTTCTGTTCATACCCACAACATTATTTTTACATACGTAGCACATGTTTTTTTTCATGGTCGACTGGCTCTGACCAAATCATCGGTATTCCATATGGCATGCTTTCCCGTCGACCTGTTCGCCAATCATACAAACGTGCTACACACGATGAACAAGCTATTTTAGGCACCCAGTTAACATTACGAATCACTGTAATATTGAAGTACTGCTCGTACAATGTTGCAATTTCATCAGTAATTTTTTTCTTAGACGACATAATGGTCCACTTTCCGCACATATAACAGTAATGATTGAAGTTTTTCAGGCATTCATCCATTTTTTACCGTAAAAATTAATCACTTCAAACTGGAAACTTTATTTATACTTTTATTACTTTTTCGTCACTTTAAAAAAATCGTACTTTACGCGTTCGGAGACACTTGTTGAATGACAAAAATCGATCAATGAACATCTATAAATACTACGTAAGTTTCAATATTTTACTGAGAGGTACTTATGAATTGGCGCATCTTTTAAGGGTGGCTATATACCTGATTCGTGTGCGTTTGTGTAAAAAAAATTTGTGTAAAAAAATCATGCAGGTAGCCAGCGGAAAAAACCCTAATAATTAAAAAAGTACACTTTCCTTTTTTCCTTTTAATTGTCCACGCACATTACCGAAAAAGCGTAAAAAACAATGGTTTTTGTATTTAAAAAGTGTGTTGAGTTGCTTGAAATGGCAATAATATTGCATAATATATTGTAAAAAGGAAAAACGGTAAGAATTATGTCGATAAGTTTGCGCAAGAACTACAAAAAAGCGCATAAAAACAGCACAAAAATGGGGAAAATCGATGAAAAATGGGCAAAAATCATGAAAATAGGCTAAAAATTTTGATTTTCTCAGTTGAAATGTGCGTTTTAATGGTGGAAATAGTAATTGTGAGCCGTATAAAGATAACACAAGAAATTTTGAATACAGGAAAAGCGACTTAAATGGGCTGAAAATGGTAAAAATTGACGAATTGACCGAAATTAAAAAAAAAAGCCATAAATTTTTCCCAATGAGCCAAATTGGCACTTTCATCGGTGGAGTAGTAGTCAGGGGGCTCATCCAAACACAAACATATGGTTTTCACGTTAGTACCACAAATTTCGTGTTAAAAACTTGAACAGTGTAATTATATGTAAATTTGACGTATATTTGTTTTTAATAAAAAATTAAAAAGTATATATACAATCGTATTTATATTATTTGGGTGGTTTTCTAGCGATATCTTCTTTTTGTCTTCCAGAAGATATATCGGCGATATTTGAATGCTTTTTTATATCTTCTATACTCAAATAAAGCAATATCGCCTATTTATCTTCCAGAAGAATTGCATTGCGTGGAAGTATTGCTTTCGGGACACGTTTTCTACCAAATGGGGTATCTTCCGCAATACGAAAATGATTGTTGCCGCAATAAAATTTTTCTTCCAGACAATACGATTGGGGAATCGTATTCGTATTGCCATGTAGTGCCACCCAAATAATACAAATACGATTTTATATATATATTTTAATATTTTATTAAAAACAAATATACGTCAAATTTACATATAATTATTTATTTACCTTACATTACACTGATTTTAAACAAATTACCCCATCTATTCGACTTCCGTAGATTCATGTTGCCATTAGTCATTTTCTGTAAAAAGAATTTTAAGTTTCGTTTTAAATATACATATAAATAGATAAATAAAATTCAATTTATCTCACCTTAATTTCTGCAATCTTATTTGTGTACGTCATCCAAAAATTATCTGTTTTTAAATTTGTTTTAAATTTTGTCTGTGAATTATTAAAATTCATTATTGACATTTTTTCGATATCGCCGATATATTTTCCAACTGATAAAAGGAAGATATGTTCAAAATACTACTTTGATTATTTGAAGTGATAAATTAATGATCTTTCCGTAATATCGTTTGGAAGATACATATATCTTCCAAATGTTTATTGGGATAAGGCATAAAGAAGTTGGAGTTTTACTACATATTTTTAGAAAATTGGGAAATTTTAACTGAAAGATATATTTTGTTGTAAAATTTTTTTTATTTTTAGTTTTGATTTCATATGCCTTTTCTGATGAAGACTACAGTAAAAAAAAATTATATATTAGCATATACACAGAGAAAACAGATTTTTGCTTAAACCTGATAATTAATCTTCCCTTGTTAAGGCTTCATTAGTCTAATCGTAAAGTAAGAAAACGTATCTGTAAACAATTTAATGAATAAAAATAATATAGAAAATTGTATTGGAATAATTGTCAAGTAAAATCGTAACCAAATTCTGTTGAAAATAGAAAATTTCTACATTATTACTTGACATTTAACTCTGTGCTAAAGAAAAAGATAAAAAAGCAATATTTTCTATTTTTTATACTCTTTTTATTCATTACAATATTGTCACGATACTTTTTTATGATACTTGGAAACTAATTTGGGCTTTAGTTGTCGTTACTTGACTGAACGCTGCTAAATAAAGTTCTAAAAAATTAGTAATTTTCAATTAATTTTATTAACTGGGGCTTAAAAAGGTATCTAAGTAGAGTTTGCTGTTCGGTTTTAATCGAAACCGAAACCTCGGTTTTCCAAGCCTCAAAACCGAAAACCGACAAAAATAAGTCGTTTTTTAGCAAATACTTTAACCAATTAAAATAATTAATTAAATTGCATACTATTGAATCTTGAATTTCGAAAGACTCAGCTCCTATTTTACAAAATTCTGTATTTAATTGTAATGAACATTTTTTCCATTAAAAATTGCTTTAAAGAATTTTTTTTGTTTTTGTCATTACGGATAACATAAACTGAGGCTTATAATTTTTAGAAAAAAAATTGCACTAAAAAGTCAAGTGGTTTAAGAGATATTGAGTTTCACAAATTCAGTTCAGATTTTCACCGCGTATTTTTCAAAAAGCCTTATTTCATATTCCGCGAAATTTACAAAATTTTAACTTTTTATTGTTTAAACAAATTGATAAAATTAAAACTTAAACTCTTTAAAATACAGCTTTAGTTGCAAAAAAAAAATTCGCGTTTATTTCTTCTTCCGGAAGGATTTTGAAATGGCGTCATTGCCTTTAAATATTCGAGTGAGAAATTCAATCGAAATTTAAAGATATCTTGGACGTATCAAACTATATATAAACATTAGACTGTCCCTTAAAATAGCGATTTGTCGATTTTAGTTCATTATACCCCCCAGTTTTATTGGAAATGGTCCCAAATGGAAGAAATGGATTTTTTTTTTTGGAAAACGTTAACCCGTGCCGAAAGTTGGATGAAAATGGCCCATTTTGGAAAAAAGTGTATTACCAATAAAAATTCCCAAATTTCGAAATTTCGAAAAAATTTATTTTTATTCCATTTATTCATTTAATATAGTCAAAATGATTCAGACATGGACTTTTGACTTAATTGGATATCATTAACCCAATTTAGCCTGGAATTCAAAATGACCCACGAATTTGATAAAAATGCAAAAACGTGTTTTTTTTAAATTAATTTTAAAGATTTTTTAAAATGCCTAATTTGGAAATGTCGGTTGCTATTTGTACACAGAAAAAATTATTTCCAATAAAATTTCAATTAAAATTTTGTTTGATATCAAATTAATTTTCAATTAAAAGTTTAATCATATCAATTAAAATTTTAATTGAAAATGAGTATGGTGTCGAAAAAAATTTTAATTTACTATAAGTACTCTTAAGTCCGATTACTGAATGTCCAGTTAGGTACTAACTAGGACTTTAACTGCCGATAAATTGTAACTGGACATTCGGTATCGGGCCTTAATATGAGTTGCGAAAATCATATTATTTTGTATTTTTAATATTTTCTCTTCAATTGCTGATATAAAAATTACAAAAGTGTATTTAAAATCAGTCAAAAACATAAGAAAATTAATAAATAGTTATTAATAATATTTTGAATATCACACATTTTAATAAAAGCGCCATAACATAATTGAAAATTTTGACGATTCTTGATTAAATTTTAATTGATATGATAAAACTTTAATTGAAAAATTTTGAATTAAAACTTTACAAAAAAATTTAATTGATATAACGATTTTCTTAATTGGTCCGAATGCAATTAAATTTTTAATTGTATTTACAAATACTTTAATTGAAACTCGATTTTAATTTGTTTGTGTACCACATAATAGTTGATATAATATCAACTATTATTTGGTACAAATAGCAATCGACATCTCCAAATTAGGCACTTTAAAAAATCTTTAAAATTAATTTTAAAAAAACACGTTTTTGCATTTTTATCAAATTCGTGGGTCATTTTGGATTCCAGGCTAAAGTGGGGTTAATGATATCCGATGAAGTCAAAATTCCATGTCTGAATCATTTTGACTATGTATATTAAATGAAAAAATGGAATAAAAAATAATTTCTTGTCGAAATTTCGAATTTTGGGAAATTTTAATAGCAAAAATGGGACATCACGTCCAAATTTCGGCACGGGTTAACGTTTATCAAAAAAAAAATCCATTTCTTCCATTTGGGACCATTTCCAATAAAACTGGGGGATGTAATGACAAATCTATTTTTAAGGGATACTCTAATAAACATATTTAATTATCATATATTTAGTTAGAATATTGTTTTAATTATTTTAAAATAATTCTATTATATCACAAGAAACCCGAAAAATAACCGAAACAGCGGTTTTTATAATTTTGAAAACGGAAACCGTGGATTCCAAATTTTTCGGCTTTTAGCAAACTCAGTTTAAAAACAAAAAAGAATTTAGAACTTGTAACAATTTTTCTCTCAAATATTTCTAAATTTACAAATTTAGTTTTACAATTCCTAATTTAAGTAAAATAAAAAAAACCGTTCTTATTTCTGACCATAAAATTGGCCTTTAATCCACGAATTTGTATGAAATGCGTTAAATTAAATTTAGTTCAGTTCGCAAAGCATTTCCTTTGCAAAGTAGAAGAACATATAAAATACATGACTACTTAAAAGAATTAAATTGTACACAAATTTTATTAATATAAATTTCCCACTATTTAGAGTTGTTTCGCATTGGACCTGCTGAATAAAGAGAAAAACAAGATTGCTAATTATTGTTAAAGAGAAAGATTTCCCAGAAATTTCCCTTAACTCTTATACAGTAGTTAAGGCCACTGGAAAGTTTTAAAGCGCAGGTTTTTTTCTAATAAACTGAGAGAAATATTATTTAAGATTGTTTACAAATTGTGAACAAATTACGAGTAATATTCAATATAGGAATTTTTTGCAAACCGATTGAAAAATAAACAACATGTTTTGGAGTAAACATAAATATGCCAAATATGAATGGAATGAAACTGATTAAATAAAACCATGTCTAAATTCAGATTTAAAAATATTTAACGAAAATATTTTTGTGCACCAAATTCGGTACGCGAATTATATAATCTTTTTATTGGCACACAATAATGAAATGACACCTAAAGGACTTTTCTTTAAGGGGATAAATACTGTAACAACAGAATTTTAAGGGGCATATTTAAAAGGTTGTCAAAAATTCAAATAACAATATTTTTATTATATTATTTTTTTATTTAAAATATGTGTATGTTATTGTATTATCAGGGGTATGGCATCACCAAAAACAAAAGTTATAACGACATCGTTATCACTAGATGGCACTTTGTTAAAAAAATTGACAATTTTCTGTTTTTATTTAAATTGAAATAATAACAAACAAAAAAGCAACAAAAAAAAAAGAATTCTCAAATTTTATTATTTAAATATATTTTGCGCTTGATTTATTCTTATTTTGCGCAGTTTTCAGCAATTTTTGAGTTTTTAAATATAGGCTCAGCTGATACTAAATTGATACTAAATAGTTGCTCAGGTGATACTAAATTTCAGCGCCCCCTACCGGTGAGTAGTGTAAGTTTTGATTTCCTATATCTATAATTAATAGTCTCTGTGTATTATCTTCAAAAAATATCAATTTTGAATTTCTCCAATCACAATCGCCAGGGTTGCCACTTCATTATTAGCCTTTTTAAAAAAAGGCAAAATCGGCTGCCACTGTACAGCCTTCATTAATTATTGGAAAATAAAAATGTAAAGTGATTCTTAATACCAGATAAATTCTCTAGTCCATATCGTGGTCCGATTTTTAACTTTTTAATTTTTTTAAACAAAGTTGCCACACAAACTTGAAAATTCCAAAAAAGGCAAGAAAAAACAATTTTACTTGGGAATATAAAATTTATTTGTTCGAAATTCAAAAAAGGACCACGACACAGTTTTTTTGTTGACTACGAAAGAAAAAAACCGGATTGAAATCGGTTAACCCACCTTGGCTGTACAGTGGCAGCCGATTTTGAACTCATGGTTGTGAGAAAAACGCGTTTGAAGTCTAAATTTAATTTTAAGCTAAGAAAACAGCAAAATTTCAAAAAAATGTGTATGGAGAAAAGTTAAATTTGGGACGAATCTGTTAATGGGTATTTTATATATAAAACCTAAATGTCTTAAAAACAATGATAGATATATTACTATACATAATGCTACTCATATTATTTTGTAAAAATGCTATAATTTTGTAAATTTTTTAATTTATTTCATATTTTTTCCTCATTTTTATGTATATTGATTACTTTTATAACTTATATTGAGCTATTAGCACCTGCCCCATATGACGTGTCTTCAACATCCATCAAGGAATCGTCATTGGCTTTTCTTTGAAAATTGCGTGCAATTCTTACATCTTTTGATGTAGTTGTTATCTTTTTATTCTTCCTTGTTATAAGATATACGATTTCTAATAAAAACAAGTTAATAAAAATGCAAACAAAAAGTGTTACACACAAATTTACCACATAGAGTATTAGTTTGGGACTAAAACATATTTTACAAAAAAAACATGTGGAAATTTAATTTCTTCGAATTTTTTACTAAGCATTTTCGGAGCATATAGAGAAAAGAATGCTCCATCCAAATAAAACATAAAAAAAAAATTCGAAAACTAAATTTTTTCTAAAGTCGATCCCTCCTTAAGGATTTTGGAAACTAAATATTATTTCGTTAAATTTTTCACACGATAGTTTGTTTTTAAACAAAAAAATTTATGTAATTAAGTTTTATTTTTTTACCAAAATAGTTTGTTTACATACAAATTTATTTAAGTTCAAATTACAAGAAATTTTCGACACGTCAAAAAAATTAACGTTTGTGTTGTGTGCTTTTGTTGTGTTTTGCAATTACAAATACTTTCAAATTTGAAAATAACCCAACTACAAAGATGTTATATAATAATATATAAACCCATATATGTATATGTTCATATCTAAGTTGATCCGAATATTGGAATATATAATTATATCAAGCGAGATAAGCATGTTATCTAACCTGATACAATTCGACCCGAAAAATGGGTCTATATAGCTGCATCAAATATATATGTATATATACAAACACACATATAATATGCTGAAAATTTTTAAGTAAAATTTTAGTAAATAATGCTGAGATAACCCGAGTAAAAAAAATTGATCTCGCGCAATATCTAATCATATCCAATTTGATATTGTTTAAGATCTGCTGTAATATCTAGCTGATCAAATTAGATCTCAAAATTGGGTGTATCCAATGATATCGTATTAGATCCCATTTTATATATGGGGATAAACTAAGATCAAGTTATATCTCAAAATTGGGAGGTCGAATGATATCTTTGGGGATAAACCTAGATCTAATTTGATCCGAAAAATGGCGGATCGAATTAGATCAAGTTACATATTTGTGGATAAACTTAGATCTAATTTGATCCGAAAAATGGCGGATCGAATTAGATAGAGCTATATATTTGTGGATAAACTTAGATCTAATTTGATCTCAATTTTGGCAGATCGAATTAGATCTAGCAATATATTTGTGGATAAACTTAGATCTAAATTGATCCGAAAAATGACAGATGGAATTAGATCCAGCAATATATTTGTGGATAAACTTAGATCTAATTTGATCCGAAAAATGGTAGATCGAATTAGATCCAGCAATATATTTGGGGATTAAGTAAGATCTAAATTTATCCAAAAAATGACGGATCAAATTAGATCCAGTAATATATTTCGGGATTGCGTAAGATCTTAATTAAATCCAGTGATATATTTGGAGATTTGGTAGGATCTTAATTTATCCCATAAATTGCAGATCGAATTAGATCCAGCAATTTATTTCGGTATTAAAATGGCAGATCGAATTAGAAACAGCAATATATTTGGGGATTGACATCTAAAACTATCCAGAAAAATACAGATAAAATTAGATCCCGAATTATATTTGGGTACTACGTAAGATCTCCATTTAATTGGGATTAAATTAGATCACAGATAGATATTGACAACAGTTCAAAAAATAATACACTGGCAGAGCAGATTTTATAAAAATTACAATATTTTGTTAAAATAAGGTTTAAACTCAGAAGGTCTCGAGTTCGATACCGTTCACGGCTATGCATTTTTTTTATAAAAAGAATTTCTTTTTATAAAATTATAATTTTATTTTCTATAAATGTTTTTATAAAATTATATTTTTTTTATTAAATTGAATTTAAAAAAAAAATAATTTTATTTACATCTTTTTAAAGGTCTGCACCATTTCCAATTGTATCAATTGCTTTTAAGATTTATCAATTGTATTTCAGAAATAATCAATTGAATTTCAGTTTTATCAATTGTATTTCAGAACATCAATTATTTTTCAGATTTATGAATTGTATTTCAGAACTAGTCAATAGAATTTCAGTTTTATCAATTGTATTTCAGTAATTATTAATTGTATTTTCGAAATTCACAACTGTGTTTCAGAAATTATCAAAATGTATTTCAGAAATTATCAATTGTATTTTAGAAGTTATGAAATGTATTTCAGACATTTTTCTCTATTAATTATGAAATACAATCAACAAGTTCTGAAATAGATTTGATTATTTCTGAAATACAATTAATACTGTAATACATTTGATAATTTCTGAAATACATTTAAAATTTGTGAAATACAATTAATAGCTTCTGAAATACAGTTAATATTGTAGTTGCTGATGAGTTACCATATATAACCATATATTGTTTAAATGGCATCATATATGACAGTATATTGTTTAAATGGCACCATATATGGTATATGTTCCCTATTAAAAAATAATTTGGAGTTTTATATGGTAATATATTACTTAGAGTGATCCATGTACCATTTGATCCGAAAAATGGCCCGATAAAATTGTATCAGTTGTTTATCAGTTTTTATCTAATTGCATCAGTTTAGATCTGACGTGATTAAATTATGTGTTAATCAGATGAAATTGTATCAGATTCTTGACCTGATACAATTTTATTGGTTTATATCACATGGTATCAATTTAGGTCCAAATAGATATATATGTATACAAAATTATATAGTTATATCCCAATTTTGATCTGATATCAGTTTAAAACTTTGATACAAGTGCATAAGGTAAATGTCGAATACAATTATATTTTATTTATATAAAATTGAACCAATTATGATCAAACCGATAAAATTGTATCAGCCCATGTGAAAATCGAAATATATATGAATATACATGATCATACATTGACTAGTATATGATCATGCTTAGGCATACATGATCATATACGTCAATTAATAGTTCAATGTATGACCATACATTATCTCATATATTTCCATATGTCTTCGGATCCGAAATTTGAAGGTACCATATATGACCATATATTGTTTAAATGCCACCATATATGATAATATATAGTTTAACTGGCACCATATATAGTTATATATTGTTTAAATGATACCATATATAATTATATATTCCTAAAATGCCGCCATATATATTAAGATATAGCTCTATATACAACTATATATGCAATAAGATCAGCCATGCTATGTAATATATAATCATATATACCATATCTAATATTATAAAGGCCGATATCTAATGAGATGAAATTATATATGGCATAATATAAGGGAAAATTTTGGAAAAAGACTTCATATATAATAATATATGTATATACATAACGACATGTCTAATTATATATTGTAATATATGCCATATATGATTATATATAATTTTTTTTACTCGGGCAGTTATTTTTAGTCATATTAAATACTAATGCCCCACATAACAGTTTGACTAACAAAGATGGAAAGCTCAGTTATGTAAAAAATTGATAAAAAAAAATTTATCCAAAATTGTCATTTATTATAAGAAAATAAAATTTTGACCCTTTTTGATGAGACCTTTTTTTTAAATAGTTAAGGCTACTATACCTTTGATTTATATGTTGCAACATAGGAAAATATTGACAGGAAAACACGAAACTTTATTCCTGTGGTAATAGCTAGTTCGTCAATTGTATATAATTTATTAAAACCTGACCGCTTGGAACATTACTTTTCCCAATGAACAAAATCGAAAGTATGCCAAAATTTATACCGTTTTCACCCAAGATATAAATAGTGGTTAGTTTTTATTAAAATACTACAGCATTAATGAAATTATAACGTTAAGCATGTGATAATTATTTAAAAATTGACAAAAACTACAAAACTACCACATTTTTCCAAAAATAATTAAAAATAATTAACTCAAAAAATAAAAATTTCTTATACTTTTTAATAAATAGTTTTCCATAAAAATATACTAAATTGAATGAGGGGTGTGTATAGTTGATCTTTTATTTTGGTAAATGAATGTTTCTAGTTCGATTTTAGATCATAAATTAATATCTCTTTCTGTTTAAATTATTTTTCAAATTAAAGAAAGATGATACAATTGTTACAAGTAAATTACAAAGAATAAAAATGTTTAAAGAATTCGATAAGACCAGCAAGACATAATACGTATTTTCGGCTTTCACTACAAAGCCATCATCAGTGATAATGGTCTACTTATTGATAATGGTATATTTATGATAATGGTCTACTTATGATAATGGTCTACTTATGCTAAAGTTGAAAACAAATATAATATGTTAACAATTCAACTAGACTAATATCACCGAAATCTAACAATGCTATTTTTATCCTTTTGTTATTACTGTTTTTGCTTTGAACTTTTAATTCTTAAAGTATCACAGCTGGTTCTATTCAACTCTGTATATGATAACACAGATTTATGAATGACAACGAACGAAAATATTTTGTACCGTATCGTATTTTTTAATTTACTTGTAAAAATTGTATCATCTTACTTTAATTTGAAAAATAATTTAAACAGAAAGAGATATTAATTTAATCTTTTTAAATCGAACTAGAAACATTAATATACCAAATTATAATTTCTAAAATACCTTTAACCATCTAGGATTCATATCCTAACAAAATGCCATCTTTGGCTGCCGATATTTCCACTAGAGGGCAATATAAGACCAACACAATTGTTAAAAATTCCTTAATCATTGGCTGAAGTATATATCTGCATATATATAGAGTGCACTACAAGCCAACATACTTGTTAAAAATTTCTTAATGTAGCATTGGTTTATATAACTGCAATGTTTAGTTAAAAAATATCCAGCGGATGTATGACATGTGCTTCATGAGTTAAAGAGCGGCCGGAATTCCCATTTTGATAACCTAAAAATTGATTAAACAATTATTTTAATTTTTGCATTAAAAAATACAAAAATAGTTTTTTGGGACTTTCTATATTTTCATATATTTAGTTAGAATATTCTTCCCCCTCAAGTCCAAATTCTAATATGATATTGTCATATTAGATTTTTATTTGTTGTTTCAAAAATGGGTTGATCATTTTCATGATAGACAATACAATTGTTTCGTAGACATCACTCTACTCTTCAGTTGTCCGCAATAAGAAAATGATAACTTTCTTACTCAAACCGAGACATTACATAAGGTACAAAAAATCAACGGGACGAGAATTTTGTACTTTCGTATCTGATTTGGTAAACCAGCTATAAATCAACTCCTTTTTGAAAGCAACAATTACATAAAAGTACCCTATGGGTACTATTTATATGTATGTCTGTTGTCAATACATTTTGTAAAAACAACTAATTTTAAACTCAAAACAAAATAAATATTTGAATGAGATTTTAGCCGTGGTGTGCTTATTTTCAACAATTATTTTAATTTTTGCATTAAAAAATACAAAAATTGTTTTTTCGGACTTTCTATATTTTCATACATGAATGGAATTAATTCATATTTGTTTTTGTTCGATTTATTTTTTTTTTCCAACTATTTCAATTTCTGTAGATCTTTTTATTAATTTTTTTTGTTAATTCACTGAATGAAAATGAAATTGAACAAATTCGTGGTGAATTAATTCAGTAAGGAATTTAATTTAATGATTTAATAAAAAGAACTGTAGCAATTGAATTAATTCTTTGAATTTGTTTTTTCTTGAACGCGTTCAGTTGAACGAATTCAGTGAAATATTTAATAAAAATTTTTTTAAGAACTTTGTAGTTAATTTATTAAGATTTAAAAATAAATGAAAAGTTCTTTTGATTTAAATGAAAAGTCAGTAGACCGGGTTTCGAGTGATTTTTCATTTAAATTACATTTTCAGTTAATTTAAACTATAAACTATTTTAAGTGCACGTGTAACTAACAAGAGCACAGAATTAAAAATAACGGTAATGGTATCGGCATTTTAACGATAACGGTATTTCATTTATTTTGGTAATGGTAACGGATAACGTTGTTTCGGTAACGGGTTTTCAAGGTTAACGGTAGTCAATTAAAAGGGGTTTGAATCAATAGCGGTACGAATATTTTAGCGGCATTGCTAACATCCTCGATTTTTTATTTGCATAAATTCGCACAATTGTATAACTTTAAGTTTAACGTTATAATGTAAAAGTAAACAACGACATCTTGTTAGACTCTGTGTTACCAAAGACTACATTTTTAAAGAGAAGCAATACTCAGGAAATTCTTCCTATTAATTGATGTGTTGCGTTCTTTGGAAAGGGTGTAGAGAAGAAAAGAAGGATGGCAACACTGCAATCGCCCGAGATATTAAATTTCAGAACTGTTATTGCGCGCCATCTGATGGAGAGTCGGCGAACTTTTTTAAAGCTTTTTAGTTCATAAACCTGTTAAATTATTTTACTTCGGTGGGATTTAGTGGTAGGGGTACACGGAAGGGGGCTAGAAAGCTCATATTTATAATTTTTATAAATTGATATTGTCATCACTGGTGAATCCGCAATTTTGTGTATCAGTTGAAAGCGATAACTATTATATAAAAAAAATGTTTTTTCAACTGCAATTTAAACAACAAATACGTAAATATTATAGGATTAAACATATTAAGTGTTTTCGATTACTTGAAATTCTTACTACATTTACTATAATTGGAAAGTTTTGTTTACTTTTTGTATTGAATTTTTCCCAGCTGTAGTAAAAGTGGTAACTTGTAGTAAGTAAACGAACACGCTTATTACCCAGAAAAATATTGGTAATGACACCTCATTGCTGTCTGCATTACCAATAATGATATATCATTACCTTTTGCATTATTTTGTAATATAAAATAATGAATTCCTAATAACGGCCTATTGAAGTCATTGCTTTTAAATATAAAATAATGACTTACTCGCAATAGTTTAAATAAGAACTTTTAACAAAGTTAAATTTTATACATTTTTATTTATTACATGTAAATATGTTTTGTGTTAAAATTTTTATGACGAGTTCTAAAATTACACTCTAGCAAAAACTTTAATTTCTCTGAATCTATTTCCTGAAGCTAATAGTATTTGTGTAACTCCTTATTTTTACGAATCAAGTAAGGAGTCGGATAACCACTTATAATTCAACTTTTTGTAAGGATGTTTGTAACCACTTATTATTCAGAATCTCATAACTACTTACTTCTCATTTTTTCGTAAGCGAGCAGGTAAGCGTGACTAATAAAAACGACTACGCCAAACAAAAATAATGAGTTTAGATGCCAAAAAATAAGTTATGCGGAGCTATGAATTTCTATTATATAACCACTTATTTGGTAATCAAAGATTTTGCTGGGTATGTCTGTCTGCTTCATTCTAGTTTTTACTATTTTTACTAATTTTTACTCTAAAAATAGTTTTCAATGATAAATTTGCTAATTTTTTAATTCGGTTCTTTCTATTTACTACTTTCGATATTATTTTCTAGCAATCGACATGAGAAGCAGTAAATTTTTAGCAATTCTTTCGTACTTTTCAAGTTTACTTTTTTCACTAGAAATGTAAATATTAAGGTTTATCACAAGGGGTGTGCTATTTGTTGTATCGTCCTAACGAAAAACAGAGTTGTTAAAATTTAAATTGAAAAAATACAAAATTTGAGAATAGCGTGATACAACATTTTTACGTATGTTTGGTGTTCTATGTTTGAGTATGCTAACTGATAGAAAACCCATGAGGAAATCGTCTAATACAAATTTTAACAACTCTGTTTTTTGTTAGGACTATGCAACGCACAGTGGTTTGAGACAAAAAAAAAGTGGTAGTATATCTGTATCTTCTATACTATAAGTCCGATTGCATCAGTATGAATTTTGGATTCATGGTTACCCTGTATTAGCACAGGGTGACTTATAGGGCGTCAAAGTAGACCACCTCAAAAGTAAAATAAATTTTGGACCGTGTAGCTCTTTCAATTATCGCCCAATATGGTTGAAATTTTATATTTTGGAATGAGCTTGGAGAAACGAAGAAAAAGCATGCTTACTTTACTGTAATAACTGTTATGGGTTTTAAGATATTTTATTTCAAAAATAAAAAAACTCATTTTTCTCTTCGACTTTTTTAGTTTTTGGCCGATTGTGAATTCGATATTATAACGATATTTTTTGAAAAAATACTGACATATAGGCAACAGTTTAAGAAATAAAACTGTGAAAACCCTTTTTAAGTATCTCGAACCATTTAGTATTGAAAAATTTCCATTATTATTATTATTATTTCAAAAGTATTGTGTAAACAATTTAGAAATTGTTTAAAAAAAACTTCAAAGAATTGTTAGGAACCCAGCCAGCAATTTCGGAGCGCTCATAAATAAGATTTTTAAATGGCTCATAGAAATGATTATAGTTTTTTTGAAAAACTCTTTTTTTGGTAGCAAATACGAACCCTCAGAAAACAATCCAAAAAGGTTTCTCTACAATCTAAAAAGCTGTCTCAAAATGAGGGTTCATTTTTCGGACTCAAAGAAGATTCCAAAATTATTTAAATTTATGAAGAACATTTCGATTTTATACGTTCTTTTTTCTGAGTCATTTCTGAGTACACAGGTGGCTCTTTTGGACGGGCCACTTTCGTAGGAAAAAGTGGAAAAATGTTTATGTTTTTGGAGCTCATTTCTGAGTCATTAATGATCATCTTTGTTTGCTGGGGAAATATTATTTAAACCACCCAGCGAAACCTTCAATTACCAGGTAAAGGGAAATGTAATAAGAAACCAAAAATTGTAACTACTTACACTTTGATCGCATAACACATTATTTTAACATGGGGGTGTCATTGGGGGTAAATTGTTACCTAAATCGTACCGGTATAGGCTAAAATAATTGATAACGAAGGAAGTACTGAAATAAGTTGTTACTTGTAATATTAAATTCACTAGTTAGCTAAAATAAGTATATACTTGTATGGAGTGAAATAAGTCGTTACACATTGGTACAAATTTCATTGGTTAAAAATAAAATAAGACGGTACTAGTAATAACTTTGTTTAAAAGTACACCGATCCGAGCAATGTAATTAGATTTAAAATTTTTATTAAAGTGTACTTTCGCATAATAAGTAGTTATAATATAATACGAATAATTTATTATTTTTACCCTTATTAATAAGTTATTATTAAAAACAAAATATCGGTAATATATTATTTTAAACGCTCCAGGGATATATCTCCATATTGGTAGCTCATTATTTCATACCTCCCATATAAGTATTGATGTATCACAATATTAGTAACGTATTACTTTAGATTTCTAGGTAAAACCAAGGGTAAAGAGGTACCCATTGTCAGGCAATGCGTGAAAAAGGTCAAACCCATTACCAAGGTTTTGCTGAGCAGTTACAATTATATAACCACAATAAGAATTATTCAACAACAAAATTATATAAAAAAAATCTATAAAATTTGTTTTGGCCTTGTAAATTCTATCGATTTTCGCGCCGAATTTTTTTTATCCGATAGCCACCAAATTTTATATCAGTGGTTTTTAAATTCACACAAAAAAAAATTAACGCAGTCGGAACTATAAACATTAACTCTCTATATTGTATTTTGAATAATTTAAAAATATAACTTGTTGGGATAGGCTTTGTTTTTATTGTTTTTTAACTAATATCGAAACATGCCAAAAATATCCTTTATTAACCTAAGGATATTTTTGTGTTTGTAAAATTGAGAATCGCAATCATAAGTAGTGTCAAAATAAATTTTATTTGATGGTTTTATTACTATATATTTCTTCAAATAAAAACAACAACAAAATATACCAAATACAATAAAATTGAGTAACTGCATACTCTCTTCCCTAGTTTCGCGAGAGATTTATAAAAATTCGAGGACATTTCTTTAGGGATATTTTATTTTTCTATAAATAGTTGTAATTTATAAGGGAAATTTTGTGTTCAATTTTATTTATGAGTAAAGTTTGTCATTTAATTTTTTCATGCTCTTTGTTATTATTGTTCTAATAGCTACTCGTTTATAGAAGTTTTTTTGAAGGGATATTTAAACTTACCCACTTAGATATTTAATTGGAAACTCTCTTTCATCCCTCTCTCCATTTTTTATTATAAATTAAAGGATTTTTTGTATAAGGATATTTGAATAAACGTATTTAAAGCACTCGTGTTATATGATTTTGAGAGAGAATACTTGTATATATATTTCGGTTTAGAATATTCCTACACTCTAGTTTTTTCTCTGCACTGTCGTTTTAATATATTTTAGGATATTTTTATACAGGACTTTTATATATATATATAAATATGTTTTGGAATATTTTAGTCGCTTTTAAAGGCTCTTTTCATATATTTTAATTGAGAGCATAAAAAAGGATGTTTTTATTAAACTTTCGCTGTGCAGTAAATATTAAAAACATTGTTGTTTTGGGGCTCGTGTTTTGTTATAGATGTGCTACGATAAAAATTTCGCACTTAACCGTTGCTCAGTTTAATATTCGTATCTGAACTTATCGTTACGTTGTTAAGCAAGGATACGCAATTTTTGTTTTTGAAAAATTATAAAAAACAACGGTGTATTAATACAAAAATAATAATTAAATATAAAAATAGAAGTTGTGTTGAAAAAATTAAATATAAATTGAAGTTATATATAAAATAACAAATTTTAATTGAAGTATGATAAATAATATAAAAATCGAAAATAGTGTATAAAAATTTGCATTTAAATTTTAAAAATTTTAATAAATGTTAGTGTTAGAGTAAAATACGCTAAACCAAAAATAATACCATTTCGTATTTTTGCTTTTTATTAAATTAAAATCCCGGTTTTGCTAAATATTTTATATGTTTTTAAACGCTTGTTTAAATATTGTTTTGCCTTTAAAAAAAACCAAAAACCTTTAAAATTCCTTACACGTTGTTTGATACGCGTTGCACGCGCCACTGTCTCATCATCATTAACAACGCTGTAACAGAGCCGTTATCATGGTAATATATAGGCTAAAATACGGTCACCCTTAATATACCGTTTTGTCACAAACCCACCAGCAGAATATCAATTTATACATATATCATGCCAAATTCTTTATATATGAAATGCTTTCAAAATTCTTAAAAAAAATAATGGTAATAAATAAAAAAATTATGATTGCGTTAAAAAAATAATTTAATAAAATTTGTAATTTATTTATATTAAGCAAAAAATATAGAAAAATATGGTATATTATGCTTAATACGTGTTGATTACAAAATGATCGATAAAACAAAAATGTGTCAGTATTAATAAAATAACAGTATCAATATTTACAACAAATAAAAAAATATAAAAACAACTGTTGTGATGATGATTCAATGAGTATTTAACTTGTTAAAAATATTTAATTAAGCTAAAAAAATTAATCGTATAATATTAAAATAAATTTTAAGAAAGATTTTACCAAAATTCCTTAACATATCTTTACAAGTAATAATTCGATATCCTTTAGAAAAATTCATATTTAATTAATTACAATTATAGTGGTATAAAAAAATAAATTTAAAGTGTAGAAGAAAGTTGTTTGTTGTTATATAAAAATTACAAAAATTATTATAAAAGTGTAGTGAAGTGTATTAAAAAAATATATTTAGGTTATATAAAAATAACAACGAATCAGCATTTGATATTTATCGTATGGTTTTTTATTGAAACACAAAGTAAGTTTAATAAATGAATTTTTAAAATTTCTGTTTATCTGCCAATCATTTATGTATATTGATCAAATTAATTCGATTGTTGTCGTTGAATACTGCAGATAACAAAAAATATTTTCATTCCCACTTCATTGATAAAAATCCTTATTTCTATGAAATAGTTAAATTGGACTAAAACAAATAAAGAATGGTTATACCCAGGTAGAAAAATACAAACGGCACAATGTTGGCCCGGTATTGAAGGCGGTAGTACATGTACTGTCAATGCGTCGGATTTTTAACTTTCACTGTACTGGCATGTTGTCGAAATGATAACACCAATAAACGCTTGGCCGTAGTTAGTTCCCAACGTTGGCGCAGGCTTGGGATTTTATTTTTTTGGTATTATCCCAGTACATTTAATAACAAATTTAGTAGTTTGCTAGAACTTCACTGACCTCTTAGTGTACATCACAGATTTTTAATGTATTCTTTCGAAACTTCACAAGAAAAGAATGGCGATGTCTTTCTTACATAAATAATTGTGTAATAGATGTAAAAATACGTAAAATGTATAAAATTTTTAATTTTAACAAATTAAAAAAAGCTCGTTAAATTTCAGTAAACAGTACTGGCAAAGCACGTTTTAAGTAGTACTGGCATTTTGTCAAAAACAGTGCTCTCCCAGTACAACTTTTGTTGTAACGTTGGCAATTTCTACCTGGGTATTTATGAATTTTTCATAAATATGATAAAAGTTTTTATAAATTTTTATGAAACAAGTTTCATAACTTCTTGGTCATTTTATAGAAAAATTTCATTAATATGTTTTAGAAAATGACCCATATCTTGAAAACTGAGTAAGATTGGTTAACTGTGTCTGGTGATAAAGGCCGATAAGAAAGAGTGTTATAGCTGAAAACAGTTAAATAAATTTGTTTTGCTGCAAACATTACAATGTTTAATAAATTCATAATGTTCGTTTACTGGATACCCAGAAACAATGAAGATTATTTTAAGTGCAACAAGGTTTGTAAATTTTAGCATTTGGAGTTACAAGTTACTTCGATTTTACATGGGGTTTCTAGAAGACGTTCGTTGTCACACGAATGCGTGACTACATGTATTTTGTTTTTGTATTGCATGTATTTTGTTACTGTATTTTCGTTCGTGTGGAACAAATCGTCTTCTAAAAACACCACCTTAATTAATAAATATATTTTTTTCTTGACTACAAAGCATTACATGCTTTTTAATATATTTTGCCTGACATATGGAAGAGAATCAACGTTCTATTTATTTCCGTAACTTTATTTTAAGTACTCATTCGATAACTCTATTTTTATGCTAAAAATATTTCAAGAATTTAGGTTGCTTTTAAATTTTTTTAAAGTGGACGAAGTAGGCATGGTTAAGAAAATTTGAAAAATTAAAGAAGTGTGGCGAACCCAGCCACCAAACTAGCCCAAAAATGAATCAAAGAAAAGTCCAAAATATATTATTAAGCATTAAAATTGTTTTACAAAGGGGCCCTATTTTTTGGTTAAAAATTTCCGGAAAGAGAGATTTTGAAAAATTATATACCATCAAAAATTAAATTTTTGAACCTTTTTTTGAATTTTTTTTATCCTGGTGAAGAAAAATAGCAGTTTTTAAAAAAGTACTTATTAAGTTAATTCATAGTAAGGAAATTGGCCTCGAACTAAATTAATAAATTTCTAATTAATCAATTTAAAAGGTCGAAAAATCAATTTTTATTTTTTAAATAAAAATTAAAAACCAACATTTTGACAACACTCATAGTACGGCGAAAAACTTTTTTTGCCTCTTCTTGTATTAACAAAGAAGAAGGGTAAAAATAAAATTTGTATTTATTTCTACCGATGGTATGAAATATAAAAACAAAAGACTTTCATAATACTTCTATTTTTGGCTATGCTTTGCAGAAGACTTCGAATATATTTTTTATTGTTTGCTCCATTCCCATTTAATATGAGATTTTGATGCTTCAAATTGCATTGCACTACTGAAACGATCGTATTTGCATTCCTGAAAGTGTAGAGGTTTTTGAAAGCAAAAACTCTGTGAAGTATTTGTCAGGAGAGTGAAGAAAATTAGCAGTTTTTGAAAAAAGTTCTTATTATGTTAATTCATAATAAGGAAATTGGCCTCGAACTAAATTAATAAATTTATAATTTTTACAAAATATTCAAATTTATTTATAGTTCCGAGTAATATCTGAGACAATTTTTAAATTTAATAATTTATATATTTAGTTAGAAAATTTTTCCACCTCAAGTCCAAATTCTAATATGATATTGTCATATTAGAAAAAACAATTTTTGTATTTTTTAATGCAAAAATTAAAATAATTATTTAATAATTTAGCTAAAATTTCTGTGCCTTTTATGATTCTTCTTGGAAGGCTGATTCGTTATAAAAAAATTTAAAAAAAACCATTAAAAAATTTTACAAAATTTGCTGCCTGATATAAAAAGTATTTTATATGGCAAATTCTAAAAGAAAATATTTATTAATTCAGAGCTAGTTCTTAATTTTGCAAATAAAAATCAGACACATTTTTTAGTATCTTTATTTAGAAAAAAGGTTCAGAAATTTTTCTATAGATTTAGAAAGTTTTACCTTTTTGCTTGGCTTTGCTTTGGATAAAATATGCATGGAATATTGTCTACCTAATATGAGTATATTCATTAAATATTGAAATATTTGTTATATCAAACTGTTCAACAAATTTCATGTTTCCCATGTGGAGAAACCTGTGTTTAAACTATATGTTTTCAAAAGTGGAGCATAAAATCATACTGTTTCTTTAAAAAATATTATTTTACATAAATTTACCTTTTAGTCGTGTATAATTATGTCGTAAGCTGTTTAAGGATATTTTAAGGGCACCGCAAGGATTTTGAAGTTTTTAATTTCTTAATTTAGTTTTAGTAACTGTTGCTAATCAATCTTACCATATTCTAAATGTGCATTAAATAGACACCTTAATGAATAGAAATTAAAATTTTGCCATGTGCTTCGAAAATATTTTAAATTATGTATAAATATTTAAAATTAGGTTCTCAACTCCTTGCTTAGCGAAAACTGTTCAATTTTACCCATGGCACAAACCACATTATGTCTTAGCTTCAAATGTTTTACAAAAGACCAGCCCTAGCCAATTGGTCTTGTTGGATACGGTCGAACCTAAAATATCATTTGAATAGTGAATTTAATTGTTTTTGGTGATAAACTAAAAAATTAATTAAAAAGTTGTATGTATCGGTGATCCAAATTGAGTTCAAAATTTTGATATATCATGTCATATACTATTTCCGGATCTTTTGAATGGAATATCAAAATTAATAAAATTTTTTTTATTAAAGTGTCTACCTCATGCGCGTTAAGAAACCCATAAATTTGAGTATCAAATATATAAATTTGTTAGAATAAAATTTCCTTGCATCTACTTTAAAATGTCCTTGAACACCCACCACATGATTGTACTTAAATGAAGTATTGATTTATATAGATTTATTATCTCTAAATAAACTGCACAATTTGTAAGTCCCTATCTGAAGTTGAAAAAGGGGGTACCGGCCAAAAATATGAAAACCTCGGTTTCCAGAAAACGGTCCACTGAAACTGTATTGTTGTCAAATTTAGATTTAGCACACAACAGTTTATTAAAGTGTATGTGCTGCAACAAAAGGTTTTTTATGTTGTTGTCACGTGTAAGCAATCTACATAGTAAATACAATATTGAGCATACGCTTTGATGTCCTAACTGATTATAGTATAGAACCAATATTTAAATTTTTAATGAACTTGGAGTTTTATTGAATCCGAAAAACAAGCTTAAACTTTATAAATAGAGAGATAAACATCTGATTTCTTTAAACTAAACAAATTTGGCCGATTTTTAGATAAGCCGAATTTTCTATTATACACTAAAATTGAGAACTAACTCTGAATTAAAAAATTTTTTTTTTTTAAATTGCAATAAAAAAGCCTATTGATATTCCCCAATTTCTCCTAAATTATTAGCTATGTTTGTTTACATTTCTAATAAAAACTATTAAACTTAGAAAGAACCGAAGAATTACCTAAACTGATGTTCTTTTCAATTGAAATAAAATAAAATGGTATTAGAAATAATAAATAGAAACCACTGAATTAAAAAATTTACACATTTTATAATTTTTACAATTTATAAAGAAAAACTAGTAAAAATAGTAAAAACTAGCATGTAAAAAAACAGACATACTTAATATAAATAATAAATTAACATTGTAAAGTTTTAAAAAACCATTCCAATGTATGATTACTCTTACTCTACCGTAATTGTAGTGGCAAAAAAGAGGTGCGATAACCAGAAGTGATTTTCTTGATTACATATTGGAAATATCTCAGAACATTATTGCAAAAATAACTTTCGAATTTGCAAAAATTTTAAAAACTATGAAATATTTTAGGTAAACCTTTATCTTTTCTGATTAATTTTCAGCATACCCTGTTAGATCGAATATAGAAAAAAGGAAATATGAAGTATTTACAAGATTTGTGTTTTAAATAAAAGTGTGTGTTGTTATTTATTTGCAGATGTGTTAATAATTTTTTCTGGCTATTTTAATATGAGGAACAGCAAAAAAAAATGTTTAATAAAGAAGTAATATAACAAATAAAAACTTAGTAACTAGTGTAAATGCACCTGTTGATTTATAACAAAACTATGCGATTTGTGATCAGTCTGATACTACACAGAAAAAAATAATTCATAAATAGAATAAATTTTTTCATAAACTGTACGAATTTAACATGATATTTTTTTCCCAAAACTTTTTCATACAGTGTATGAAGTTGTTCATACATATAATAAAAAAAACACTCATAGAATTTTTTTTTTATTTATTGATATTTCCACACTTTGTTTTTGCACAAAATGGATAAATTTTTGCTTGGAATAAAGTAATACACACCTATAATCGTATTTTTAGTTTTATTAGCGATTTTATAAAAATCTACGATCAACTTTGATAACAAAGGGATTTAATCCAACGAATTGATTTCTTGCACTAAATTTCATATCACCGGCATACTTCTCTCACAAGGAACGCAACCATCGTTTCTGTAAGCTTTTACCTTAGCTCCATTTCACGGTAGTGATGTGTTTGTTGAAGCGTACTTGAGACCTGGGTTTTATATTAAAACAAACAAAAGATGTTTTTGATTTAGGAAAAAAACAAACCATTTGCAGTTTACATACCTTTTAAATTTTATTCGCTTTCTGGTACAAAATTGCCTTTTTGAGATAATTTGTCAAATGTTAAAAAAAAAAACCAGAAAATGTTGACAATTTATTTATAATTTTTTTTCAAACTAACTTGTTAAAAATTAAAATTTTTGTAAATGAATATATTCTTTAATAGTAAAAATTTGTTCATACATAGTATGAACTGAAATCAATAAAAGCTGTTCATAGTATTTATGAACAAATTTGGTTCTGTGTATATTTACTGGTTGTTTTTGTAAAAAGCATCAGACGAATTCGTTAAAAAAAACTTGTGTAAATAGCAATAATTTAAACATGTAGAACAAGGGCTTCTATGTAGAACAAGGGCGACTAAAAAAATTTAAAGATAAATGATTTCAAGTTTGTATTTTTCACAAAAATGTTTTAACGAATTCGTCTGATTCTTTTTATAAAAACAGGCAGTTAGATTAGAAATAGTGGTTTTTGGTCACTTTTAGTTTTTGAGCCTGAAACAACAGAACTAATTTAGTTTTTCAATATAAGTAAACTATAAACCAAATGTTATTTAGTTTTCGCCAAAGAATATAACAAAGAATATATATATACTTCTTATAAAAAGAAAAAAAATAATAATTTTTGATGATAATGAGTTGCACGTAAAAATTGTATATAATTTGTTTCCACGCAAGTCTAATATAAAAGACTATATTATTTTTCTGTTGAAAAAGTGATTTTGGATTTATTGCGATTGTGTATTTCTTAAAAAGTAAAAAAAAAATATCTTTATTTTTATTATTTAAATTCGAGGCTTCTAAGGTGAAAAACTTCCCTGCATAAAAGCAACTTACTATAATTTAAAATTGTGGATTGCCATTTATTTGTACAAGTGCTAATATTTATTTGTTTTAATTGCTAAATTCAAAAACAAAACTAGTTTCGACCTTTGATTCTGCAACGAAAAATTTTATATATAAGCGGTGTTAACTGTCAAACGAACTGTCATACTGTTCCCACTTTTTGACATTTATTCAGTCATCAATTCGTCCAACTTATAGGAGTGAAACAAATCCACAACAAATACTAGATACTCCAATTCGTCCAGAAAAATGCACCGTTTGGTGCGATTTACACGCTCGTGGCATCATTGGATCTTATTTCTTCAAAAAATGAAGCTCGAGCTCACGTTACCGTCTATGGATATCGTTACCACACCATGATCAATGATTTTTTGTTTGAAAATATGGATGACTATGACAATTGATGTGGTTTCAATAGGATGGCGCTACGTGCCATACGGCGACCGCAAACATCGACTTATTGAAATCAAAATTTGGCGATTAGTTGATTTCGAGGAATTAACTGGTTTATGCCGATAAATCAGCAACAGTTCACGCCTTGGAGGCCAACATTGTTATTATTCCTCGTAACATACGGCCAGCAATGCTCTAAAAAGTGGCCCAAAATTGGACGTACAGAATGCGCTTCGTCAAGAACAGCCATATGCCCGAAATAATTTTCAAATGTTAATGATTGATCTTTTGGACCAACTTTAGTTTTCTTTTTTCTATTTTTTACAATTTAAAGTTCCATCGGGCTTAAAAAAACACCCTTTATATATAAATAAACATGTTTTCAAAGCTTTTTGCAACCATAAACAAAAAAATACAAATATTTTAAAATTTTTTGTCGCTATTTTGTATGTTATTTTTGCTTTCAAAATATTCATAATAAGAATATAATTAGACTAAAACAAGAATAAATACAAATTTTACAGTGTTAATAATTTTTAATTTAATAGAAAAAAGTACTTATTATGTTAATTCATAATAAGGAAATTGGCCTCGAACTGAATTAATAAATTTCTAATAGAAAAAAAAGTGTTTAAAAAAAGTGATGTGACAAATAAAAACTAAATAACCAGTGTAAATGTACCAAAACCCTCTAGTTTCTGCTCAATTTAAATTCAGTATAAATATAGTATTGGACATTTGCTCATTAAAACCACCAAGCACATTTGCTCATTAAAACCACCAAGCACACTAACTAATGATAGTTCGTTACCTTCTGCATTATTTAAAGACAAAAAGTAATGACTTACCAATTACTGATTACGTATTGCATGGTTTATAAACGGAAAGTAATGATTAAAACATTTTTGAAAATCTATTTTAGACACATTAATTTGTTTTTGTGTTTTTTTTGCAAGCATGGGTGTAAGGTGTATATTTTTCGCCATTTTTAAGAAAATCTATTGTTAGACCAATTATCACTTCCTCCCCATACATTACTTTGGGGCTCATCGCCTGTAAAATTCTTCAGTGAAGTAAGGTGTAAAGTAATGCATCGGCCCCTATTGCTACACATACTTTACACATTATTTGGTAATGTGTGGTTTTGCTGGGCTGCTAACTGAGTTATCTCGACATTTTATATTTGAGATATAAAAATTTAAATAATAACCTGCTGCACATAAGCATCAGAATAAAAAAATCAAAAATATATGTAACATGTAAAAAGCTGACTAAACTATGAACGAAATAAATTAAAATTAAAAGAAAAAATACTTTTTGTTATTTCTTTTTATAGATTTACATTCATTTTCATAATATTTTAATCCCACGATAAAATTTTTAACATTTTATTTAATATCGTATGTCTCCCATAAGCAATTTTACAATGCCTTCGGTTACTTTTTGGTACTCCCTGTCTATTTGTATCTAAAACTACCCAGTTAGAAAATTACAACGGGGCCAGCACTGGCAAAGCACCGAAATGGGTGGTATGAGTGCTTGTTAACAGCGCTTTCCCAACGCCCAAATGATAACACCGTTGCAAGGTGGTGCCAATGCTTTCCAAAGCCCTGGGAAAGCATCCATAAACAAAAAATCAAATGCTTTGCCAACGCTCAAATAAAAAAATTAAGGTGCTTTCCTGACGCCAAAATGATTACAACGATCTATTTAATGCTTTGCAAAGTATTGAGATAGCACTAAGAAACACAAAAATGAAGTGTTTTACCTGCCACCAAATTATGAGCCCAGTTTGGGGAGTTGGCCTCTTTTGGTACAAAAATAACATTATTTTGTTGTTGTGCCATTCTATTGTGCTTTTATTGTCATGGCAGGATGGTAAACCTAACCAGGAAAATGTAGATACGTTGTGTTGTTTTAGAAATGGAAGTGATATATTTTGAAGACACTCTGAAATATAAATATCTAAATTTATTAAGCCTAATTTAACAAAAGTCTGACGCCTTTTCCGCAGCTACAAATGCCTACAAGTTCTTGCTTATGCGCGAGACAAGAATCCTGACCAAAAAGCTGCGAAAAGTCTGCTATGCGTAAGGTTTTGTCGCCTATTACACAACATTCAAGGTTTTGAAAAAAAATCTTTTTTGAGATGTTCTGCTCGCTATTTGGCATCAATGTTCTTCTTAACATTTCTGTCCGAAACTTTCTGAACTTTAAATATTTTAAGCCCAACGGTAGATTTATCTCTGCGCACGAAAGTTTCCTAACATTGCATGCGTAGTGCCACTTCGCGCCCAGAAATATTTGGAATGTCCCTCAAAAGCACATCCACTTGGTTTCGTTCCTGGTCTATTTTAACTTTTTGAATACTTTAGAAACGATTGCAACCATTGTTTTGGTTGGTTTTCTGGAGGTGGTAAACAAATAATTGTAGTTTGAGGGAAAAGGGAGATAAATCTTGTTCTTTAAAATTTTTCAATTGTATTAAGTTACCTCACTAGTATGGCAAATTAAATCTAAAAATATTTTCACCGACGAATATACACACAATTTAATTAAAAGTTAAAACAAACTGTTAAATATATAATAAAAAAAATGTTTTTGGTGTTTTGAAACAACCCAGTTATATTTAGTATTTTAACTATTTATTTAGTATGTTTTGGGATTTAGTAACTTAGAACTAGTTATACATGACTTCTACATCGGTTCGAAAAATCTGATACAAGTTTCAAAACAGCGCCATACAGCTCTTAAAACACTTTTAAATAGTTCTTCCTTCTTAAATTTAACAAAAAAATAGATACTATCGAAATGGAAGACAGCACATGGAAATAACCGCTTACGAAAGGAACCCAGCAAAACCTTGGTAATATATGGGTATTATTATGCATATTACCTGGTAATATATCAAACCGCTTACCTTTTCATTACCTTGGACCATTACGCCTTAACCTTGCATTACTTGTAATACCAAATTCATACTTTTGGATGTTTTATTGGTATAAATAATTAGTTTTTCTAGAAAATTTATAAGTTCTATTTTTTGTTAAAAACCTGTAAATTTAAAATTAATATTCGGTTTAAAAAATTAAAATTTAAACAAAATATTTAAAAACTCCTTACCCGTAAGTTCAGAATAACATATTCCCAGCAAAATCTTTCATTACCAAATAAGTGGTTATATAATAGAAATTCATAGCTCCGCACAACTTATTTTTTGGCGTCTAAACTTATTATTTTTGTTTGGCGTGGTCGTTTTTATAAGTAGTCACGCTTACCCGCTCGCTTACGAAAAAATGAGAAATAAGTAGTTATAAGATTTTGAATAATAAGTGCCCGGTGAAAAATGTCCATATATGAACATTTATGGTTCAACCATATATGTATGGATCCGAAAAATGAGGTAACACCTAAGTATATGTTCATATATGGACATATATGAACATATACATTTATTAAATATATGCGAATACATGCGAACGTTGCTGTCCTTTATTATAAGGTTGTACGATAGATATAAATTTATGTATGACATTCAAATTAGGCGCTACATATGTTCCTTTTTTTATTCATGGCATTTAATATAATTCCATATTTATCCAAATATGAGTTCCTTTTACATATATGGAAAAATGTGTTCTTCGAAATATGTTCATATACAAGTCCCTTTTGCATAAATTGAATAACATATACTTTCATATTTGTCCATATATGAGTGCCATTTCCATATATGAAATAACAGATGCTTCCATATATGTCTGTATATGAAATTTTTTCCATATATGGAATCACATATACTTCCATATATGTTCATAAAAAATCCATATTTGTTCATATGTGTCCATACATAAACCATATATGAACATGTTTGAGCGTATATGGTGGTTACACACCTGCTTACAAAAAGTTGAATTATAAGTGGTTATCCGATTGCTTACTTGATTATTACAAATAACGAGTTACACTAATACTATTAGTTTAAAGAAATACATTTTTTTTTTTTTTTTTTTTTTTTTTATAAAGAGAAGCAACACTCAGGAAATTCTTCCTATTAATTAACGTGTTGCTTCCTTTGGAAAGGGGATAGAGAAGAAGTGAAAGGTGGTGAAAGATGAAGGGCTTCAAATATGGCAACACTGTAATTGCGCGAGATGTTGTTATATTTAGAAACAATGAATACAATAGGTCGTTATTAGGAAGTCATTATTTTATATTATAAAATAATGCAAAAGGTAATGATATATCATTTTTGGTAATGCAGATAGTAATGAGGTGTCATTACCAATATTTCGCTGGGTTACTAGGTAAGAAGTCACATCGATGGACATGACCTTGGATGGACACCCCCTTTATTACAAAATGCTTATTTTTATAACCAAAACTTATAAAAAAAAATTTTATAAGTTTTGGTTAATTTTTAATTTAATACTCAATACAAGGAAAAAACCGTATTATTTTAAGTTTAAGTGGTAATATACTCACAATATCTTATCGTTGAAAACAACCTAAAATACATATTAAACCTTAATGATCTATTCGATTTTAACCATTTTTTTATATGTGATTTCTAAAGGAGTATATATTTCAATAAAAATACCAAAAAAATTTATTTTTAAAAAAAGGTGATTTTTATTGAAAAATATGGGTTTTTGCCAAATAGCTAAATTGTGATTATTTTAACGTTTATGAAAAAAAAAATCAATAAACCATAATTTATACACTTATAGTCGCCAATATAAATTTTATTGCGAGAATAGCACTTTAAATATTTAAACAAATATTTTTGAATATTACACTTTTTGTAAAAAAACGCTTGTTTTAGATTTTTCACAAATATACGAGCAAAACCAAGATTTTTACTCTGTTTAAAAATCCTGCGGTAAACTATAGGAACACTATGTACAGAAGGGGCCCCTAATGCCCAAAAATGTAGTTTTGGGCATCAAGTTAGTTTTTTTTTATTAAAAAACATATATGTTGCCAAATGGCTACACCATGTATTTAAGGGTTAAATTAATTGAAAAACAATTAAAAAGAGGACTACTGATTTTTCATTATATTCAAACCATTTTGCTATCTTTCTTTAAACATTGTTTATACACTCCATAAAAGGAATAAAAATAATTGAAAAGTCTGTTAAAATAATCTTCAATTTTTAACTGACAAAACGTTAGAAAAAAACGATTTTGTGGTTTGTTTTCTCATATTGGAAAGTTTTCCTTTTGTTTGAATTTTCAAATCACTATACACAACACCATATTTTTATTGGATATGTTTGTGTGTATGAGTAAAGAATTTCTTGAAATTTGAATTGAAATAATTTTGTATATAAACAAACTATTTTAACAAAAAGAAAAAGGAAAATATTTGAATTTTTTGTTTTAAAACAGAAAACAACGAAATTATTTAAATTATTTTTTCTAAAAATAGAACATTTGACTGAAAATATCAACCCCTACAGACGATACGTATTTTTTTGTAGTTTGTTTTTAATTTACTTAAACAAAAAGTTAAACAATATGTTTCCATTTATTTTAATTGATTCTTCAATTGAAAACAAACTTTACCTACACTTTTCAAATAAACCTCAATCGGTTATGGAAAATATATTGTGAGTATAGGTAGGAAATTATAATTAAACTTCCAAAAAAAGGAAACTTGCAAGATTGCTCCAACTGGAGGGGTATTACTCTTTTAAATATCGTGAACAAAATCATAGCCCACATCCTGCACAATCGCATTTCATCCATTATCGAACCACAGCTTAGACGAGAACAAGCAGGCTTTAGACCAAACAGGTCATGCATTGATCACATCAACAGCTTGAGGATAATTGTGGAACAGTCGGTTGAATGGCGCTCACCCCTTTACTTAGTGTTCGTTGACTTCAAAAGTGCATTTGACACATTACAACACAATGCGATATGGGAAGCTCTAAGATGCAAGGGAGTTCCCGGGAAGATAATTAATCTCATTAAGGAGCTATACAACAACGCATTTTGTTCCATACTCCATGAGGGTTCAGCAAGCAAACCCATCAGAGTAAACGTAGGTGTTCGTCAAGGCTGTGTTTTGTCTCCACTACTGTTTAATATAGTAATTGACGTAGTTATGAACCACTGTATGGATATGCATCATGGTATTTCGTGGGGCCTTCATGATAGGTTAGATGATATTGATTATGCAGATGACGTCTGTCTTCTATCCCACCGCTTCTCTAGCATGCAAACCAAGATTCAAGCCTTTGCTACACGTGCGGCCAAAGCGGGCTTACAAATTAACATCAACAAAACTAAATCAATGCGCATGAATTCTTCATGCGACACGAACTTCCAGCTTTCGGGCCAACCCATTGATGATGTTGAAATCTTCTGTTATCTGGGGAGTATAATTTCTAAAAGAGGGGGCAGCAAAGAGGATATACAGAATAGACTGTGCAAGGCAAAGCAAGCATACGGCATTCTTAATAAATTCTGGAGATCGCAAAATGTCTCCAATCACACCAAGATCAAGGTTTTTGATAACAACGTGAAATCTGTGCTTCTGTATGGCTGTGAAACCTGGAATATTTCGAGTCGTGAAATGAGTTGTATGCAAGCTTTTGTAAACTGCTGCCTCAGGCGTATACTTAGGATATTCTGGCCTGCCACGATATCAAATCGGGATTTGTGGAACTTAACCAATCAAATTCCTTTAAGTATGAATATCCGATTACGTAAATTTAGTTGGCTAGGGCACACAATGAGAAAGCCAGCGGATGATTTAACTCGACAGTCCGTTGAATATAACCCCCAAGGATCCAGGTAACCTGGCAGACCTGCGAACACTTGGAGACGCCAAATAGAGAACGAGTTGCATGCGCATGGTGTGTCCTGGAGTGAGATGAAATTGATGTCTACCGATAGAATACAATGGAGAAGATTTGTTGCGGCCCTATGTTCCACTGGGAATTAAAGGATTAAATATATATAGGTAGGAAAGTGTAACATATTAGTTCAGAATAACAAATTAATAGGTAAGCAGTTACCTCGATGGACATGCCCTTATTAAAATAATACAATAGCTTTGGTAATAGAAAAGTAAGAGGTCCTACCCTTATTTCTTCTTATCATAGTCATTACCGGGTAATAGAAGGTTTTGTTGAGAATTTATGTTGTCTTGTATGGTAATTTTTCGAAATGAATACCTAAAATCAATAATTTGTAAAAAAAAAATTCTTTTTGCCACATAAAAACTTGAAAACTCAATGACTTTCCTGCATTGCAATAAATATTAGTGCAAATTCTGAGAATTAAAAAAAAAATTAACTCATAACATCAACATGAATTATTGCATTCATTATGAAATAACATTTTTCATAAACTGAAATATTTCATATTTAATCTTATCAAATTGTAACTATTTTTTATTAATATTTTTTTCTTTAAATATATCTTTATTATACTCACCCCCATTTAAGAGTTCGTGACAATAATTAACTTGTTGTCTCTTCTATGTTTTAATATCGTGTTCAAAAGCATTTTTGTTAAGAAAAAACATTTTGAAAATAAAAAAGGTAAAAAAAAATAATGATGTAAAATTAAAACCAGCGATGATAATAAAACCTTCAAATAGCTTTGTGTGTGTATGTTTTATTAACAAAGCAATTATTTATTTCTGGTAACTATGGATGAAAAAATACATTAAAAATGCTGTTCAAGAACTGTTAATATAATAAAATAAACCAAACAAAAATAATTATGTTATTAATTCAAAGTAAATTTGGTACATAAATAATAATATTACTTGGAAATTTGTGGCAAACATTCTGTTCAATTTTAACCCTTAATTGTATGAAACCTCAGGTCTTCATAAAAGTTATATGGTTTGATACTAAATGAAAAATAATCAGACACTTTGACGTTTTTCAAAATTTAATTTTAATTCATTTTGGATACACTGCTCCATTTTCAATCCAGTTCATTTAAACAGCTATTTTTTTATGGCCGGATAAAGATAATTCAGTGATTTAAAAACAATAAAATAACACGATCGGCATTGTGAATAAAAAACTTGTAGAACATTGTTATCCAAAGTTTATAAATAACTATCTAGGAAATCAAATTTTTACTTTTATTTAAGGAACCTTTTTTCAAAAATTATTTAAAAATACAAAAAAAAACATTCCTGAAAAATTCCGAGCTTAACACTAGTTTGTCAATAATTTTTTAAAATTTGGCTGATCGGAACATGAAATTTCCAAATATTCACAATCGAAAGTTTTCATATTTTTCAATAAAGGGTTGCCCACAATCATATAAAAAATTTAAATTTTTAAATATCTTAAAACGTCTAGAATTTATATCCTATCAAATATTTAATATTGGCTGCAACTTTTTCCACTAGACGGCGCTATAGAGCACTAACAATTGCAAAAATCTCTTAATGAAGCATTGTCCTTTACATCCGCAATGCTTGGTTGAAAAATATCCAGCGGGTCTATGACGTGTCCTTAATTAGTTAACGATTTTATTAACAAAAATCAAAAATAGATAAAATTGCTGACCATCTAATAACTGAAAGCATGGCGAATATATACACTGAGAGAATTTTCTTTGACAAGTTTTAATGAATATTTTCAGTAAATTAGTTATTGAATATTTTCAGTAAATTAGTTATTGAAAATTTTCTTAAATTTGATGAAAAGCTTAATAATTTTTATTCAACTGTTTTTAAAGAAACTTTTTAAATTGGTGTATGAAATTTTAAATAAACAATATAAAAATTTTCATAACATTTCATGATAAACTGCATTAAATTTTTCGAAAGTACCAATGGGGGAATTATGGAAAAACTTAATTGAATTAATGTAAAAGTTCATTAATAGCAGACAGATAATTATCTAAATGTAAAAACCGAAGTATATTTAAGCATATTTTCAAATTTACCGTTATTTTTATATAAAAAAATCTATTGAATATTATTTTTTATATACATATGTATGCCTTTATATAACGGACTCTTAGATCTCAATGGACTTCGGATATGTTGTAGGAAATACATTTTTTGTTAGCTGCCCAATCTCATATTAACACAATTCAGGATATCGTTATCCTTAAAATAACAGTACCGAAATAACTAAAATACCGTTATTCTTAAAATAGCGATACCGAAATAAATAAAATATTGATTTTAGAATATTTAAATTCAGTAAACCGAGTTAAACGTAAATTGGTTTCAATTACATCGATCAAGCAAGCAAAAATTTTCAAATATCTAACAGATCCCATCAAGTAAATACAACTTACTTCAAGAGAAACTTATCTTGTATTAATTACTATTCCTTAGACTAGATTAAAATAAAAAAAATTTTTAAAATTTTTTTAATAAAAAAAACGTTACTTGACCAAAACTACTTTATAAATTTAATAATAGTTTTTCTTAGAAATTCACGTAAATAAATATATTCACGTAATAATATAATAAATTTAAGCAATAAAATGCTTAAATTTAGGCGTTTAAAGGGCGGATTATTGGACCGTAAATGTGATGAAACTACTAACCCGTATTCAAAATGAAAAAGTTTATTCCAACTAACTTGGTGATAACTTTTTTACACACAAATTCCCATAAGCGAAAGTTGGCCGCTAGTTAGTTAGCATATGCTTTTTCATTTTGGATACGGGGCTTATAGATTACCGTGGACTACATACATTACTCTTTCGCATCTATTTCATGCGGTTTTTTATTTTATTCTAAATTTTTCCATTTATTTATTAATTTTTATTTCTTTTTTGTTGTGTGAATCTATTTTTTTTAATTCATTTTATTTTTTTCCGGACTTTCAGCTGTTGCGATGACGTATAGAAAAATCTGATTTCAACAGAATGATCCGGCAAGTAGGGTAGAGGGAGATCCTTCGCCACTTTTTTTTCAAAGCACTGTCATTGCTTAACCCCTAATTATTTTTCAAAAATTACTTTCAAATTGAAGATCTACATATCTTGGCTTTAATTTCTATGATTTTTATTCTAATTATTTGCATATTTTCTATTACTTTTTTTATGATTTCCAAAGTAACCCAAATCGGCGTAACTGCCCCAAACCTGGGGAATATTCGCCAAAAGAGCTAGATACAATTTCAACAAAAAAATATTGTTAATACGGCAAAGTCAATGTTTTAATGACTGAAATAAATAACTTAGAATAAGTTCTTTAAGGTATATGATTCTTTTTACTCAATAAATCTCCACTACAAAAAAATCTTTACACTAAAAAAAAATAATTTAAAACTATAATATAATGATTCTTCAAAATTACAAAAAACTGAATAATTATTATAAATTTAAGAATGAACATGATTCTACTAATTTACTATTGAACATATTTTAAACATATAGAAAAGTCTTATAGAGCATTTTAGGCAGGGAAGCACCAACTGTTCGTAGCTCCAGGGGCCATCTGGTGATTGTGCCCCAGAGGCAGGCACTAACATAAAATTAATTTTTTTTCACACTTTTTAAGCATTTATTAAAATCAAATTATTATTTTCTGAAAGCTTAGGATCATAGGTCTAACATAATGAAAAATTATTCTTTTATCACAGGATTTGAGGAAATTATTGCAAAATGTAGTTGCCTTCAATTATTTTTTTGGCACCTCAAAAAACACAAAAACACGTCTGTCTGCGACCACATGTGATATAAATTCATCAAAGTGGATGTCAAGGAAAGGCAATTGAAAAATGCACAAAATATATTTTTTCCAATTTTTTATGTCCCTTAACATCGCAGAAAAATGGGATTAGTGTATGTGCCCCACTGGCGAAGGATCCCCCTTTTACCCTACTTTTACATTTACGTATGCATAACCACTTGTATAAACTTCTTCTTGTGGTTTCGAAACAGCTGATTCGTTACAGTTACGTTTACGGTTGGGTAACTCAGTGTTTTTAAAAATGATAAACTTTTCGCTACAAATGTACATACCAAATATATTCATTTGTGTCTGTAAACATGTTGCAAACATCAAATATTTAAAAAAAAAAAACAATGTGTGTAATTTAATATTTATACATGTTGTAACCAATTGAAACATTTTGAAAATTCTCAAAGTGAGAATTTTATAAAGTCATTAAATGCAAAAGCAACAATTTATAAAATAAAAAATTTAACAAATTTATCTGTTTTTACCAATATATTTAGCAATATGCCAAAAAAAATTTACTTTTCAATTTTCAAGCTACACTGATAGAATTTTGTGCATAGTATTAATGAATTTGTTCATTAATCCAATGATTTTTTTCATTGAAAAGTCCCCAAGGAACGCGTTCATTAGATCAATGAAACGTATTCATTAAATGAAAACTAATTGAAAAAAATATATTTTTTTTGCATTACTTTTTTTTATTTATTTTTACTTTATTAATTTTTATTTGTACATATATTTCTATTTCGTTTTTATAACGTTTTTGACATCTCCCTGAAGTCGACTCGAACCCGCAATCACCAGAATGTAAACATTATCGCGTTACCGATTGATCTAAATAGCCAAAACAAAATGATGTCATTATTTGGACTTTTATATTTAAATAATTTCAGTTTGTAACCCTAGCGTTCATTACTTGAACATATATCTATTTTAGTAATTAGCAAATTCAAAACCCTTATAAAATTATAGCATATCTTACGGGTTAATTAAAAAATATATAATGAAAAAATTCATTAAATTAATGAATTTTTCATTAATTCAATGAAATTTTTTCATTAAGTCAGTGAATTTAGATTAATGAAATCGATTCATTAATAGTATGAACGAAAATTCTATCAGTGTATGAAAGCCGAATGATTTTTAATGCTTCGGGGGTAGAGTCAGCTACCTTAATTGCTAATTAGAGTGTCCCTCACTTGTCCTAAAACGGAAATTTAGGGTGGCATTTAAAACTTGGATTTTTTAACTTTTTATGAATTTAACGCAATATTTATGTTAACAGCTACAAAATCAATGTTTTTATTTGTTGCATAGTTAGTTTGGGTAGCAATCTTCCATTTTCGGATATTGTTGCAATAATACACTGAGAACAAAAAAACGGCAACAACAAAACTTGGAAGTAAGAAAATACTACTGCTAACATTTAACGCGGCACAAATTGGGCTGAATATTATATCTTGCCATTCAACACAGTTGTGAAGACTTCAAATTCTAAAATTCTGTGGTGGTGCGTGACGATCGCATTTTTCGTTTACAAGAAAATTTGAAAAATGTTAATAAAAAAAGCGAAAAAATTTAAAAAATGCGTTCTTTTCACCTTCATTCACATATAACTTTTGAAGAGGAATGTAAGCACCACCGCAGAATTTTAGATATTATTGTCATCAACAACTATGTTGACTTTTAAGGCATAATATTCAGCACAATTTGTGCCGTACAAAAGACATTAAAGCCTATTTTCGGCAAATTTTATTCATTCATTTAAAAACTAGAGTGAATATTTTAGAAAACGGGAATTTATGCTACTAAAATGAATTATACATTAAGTAATAGGGTTTGCGGTTTGGGATTTCCCGGGAAAAGTTATATTTTTCACGGGAAAACGGGAAATTTAAAAAATATTAAACTTTTTAAATTGTTTTTGTTTGGAATAGGATTTTTTAATTTTAGTCATAAAAAATATTTTAAATACAAAAACAAAAATGTCATTGTTAAAATCTTTTAAAAGGGAATCAATTTATTTGACACACAAAAAAATCTTTGCCAAGTAATTAGGAGCATTTCAACTAATAAAGATTTTTCGCATAGCTTATTCAAAATTTAAACCTAAAACCTTGGTAAAATGATTAAAAGAAATATGAAAAAAAGTTTTGTTTCTTACAAATAATCGCCTTTACTATCTAAATTTTTCAAATGTGTATTTTAGTTAAAGTCGACTTTAGTTAAAATATACCAATGAAAATGTTTGAAAATATAAATATTTTTGTAAGGTTTTCATACACAATATGAACAAAACCGTATGATTAAAAATAAAGGCGACTTTAAATTTAAAATACTCCTTTATATTAAAGGCCAATAATTTTATAAGAAACGTTTTCATTAATACATGTGATATTTTCAAGTAAGTTTACTTTATTTTAATACACCTGCTTTCAAACTAATATATTCTTTTATATTAAAGAATAAAATGTCAGGAGTATGGAAATACTTCACAAAAAAGGACAATGCAGCGCAGTGCAATATTTGCCCTAAAAGACTAATGGCTAACGGAGCTATCTAAATTTGGTTCACAAAAAAAAAAAAATTGATGGTCATGCAACTTCTCTTGAAGAAAACAACAACAAGAATAACGTTCCAGCTAAAATTAGCAAAGTACCCGAAGAAAAAAGTTTAAGCTGAATAGGCATTGAACGTTTTATGGTAGGGCAAACATTTCCTGAAATGGTATCCAAATTAGCCGCAGTCGACGGAATGTCAATCCGCAGCATAACTAGATCTTCGTTTATTCGAGAAAGTTTTTATAATAAAAACCTTGCATTGCCAAAAAATTAAACCGATATAAAGAACATTATATTAAATTACTACAATCATGTAAAAGATATCATGATAAAAGAAATATCGAGCAATATTTCTAACAATAGGAGATTTACTATAATCTTAGATGAATGGACAAGAATATCACAAAAGAGATATTTGAACATATGTATAAACGGAAATAATTCATTTTATAACCTGGGGTTGGTTTACATACATATCAGGAAGATCTAATGCTGATGAAATAAGAAGAATTGTAGAAATAAGGCTAGAAGAGTTTTATTTGTCTTTGGAAAATAACATTGTGGCTACCATATCTAATGGGCTAAATGTGATGAAACGGTTTGTTTCCGACAGTCCAGTAGTGCGTGCTTTCTGCTGGAATCATGCAATCCATTTGGCAGTGCTTGGAGTAATTTATGTGAAATCAAATGTTCGACATTCTGATATTTTTACTTTGAATTCTAACTACACAGACGGAATTTGTACTGAAATAGTGTTTTTTTTTAACAAAAATTACTTAAATAGGTGGTTTTCATTAACAATTTTGTTCAAAAATATTTCCCGGGATTCCCAGGAATCAAATGTTTTTGTTCCCGTTTCCCGGGAAATAAAAAAGTCCGGGAAATCCCAAACCCTAATTAGTAATTAAGACCATAGGCACTATTTTTACTTTGGGGAACAAAATTCCTTTCCATGGGATAAGTAAATATACAACTTCTGTTCTACGACTTTTTCATAATTCCGTTATTTACAAAATACTGCTATTTTTAGGTTAATGAACTATATTCAGCAATTAGAAAGGTAATTTGAATACTTTTTCAACAAAAAAAATTTTTTTGAAAATCGTTTGAAAAATAACCGAATGAGAAAGAAAAGAGCTATAAGATAATGAAATAGCATTGTTACATATACATACATATATGTTACATATGTACATATTTTAATATAAATTTGAAACTATTTCATTATCTTTTAGGTCTTTTCTTTCTCATTCGGTTAATTTGCACCGATTTTCAAAAATTTGTTGAAAAAGTATTCAAATTACCTTTCTAATTGCTTAATATAGTTAGTGCAAATTATTACCGCTAGATGGCGCAAAATTAATTTTTATTTAAAAATGTATCAAAACACCCTGTATTTGTAAATATTATGAGTTCATATGTTCAGCAAAAATACTCGTCAAAGGATTTTGTACAAATTTGCCAAACATCATTTGGTCGAATTCTATAAATTTAAAGGTCAAAATTTTGATTTTCTTCAATAACCTAAAAATAACGGTAATTTTGTAAATAACGGAATTATGAAAAATCCGCAGAAGAAAAGTTGCTGCTTAAGCCCTAAAAAACCATTTTCAACAATAAAAAGTTCTTTTTCGCAAAAAGTCGATTTTGGCATATTGCTAAATATACATATATACAAAATCTATAGCGTTAACTTCTAAAGTTAACATATGGGAAAATCTACGGAACCGTACGATTCGAGGTAACTCAGAATTTAAACCATTTTAAGAACAATATATGTATAATATAGGCGAACATCTTAAATTTTAATATTTATACTGTTAATGTGCTCTACTCAATTAAAAACTTCTCATATTTACACTAATTTTGCTTGTAACTTTCAAGAGTTTTTCAACTCTTTTGGGCATAACTTTTTGAGCATAAAAGGAAATCTAAAATATTTGGGGGATAATAATTATGATATTAGAAAATCTCACACTTGTTGAAAAAAAATTGGTGCCCTCAATTAGGAACAAATTAAAATTTGTAACTCCGTTTTTTGAATAAAGAGTAATTTCCATGGTTGGCAAACACTAACCGTAAAATACTGTTAACCATTCAAAACCCTTTCAACGAACTATTTTTAACCCTAAAATATCACTAACGAAATAATTTAAAATACCGTTAACCTTAAAATACCCTAACGAAATAAATTAAAATATCTATAACCTTAAAATACCCTAACGATATAACTTAAAATACAGTTAACCCTAAAATACCCTAACGAAATAGAATTACGTTAGGCTTTTTTCTCTAAAAAACAATAAAAAATTAAAAAAAATAAGTTTGTATGAGTCTGTTTTGATTAATTACAAATTGTATTGCTATCGTAATATGAATAATAGCTGTATTTTCGCTCATACCTATCAACGTTAAGTATTTAAAGCAAGTATACGTTTAATCGCTTAACGTATAAAAAAATGTTAAACAGCTTATGTTTATAATATTCGCGGTATGTCAGCAAAACTTTTTAGGAAGTAACGCGAAGAAGTTATATTAGATGTGAAAATCTATAAACGTTGCGATTTCAAAGATGTTAATTATCCGCCTTGAAGGTTAACGTGCATAGGAAAAGTAATGTGTTAGTTTTTGTCTCAAACACGTTTCTGTGTACTTTGAGTTTTTTCTGAGTTATCGGATATAGTTAAGTCGAAAACACAGCTAAAATAATATAATCTTTATTGTTGGCAACACTATTTTTTTCTTTCATTTGGCATGTTTCGCCATATTTATAATAACAGAAAAATATAAGCAAGCAAAACCCGCAATTTATTGTAATAAAAAAAGTTTCAAATTCAAAGAATTAAAAAAAAAGAAATAAATCACTTACTCTTGAAAGGCACTAAAAAGAAAACATTAAAGAAGGATGCACAAAAAATTCGCAAATACGAAAAACTGATTTCCGTACATTTCTATTGTGCAAGATTAGTAACAACATGATTTGCTGAAAGACTTGACAAAATTTTCTATATTTTATTTCAAACCGGGAACCGGAACCGGATATATGTAAATATAAGTATTGTACTCGCTTTCCGCGCCTGTACAACTGATCTAATTATAACAAATTTTGGGTTAAAAATAGGGCAGTTTATTGCGGAAATAATAGGACGAATTTTATAGTCAAACTTCCAACACCATTAATTTATAAAGAATTTAAGCTTCATCGAGCGGTCTTCACTTAACAGAAACTTATGTATATCTTAAGGGCGTTACGATATATTTAGTAACCATCTTCCGTACACATTTTTTTTGAAATTTTGATTCTTTTTGTTAGTGGATTTATCTATATACCCATGAATATGGGATTCGTTTTAAATTACTTAATACTACTTCCAATCTCCATACTTTAACCTTTCTCATGCGGAAATAAAATTTTTAATAAGTCAAGAAATCGGATAAGACAAAAGTAATAACATCGGTTTATGATTTTTACTGACTATTATTAAAAAAATTGAGTTAGCCATGAATCACATGTAATCGAAATATTTTTTTCTGATTCCGAAACCCGTTTCCTGATATTTCCTATTGTAGCTGAGGTATCCAATTTTGTACACAACATGAAAAAAGTGGGAACTTCCTTTATCGTTTTTCTCTATAATGGCTTTTTGCCATACGAATCATACCAAAGTAAGCTGGTGTTATGTTCATTGCTCTTTTAGACTCAGATTCGCTATTTTTTTGTATTGGTATTCTAAGCATAAGTGGCCATAAATTTCACAGACCTTAGAAATTAAAGTTTTGCATGCCCTAGTTTTGAAGTATAGTCTAACTAACTCTATTGATTATTGCTCTCAGTCTAACAAACTCATAAATAGGAGGCATCTAAATTTAGCTTATGATAACTAATAAGAAATTATGTATCACAAGAGGACGTACTTTTGCTAGCCGTATAATGCATTTAAGAGCTTGGACCACAGTACAAGGCATAGTAAAATATATGGTTGCAGTCATCATGCATATTTGTTAGTAAAAGAACTTAAATTTCTATATAAGTTCTGTGTCTTGGACTTTAATATTACAAAGTGATAAAATTTATTTATGCCCAGCAAAAAAAGAGATGCCGAAGCCGTAGAAAAATCACTACAATTGATGATCTAGATGTACTTCTTTTTTAACATAAACATTAAGGTTTTTACCATTAAGTTCTCATAGGAGAGGAGTACTCCCACTTCAACATTTTTTCAGTACTTTTTGAACAAGTGCAAAAGAAGCTCTTTTTCACCAATTAAAAGTTAAAAAAAAACTTATTTACAAAAAAAATTTAGTTTTTTTATTGTCGCCACCGGGTATCGAACTTGCGAAATCACGATTGCTAGTCTGGCGTTCTACCGCTGAGCTATTCTTTGATATGAAAGTTGACTGGCATAAAAAATTTAACTGCACTCCAATTCAATATTTTTTACAGTACTATTTTTACAGGTGCATAAAAAGCAATTTCTCACCATTTTTTTATATATGTGACGCGCAAAATAGAAAGGGACCTAAGGTCAGGAGAGCATGGGATCGGTCTCATTCGATGCTCAGATGTTGTCCACAAAAAAAAATTGATTTTTTTACCCTTAGGTCCCTTTCTCTATGCGCTGTCACATATACATATTTTTAATAATTAAAAAATATTGAATTTAAACAAATTATAAATATTAAAAAAAAATTAATAGAATAAAAAAAAAAATTAAAAAAAATATTGGTCCCGCCGGGAATTAAACCCGGGACCCTCTGTTTGGAAATGCCAAATGATATCAAAATTACGTCTTACGATCAATTTTAGAGCAATTAATCTTTAGAAGCAATACTTAAGTGCACATAGAAAACAGATTCGTAGTTCCAACCGAATTTTTTGCCAACCGAATTTTTGTAGTTCCAGGTACAATCACTTTTATTTATTTTTAATACCATTGTAATTACCAAAATTTATTTACAATTTTTCAATTTTTGTTGTGTTAATAGATTACTTTAATGTTTGTGGATTATAAATAGGAAAACACGTTCCACAAAATTTATTTAAAAATTAAAATTTTTTTATTTCGCTAACTGGGATGGAACCGGCGACCCTCCGCTTGTCTGCCCATTGCTTTTCCTTTAAGCTCTATTTAAAATTTTTTAGTCAAATTTCAAATTTGAATTTCTTCAGGTTTGAATATTTTTTCTATAAATAAAATTATATCAACAACAGAAAATCAGTTGTGTCTTTTAATTTGAATAAAAAAAAAAAATTATATCGCGAACCGGGACAGAACCGGCGACCTTCCGTTTGTCATCCCATTGCTTTTCCTCTAGGCTAAACTCGACATACATTTTTTTTGTCAAATTTCAAATTTGAATTTCTTCAAGTTCAGAATTTGAATATTTTGTTTTTGAATGAAATTATATTCACAACAGAAAATCAATTGTGTATTTTAATTTTAATCAATAAAAAAATTATTTAAAAAAAAAGTAATGCCTTGGTTGAGGTTTGAACTCAAATCTCTAAGGCTATAAGGCTGTGTCTCTACCTCCTGCGCTACAGATACTTATATTTAGTTGTTGTCTAACTTAGAATTTAAACATGCATATGTATGAAACGAAAAAATATGATAGATTCCAAAATTTTATTATGATAAATAAAATACAAAACTTAAAATTTTTTAGCAAAAAATTATGAAAATTTAAAATAAGAGCTAAAATAAGCAAATCGTAAAAAAATAAAGTTCAAAATAAATAATAGAGTAAAATAAATAAAATATTTTAAAAAATATGCCGCGAATTTTATTTTTTATTTCAGTATTGGTCAAGTTTTTTAAAATCAACAGTGAAAGTAACGAATCAGAAAATACTCATACTCAAAATTAATTCATTCTCTTTGGTTCATATTTGTACTAATTTAGTAATATGCCTTCGGTTGACCGGTCCTTGGAGGGCAATTGACTCCTCATTCCCCGTAGGCTTGTCTCAATATATTATTACAATTACCAAAATAATATAAATTAATGGTTAAAGCTACTAAAGTTGAAAACAAAATTGATTGGAAAAACTAATACTTTGGATAGAGTGATCGATTTTATTGAAACACAATTGCTACTAGATTTTTGCTGCCGATATTTTATTCAAATGACTAAATCTTCGATAAATTGGTGGTTGTTGGTATTGAAGGTAATGTGGAAGTTAGTATTTTTCCAATATTGGTTAGAAAAGCGAATATTTTGGATAATGTGGCAGTGTTTTGGTTCATCATATATATTTTCTGTTCACAAATAAATATAACTTTCCTGATGATGAATTTTAAATAATTGCGATTAAAATGATTGAATAATGAAAAAATTTCGTTGGTTCCGATAGAATTCGAACCAATTTATTTAATGTGTGTAATTTTTTGGATGTGATTCAGAAGAAATTCTAAAAAAAGCTGTAAAAATGTAAAAGTGGATACTTTGGAAGCAATTAAAGAAGTGATATTTTGACGTTGTTCAGAATAACTTCTAAAAAGGCAGTAAAAATACAGCATTGAAAGAAATAGTTTGTTAAGCATTACTTGCAATTTTTTTTGCTGGGTTTGCATTTATTTAATACCAAACAAAAATTCAAATTCATTAAACTTGCACACAATTTTAAATTTCAATTATTTTTTTAAAATTATTAAATTTTACAAATTCTTATTTATTTAGGTCACAGAGAAAAATTTTCAACGGCATTGGTGCCTACCTTATAAAATGCGTAGTAGTAGTAAAATATTCCGAAATGCTAATTTTGAAGAACAAAAGTAAAATCCAATTGCATAAACAATAAGAATAGACATATACCTACATATGAAGCACTCAACGCCAACGGTCTCTGTAATGTGCATCTAATACAGTGCTGTTCAAAAGTAAAAATGTAGTTGTGTTGGTGAGAAAATGAGAATTGCAAATTTGAGGTAATATCTACATGTATGTACATGCATGAACATACATGAACACGCATGAGCATGCATGATCATACATGTAAATATAACCTCAAATTTCGTTAATGCACACGTATGGTCATATATGATTCATGTATGGAGATTTATGTATCCATGTATGGTCATGAATGGATGTTTATGAGCATGCACGCACATACATTTAACCTGTATGGCTTCATATATGTCGATTTTTAGCTGGGTATGTAAAGCAAAAGGTTTTCGATTTTTTTTAAATCAATATCAATCAATATCAATATCTTTAATCTGCATTTATAATCATGAAATATTTGTCAGACATTGCTATTAATTTTTTTAGTGCATTAAAAAAAAATCAGCATACATCCACACTAGACCGTACCTCAAAAAAAAGTTTGCCGTACACCCTCCAATATGAAGTATTTTTGGAAGGCGATTTCAAAAAAAAATTTTTTTTTTTTGCCGAACGTAGGGGACGCCTTTTTTAATTTTTTGTTATAGCTTTGGCATTTAAAATCGGATTTTAAAGTGTGATATATTGATTTTTTTGCCTCGAGGAGACCAGTGTTTTGCTATATAGTAAAAATCCAATTAAAAAAAATTAAAAAGGCGACCCCTACGTTCGGCAACCAATATATAAAAAAAATTTCTACTGGGTTTAGCAAAAAACTTCCTTAGCAAAAGTTTAATGATTTTTTGTGAGCTTTAATTTTCTAACATTAGGGTCGTACATAAGGGTGGTAGCAACTGAGATCTGGTGGGTAACTACTAGAACGGGATACTTGAGGTCAAAATGCCCTTAGAGCAAAATACTGGTCTCCTCGAGAGAAAAACATCGATGTATTAACTTTAAGATCCGACTGTAAATACCAAAGATACCAAAGAACGAAAAATGTAAAATGGCGACCCCTACGTTCGGCAAAAAAAAATAAAAAAATTTTTTTTGAAACCTCCTTGCAAAAATACTTCATATTGGAGGGTGTACGGCGCACTTTTTTTTTGCCTGTAAGGGGGTACGCTCTAATCCACACGCATGTTCGTTCGTCGCTGTTTCAGTGACGACTAAAAGCAAGAGCGTAAGAATACATGTGAATTGAGAAGGGACAATTGTCCTATGAAATGAACAGCACTGATCTAATACTACATTAGACCTGAAAAAAAAACTACCTGGTTTTTAGCCCTTGTTAGTTTTTACTTGTCGAAATGCATACATAAAAACAAGCAAAAACTAGCTTGCATAAAAACTAGGTAGTTTTTGCCCGGGTGTAAGTGTGGTATAACTTTTTTTTTTTGTTAACAGTTTTTAAAAATTCTTTGATTTTAACATGATTTTAATAAAAAGCCCTTTTGCAAAAACATAAGAAAAAAATAAAAAATGGTTCATATGTACATTCATATGACAAAAATAAACTTATTTAAAATGAGAATTTTTATGCAGATATAAACAACATGAACTGTTGGTACCAAGGTTGGTTACCGTTATCGTTATAATACCGTTATCGCTAAAATACCGTTTCAAATTGAATACCGTTACCGTTATCGATACCTCTAAAAAAATTTATAAATACCGTTATCGTTACCGATACCGTTATTTTTATGGGTAGTTACCGGTATTTTACCGGTATTTATTATATTATATAAAAATTACAATTTTTTTATTTTATATTTTATAATCTTGAGTGTCTTTTTTTACAAAAAATTTATAGATAATAATTTTACTTATTAAAACTACCAGTATTGAATTTATAGCTTAAAATCTGTATTTTCAGTACTTAAAATGAAAAATATGCCATGTTTTTACTTGTTTTTATATGTTTTTAACATAATTTTTAATACCGGTACGTACCGGTATTGCTGTTTCGATAACGGTATACCGTTACCGAAACAGTCTTAAATACCGTTACCTTTGCCGTTACCTAAACAAATGAAATCTGATACCGTTACCCTTACCGTTATTCGTTTCGGTAACCAACCTTGGTTGGTACATTTTGTTTTCTATTTCCTTAAGGAACACATGTAAATAGGTTTACATTATATGGCAAGGGTGGGCACGGATTTGTCACCGAGGGCCATATTGTGGTTTATCATAAATTATACAGGGCCGCACCATACAATAAAAAAATAAAACAACAAATCTTGAAATAAAATGGAAGCGGAAGGACCCAGCAAAAAAAGTCATTACAAAAAAGTTATTTTAAAAGCACTCCGAATAGCATCAACTAATTGTGAAGTAGTTACAATTTAGCTCTAACACTGATTTATTTTACACGTGATGTCCCATGTTGTCAGTAGTTCAATTTAAGCATTTTCTTAGTAATTTAATAGTGATTACATGATGTTAATAAAAGTATGGTTTTTAGGTATACATTTTCATCACATCAATAACAGTACATTTTGTTTGCATTTCTAGAGTGATTTAGAAGTACTCTTTATAATATATAATATAATACATTTTTAAAAATGATTTAAATGTGCTTTTTATAATGTCTGAAATAGCATATTTTACAGGCAATTTTAGTGTTTAGCCTTTACAGAGCCCATTTCTGAACCTATTGTGTAACAAAAGCTTCAATTTACTATTATTTGTAGGGCAATATTAAGGAAACACTTCTTTTGCATCTGAATCAATTCGATTAAGTCGAAATCAGACAAAACAAATTTTTTTTTTTTGTTCAACAGTTTTTTCTTAAATAAGTTTGTAATATGTTTACTTCAGCCTTTAAATTCGAAAAAGATACGATATTGAATTAAATAAGATTAATACATGAGGATCGAATTTTTGGGATGTCAGTTAAACTTGGTTTAATTAACCCGAAAACGAAAAATAAAATAGATTTTAGAAGCAGTATTCCAGTTATAAACTGCGTTAAACTAAGTTTAAATATAATCTACATCCTAAAAGCTGGGCCTAAAATTTATATGTAACCCTCTGATTAATTATTTTAAAAACATTACTCAAGGAATTTTCGGAATATTAAAGCGTACTAGGAAACTATTTTATCATATATTTTTGTTTTTTATTTTAACAAACAAAGGAAAGCAGAGCATCGACATTTTACAACTCTACAGTGATAAGGCCATCATTCCCCCTGATTATGTAAGGCGTAGGCGTAGACGTTTTTAAGTGTTTTTACAGTAAAGTCGTTATAAATAATATTTTTGCAAACATTTAACGGTCAAGTAAGACTTATATTTTACTAAAATTATATTAGATTCGCCAGGAAAATTTCACTTTTTGTTAATTACGATTTTGAAAAATTCAGTTTGTATGGATGTGTTTTTACTAAATACGCCAACGCCTTACATAATCAGGGGGATTATAAATTTGCTGAAGCCGCAGATCTGTGATTGAAATTTTAGCTTTAAATTCATTAAAGAATCCGAGAACCGTTGGAGGACAGTTTTTTCCCCAGACATATTTCGAAGGCGAATACCATGTCGTCATTTGAATTTTGCAAGTAAACCATCGTTAGCTTAAAATCAACGTATTCATTAAACGATGCATTAAGTTCCAATGCTATAATTTGACATTTATATAACTTTTAGGAGTCATAACTTTTCATACAAAACAACAATAAAATTAAAAAAATTCAAATTTTATTTGTCAGTGTTATGATCAAGGTTGGTTACCGAAACGAATAACGGTCAGGGTAACGGTAACGGTATCGAATTTAATTTGTTTCGATAACGGTAAAGGTAACGGTATTTAAGACTGTTTCGGTAACGGTATACCGTTATTGAAACAGCAATACCGGTACGTACCGGTATTATAAATTATGTTAAAAACATATAAAAACAAGTAAAAACTTAACATATATTCAATTTTGAATGTTAAAAATGCAGATTATAAGCTTTTAATTCAATGCTGGGAGTTTTTATAACTAAAATTGTTATCCATTAGACTGACTCACCTTATATGGACAGAAAAAAAGCAAAAAAAAGTGCCTGTCTCAAAATAAACCTTGGTTTGTTTTATGATGATTCCCAAAATATTTCGGGTCTAGGAATAAGACCTCACGAGCTGGACCGTTTTTAAAAAAGGTATTTTTTTAGTTTTTTGCAGAATTTTGGTATTTAGCTAAAGACAATATAAACAGTATTGGTATCACATGAAAGGGTTTTTTGAGGCGCGTCCAGCGGCATATATAACATGTTCAATCATTCCTAGAAATGTCCTGTTTGCAAGGATATTATACAAAAAAAACAATTTTTTGACCCTTTTGTATGAAGAATATACAGAATTTTAGTTATATTTGAGCTAAATTTTTGTAAATGGAGAATAGCAAATTAACCTGCTAAAATCAGCAAAAAAATTTGCTAAATAATTAGTAGCCTAAAAAATCACTAAAAAATTTTAAATTTTCGAAGTTTTTTTAGATTTTTTTTAATGCAATACAGCCTTTTGAAAACAGCAGTTTACAATTTTTTAGCAAATATTTCTGCTGATTTTAGCAGAATAGACTGCTATTTGCATTCAACCAAATTTAGCTTAAAAATAGCAAAAATATTTCACAGTTTATTTTTGCTATTTTTAGTCTACACATATTTAGCAAAATTTTATGCAGATTTTACAGTACAATTTGCTATTTTCAATTAACTAAAAGTTAGCCTAAATATAACTAAAATTCTGTAAATTTAATAGTTTTAATTTTGCTGTTCTCATTTTACTAGTATTTAGTAAAAAAATCTGCTAATTTTAGCAGTTTTTTCTGCAGTTAAAAATTAACTAATTTTTAGTAACTTTTTCTGCTATTTTTACAGATTTATTTCTATGAGTGTAAGTTTGCAATTTCAATAACAAACATCTTCGTACAAAAGAGTCAAAAATTTGTTTATTATAGAATATCCTTGAAAATAGGACATGTCTGGATACGCTTGAATTTGTTATATATACCGCTGGACGTGCCTTTCATATGATACCCATATTGAGTATGTTCTCTACAGCTAAAATACAAATTTATTACAAAAACTAAAAAAAATACCTTTTTTAAAAAGGGTCCAGCTCATGAGATCTCGTTGCTAGATCCGAAATGTTTTGGGAATCATCATAAAACAAACCAAGGTTTATTTTGAAGGGGGCACTTTTTTTACTTTTTTTCGTGAGTCGGTCTATTATCCATAAATTTTTTTGTAGAAAAAAAGACTGAAGATTATTACAAAAAAGTTAAAAAATTTGCATTTATATATAAATTAATAAATACCGGTAAAATACCGGTAACTACCCATAAAAATAACGGTATCGGTAACGGTAATTGTAAATTTTTTTAGGGGTATTGGTAACGGTAACGGTATTCAATTTAAACGGTATTTTAGCGATAACGGTATTATAACGATAACGGTAACCAACCTTGCTTATGATTGTATCGATAACAGGTCTTAATTTTTTTGAAGTTTTCAACAAAAATTTGAATAAATATAATTTATTAAGACTTTGCAACAACAAATACATGGGGAATACAGTCATAACTAAGAGTCACAGACTTGTCGTAGGAATAGGCACCTTAATGTATAAGCAAAGGTAAGGGACCAACCTCTGTTAACGAACATCTTGATTGGTCTGTTTTAAATGATAAAATATGTTAACATTGCAACAAAATTTTATTAACATATTTCTTTGGTGCACGGTGCAAAAGCACGCGAGAGTTATGTTATCACATCAACCCCCACCGAAACCTCCAAGACAACAATAAAACAACATATTTTTTATTAAAACAACAACAACATTATCACTTTAAGTTCTATTTTTATTATTAAAACAACATATTTTTATTATTAAAACAACAACAACATTTTCATTTCAAGTTCTATTTTTATTATTAAAACAACATATTTTTTATTATTAAAACAACAACAACATTTTCATTTTAAGTTCTATTTTTTTTTAAACAACAACAACATACTTTATTTTAAGCCACACTTTTTATTATTAATGCAACACCAACATATTATAATTGTTTTGCTTACTTCCTGTCCAAGCCACAACACACATCATACAAACAGACCTAAATTCCACTTTATTTTTGCACACTTGGTGACATTTAAAATTAAGTAGAATTTTGTCTGTAGGAAAATTAAGTTTAGTCATCAATTCTCTTTTGTATTTATTTAAGGTAATATGAAAAAATAAAATTAATGTTGTACTGATATTGAAAGTAGAAAAATTCTTTTTTATTTTGTGTTACGGAAAGTTAACTCGAGCGACTTCATAGGGCCTTAACAATACATTTTAATTGTTAACTTTTATATATTTGCATTTAGTGAAAAGATGAATTCATATTTGGGCCATAGTCCAGGAGATTCAATGGGTCCAATTCTTTATTTCCTTCGTAAATTAATAAAGTACGTTAATAAAATTAACTATTTTGTTTTTTTTAGAGATAAAAAATGGAATCTCTAATAAATTAGTAATTTACAAACAAATGCATTTACAAATAAAAAAACAACATTATATATACATTTTTGAAAGTTGTTTTAAAGCACATACATTCGAAGCAGATAAAGAGCACTTATCGCTCCATTGTAACCAATTTAAAAGTTGTTTGTTTTGAATTACTTACACATATTTTTGCTGGGGAACTAATGTTTTTTTTTTTTTTGTAAAACAAAATAAAGATTTTAAAATCCATCTATTCCAAAACTGATTCCACAAGAACTCATTTCAAATTCAACCTTTTCAAATTCTGTTTTGATCTTTTTGAATTACATAAGTAGAATTAATCATTATTGGGACACTTTTTTTAAAGTTTTTGCATTGATCCACGGTGTCGCGAAATCGGCTAACAAAAATTTGAACACTCAACGAGTTATAAGAAACTGAATATTATTCCGACAACTAAAACATGTGTAAAAATTCATAGCCTTCTGGATTCGAATATATATTTAACAATTACGTTGCGCACAGTAAAAAAAAATCCCGTATCTTTAAAGGGACACTATGCACAAAAAGGTTAATTTAAGCGATGATTACAAACTTAAAGTTTTAGTCAGTAATTTGAATGCTTTTGACAATTTAAACTCCGACTTTTTCATACAGACCAATGCGGTGCAGTATTATAGTCAGCACTAAGAACGAATTTTAATAAATCTTTACTTGAGTAGCAAATTTTCAAACATAATTTCCCAATAAAGTGAAATTTAAGTTTAAACTCGTGCTTTGTGCTGACTATAAAACTCGCCGACTCAACAAAAAAGTCTATAGTGGTTACTGAAAATTTCGATGTTATTACTGGAAATTTAACTATTTTGCGCCTTTTGGTATATTTTGCTAATTCTAGCATCTCAAGCCTACCGATTTGTAGTATAATTAAAGTAGTAGAGAAAATTAGTAACCGCTAGTAAGTTTCAATAAAATTGTTGTGAACTGTAATTTAAAAATGATTTGCTAAAATTAGCAACAAATTTACTGAGTAATGTGTTGAAAAACAAAAATAAAACTTGACAAATGTGATAACTTTTTTAAATGCAAAATTAAATTTTTTTTTAGATATTTATGAAATGATAGCTTCTCATGTTTTTGTGAATGTCGACTGTTTCGTAAAAGAAGTTGAATTTATTTTGTAAATAATTAAGGGCCAGTTATATAGTCAGAACTAAGATCGATTTTTAACTTAAATAACAAATCTATAACTAAAATGGCCCTAAGGGTAAGATCGATTGTTCCTTTAAATATCTTTAAGTAAAAAATTTTCAAATCAATCTTAGTTACGACTAAAAAATTAGCCCTAATTTTTTGTCTAAAAATTTTCGAAAAAAATACTTAAAAAAATTGCGAAATAAAATATTAAAAAAAATATTTTTAAATAAAAAAATCGAAATTTGAATTTCAACAAGGGCCGCACAAAAATCAGCAAAGGGCCGCATTTGCCCACCGTTGTTTTATGTTATGAAAGATTTGCATATGGGATGTTATTCCGGCGGATTAATTATTTTTATTATAAAAAAATTTTTATTATAAATCCCAATATATTGACAAGAAAATAAAAGTAATAAATAAATTATATAAATATTAACATTTTAGGAAAATAAAAGAGAAATAGGCTTAAAAAAATAAGAATACCGGAAACAAAAATTTCCAAATTTATATTAGACGGAGAAGACTATAATAATACAATAAAACACAAACTAATACAAGTTAGATACATCATGGTTACGAGCCACCAAAGTACTAACTGTATTTGTCTGAAAATTTAAACGATTGTAGAGGAGAAGCCAAGTTTTCAGAATCATGTAGAATAGGAAGGGAGCGAAAATTAACTACCTCTGGTATGAAAACTTTGTGCGGCTTGTAACTTTCTTGTTCTGCTAGACAAGACAAAAAAAATTCGAATATAAAATTTTTAATTTTTTCCTTCGGCTCTTTTTGATTTTTTGCTTATAATTTAATACGCTTTCGATTTTAATTCAAAGTATACCATTAAATTTCTGACAAAATTCTAAGTAAACATAAGTGAAAAAACTTTGAAATATTTTATTTCGTTAAGTCGTAAAATGGATCTATATTTGTAACTTTGAATTTTAAACAAAAAATCGTTAAAAAACTAAATGTATTATTTTTAAATTCCAGGCTAAAAATCAATATATCTGACAGCGCATAGAGAAAGGGACCTAAGGGTAAAAAAATCATTTTTTTTTGTGGACAACATCTGAGCATCGAATGAGACCGATTCCATGCTCTCCTGACCTTAGGTCCCTTTCTATCCTTAGGTCCCTTTCTATTTTGCGCGTCACATAAATGGATCCACACAGGTTTAATGTGTGCTCTTGCATGCTCATAAACATGCATTCTTGATCATACATGGATACATAAATCTCCATATATGAATCATATATGACCATACGTGTAAATTAACGAAATTTGAGGTAATATCTGCATGCATGTTCATGCGTGTTCATGTGAGTTTAAAAATTTTTGGTTGGAAATGTTAATTTTGTACTTTTAAATAGTAAAATGACATCCTGTAAGGATGTGCCAACGTAAATTTTTTCTTCATTTTGAACATGTACTCTAGATGTGGTCGAAACTCAAAAATTATTTTGAAAATATAGTTAAGCAATGTATTTAAAATTCAGAATACAAATTTTCGAAAAAATAACAATATTTAGTTAATTTTTTTAATGGTATACATACAAATTTTCTTCCCGAAATATGAGTTTTTTTTACTAACTTTGCCCTAGCGGCCACATTTTCTAAAATTTATGAATTTTGACCACTGTCAAATGTAGGGTACATGTTCAAAATGAAAAAAATAGCGTTAAACTCATCCTTAAAGGATGGTCTTTTGCTATGTAAAAACACAAAATTACCATTTCCAACAAAATTTTTTACAAATTTAAAAATAATGAAGGTACAATTTTTAGAAAAATTAACGAATTTTGGATAAAATTCAAAGTTTAGAACATACATGGGAATTTTTCGTTACCATTGAAATTTCATTACCATTAGTTTCCACTAATGACAATGAAAAAAATTCTTCAATTCAAATTCTTGAAATATTTTGCATTAGAAAAACATTACAAATGGTAATGAAATCACACTAATGTAAAAAAAAACTAATTACAATTGATTAAAAAACCATTTGTTTACAAAAATCCTGATATATAAAATAAGCTACAATCAGGGATGGAAAAACCGTCAAGCGAGCCAAAAATATAAACATTTTTCTAAAAAGCTAAAAAGTGGAATGCGAAAAAACGCTTTGTGGTATAAAACTTTTTTTTCCCGATATTTTTTTTTTTTGCAAACTAACCACCAAACAAACTGTGGTGAAATGGGTTTTATAAAACCGCACTTAAAAAACTTAAAAAATTGCACAATAATGGCGGAACGCGCAAAAAATACTTTATGGTACAAAAAATCAATTAAAAACCTTAATCAGAAATTTACATTCTGCAAACAAATACACTGATTCAAAAAATTTCGTTTTTGGAAAAAAAAATTTTTCCGTTTCTTGTTTCTTGGCATATGAAATGTGTATTATAGTCCTTTGATTACAAATTTAAAACAGCCGCACTTAAAAACAGACTTTATGGTACAAAAAATTAATTAAAAAATATAATCAGCGATTTACCCTCTGCAAACAAATATACTGATGGATAAACTTTCCTTTTTGCTAAATTTTTATTTCGCGACTTTTTTTTGCAAACTAACCACCAAACAAACTTTGGTGTATGAAAGGGGTATTATAGTCCCCAGATTATAAATTTAAAAAACCATACCTAAAAAATTGCAAAATAATGGAGGAACGCGACAAAAGACTTTGTGGTACAAAAAATTAATTAAAAGACATAATCAGCGATTTACATTCTGCAAACAAATATACTGATGGAAAAAATTTCCTTGTTGCAAAATTTTTATTTCGGGATTTTTTTTTTTTTTTGCAAACTAACCATCAAACAAATGGTAAATTTAAAAAAACCGAAATTAAAAAATTGCAAAATAATGGCGAAACGCGAAAAACGACCTTGTGGTAAAAAAAATTAATTAAAAAACATCAGAGATTTAAATTCTGCAAACAAATATGTGACCTTCTCCGAGGAAAGACCTAGTGTGTCAAAAAACGGGTTTGAACTTAAGAGTGGATTCTGGTACCTGAAAAGGTGTAGAATAAGATGAAATGAATTAGATTTCTAATAAAAATTTATTTACCCCATAAAAACGTACAAAACGAACTTGGGAAAATCGATAAAAATGAGAAAAAAACTTCCCAACAAAACCTTGGTAATGACTGGTCATTACTACATGCATTACTGAGATCTCATATCTCATTACCCGTTGAATTACTTTTAAACTGAATGTAATGAGTTACCGATAATTATACCCCACACATTACTATTTCACAATAGCTGAAACCAATAATATATGTTCTAAATCATTAAATACCATAACTATGGCGTAGCCTAGTGGTTATCGTTTTTGCCTGACAGACATGAGGATCGCTGCTCAACTCGTGTTAGCTTCCATTGTTGTTTTTTTTTTGTAATTTATATTAAACATCTATTTATAGAATTGCTGATGTTCATTAAGCAGTATTTAATAACAACAAGTTTTGTGAAAAATAGACATGTATAACAGTTGCCACAATAAATGTGTACATAAGATAAAGCAATAAAAATCATAGTGATGTCGTGGTCTAATGGTTAGAGTGTTTGCCTGACAATCGTGGGGTACGCTGATCAATACATGTCAGCTCCTATTGGTTTTTAAATTTTTATATTTTTATAAATCTATTTTCAACATCTATTTATAGAACAGCTGATAAACTACTTACAGGTAACATCAGTGTAATGATTTTCCTCCAATGACATTACCATGTTAAAATAAGTAGTTTAGTAATTAAAAGGTAACTAGTGAACACTTAAGATTTCAATACCTAAAACTCATTACATGGTAATGAAAGGTTTTGCTGGGTTTCAATGCGTTCTTCTCAAAACTTCATTTTCACACACTAGGTCCCTTTTCTCGGAGAAGGTCACATATGTGACAGCGCATAGAGAAAGGGACCTAAGGGTAAAAAAATCAATTTTTTTTTTTGTGGACAACATCTGAACATCGAATAAGAACGATCCCATGCTCTCCTGACCTTAGGTCCCTTTCTATCCTTAGGTCCCTCTATTTTGCGCGTCACATATACTGATTCAAAAAATTTCCTTTTTGTAAAAAAAATTTTTCTATGATTTTTTTTTTTTGCAAACTAACCATCAAACAAACTTTGGCATATGAAATGTGTATTATAGTCCCTAGATTATAAATTTAAAACAACCGGAATTAAAAAATCGCAAAACAATGGCGGAACGCGAAAAAGACTTTATGGTACAAAAAATTAATTAAAAAACTTAATCAGCCATTAATATTCTGCAAACAAGTACATATATATAATGATGCAAAAATATTACTATTTACAAAGTTTTCGCGAATTTTTTTTCCATCTAACCACCAAACTTTGATATAAGATATAGGTATTATAGTCCCTAGATTATGAATTGACAAGAACGACTCGTAAAAAATGCAAAATAATGGCGGAATGCGAAAAAAACTTGTGGTACAAAAAATTAGTTAATTTAATCAGCGATTCAAATTCTGCAAACGAATATATTGATTGATGAAAGATTTTCTTTTTAAGCAAAATTTTTTTGCAAACTAACCACCAAACTTTGGTTCAATGAATTTTGGATTATGAATTTTAAAAAACAACACTTAATAATAATTTACTGAATAATAATTTTTCTGGCTATATACAATCTTTTAATGAGCATCGGCCTGGGCTAGCAATTTCCAACCCTGAATTCAGCGAATTTTCTGCATTTTTACGTTTTTCGAAAAGCTTGTCTGTCAATGGTAATTATTTTTTTTTATATACTATGTTTACTAGGGTGGTTTTATCTCATAGGGTAAAAAAAAATTACAGAATTTTTTTGGGGGCACCCCCCTAAAATGTTTCATTTTGTAAGATTTTAAGATTGCCAAAGTTTGAGCACAATTGGAAGATGTTAACCCATGCCACTATAGATATGGGTCGCCGAAGTCGCCAAACTGGCAAAAAATCATGATTTTCAAAACTTTGAGGCCTCAGTGGCACGGGTTAACATCTTCCAATTGTGCTCAAACTTTGGCAATCTTAAAATCTAACAAAATGAAACATTTTATGGGGGTGCCCCCAAAAAAAATCCGACATCAATTTTTTAAAACTACCCTAATGTTTACTTAAAATTTTGTCAAAAATTCAATGGTGTGGGTTAAATTAACGCGTATTAAAAAAGTTATAAACAAAAACCAAAAAGAGTCGAGACAAAGAATTAAAAATTTTGATTTCGATGTGAAATGTCTCTCCCTCAAACAAAGATACAAAAATACTTATATACTTACGTTTGTTTATTCCTTCTCTAGCAGAATCCAAAAAGCTGAAAATCTTTAAAATCGTTCAGTATTTAAAAAAGTAACAACTCACACAATATTTTGAATACCTGAAGTAGTTAACTTTCGCACCCTGTGTTCTACCCTGGTTCAGCTACAGACTGAGTAAGAAAACTTGACTCCTTCTTTACAATCATTTCAATTTTCAGAAAAATACATTCCGTATATTAGAAGTTCCATACTTATTACCACTTGTTGTTGTATTACACCACAGTGCGTTGTTTCATATTTATAATTTTTATTTTAGTCTCACATTTTTTTCTGTTACCAAATTTATTTTAATTTATAAAAACTAAATCCATTCAACAAAAATAAATAAGGATAATATTTTGAACAAACAAAAATAAAAAGCTTATATAAATAATAATAACAAACAAAAGAAAAAAACTTAATATACCATTTAAATAATAAACAGCTGCAACAGATCATATTATTTGATATAAACCCAGCAATAAATTTTACATTATCAATAGCATATCTTACAAAACGATCATAACAATATTGATTGTTTTGCAAGATCAATATTGAAAACTAATAAGAAAATAATATGTATTAAAAAAGTAATTTTTGATCAAAAATGCGTAACACATTAAAAAAAATAATCATGTGTTTGTAATTTTTTTATTTGCTGACACCATACACAAAGATATGCAGTCGTACCAGTGTTGCCACTTTTTGAATAATTATTCAAAAACGGGACTGTTTACACATTTATTGGATAATTTTTGAATAATGACAATTTTGTGTAGTTTTTGTGTAATTTCACTTCTTAGAGAAATTTTCGTAAATTTCATAAAAATTAGTCGATATTTAAGGTAGACTAAATGAGTTTGTCTGTGAAACATTTACAAGATCATTTGCAAATGTAGCGAAAGATCGAAATTTGGGTTTGTTATGATTGTGACTTTCTAATGATTGAATAGAAACCAGTCATTTTCAAAGTTCTTTTCTAACAATTTAAAGTGAATTTAGCGCGATTTTTTTTGCTGTATCTAACATAATAGGGTTTTGGTGAGACAAAAATTTTCTAAATATAAAACAGTGTGGCAGAATGAAAATATATTGGAATAATTCAGCAATTCAGACATTAAACTGCTTATGCATAATAATTTGAAAACCTTATAACATGTTTATAAAATTTACTTTGTATGAAAAATTTGTTTTATAGGTCACTCATAAATTTTAGAAGTGATTATGCATATGCTCCAATGCATTATAGTTAATTTTAATATGTCTTTCGTTTTATTATTATTAATTTATAAATAATAATAAAATATAAAAAACTTTTACGTATGATTAAAAAACCTTTAAAATTTTATGTTTTCGAAATCGGTCCATAAATAAAAAATGGCAAGCTTTTAAATTTTCCACATGCCAGAGTTGTCCTACTTTGGAGTCGAACGCCACAGTTTCCAGCTAATCTGTGGACTCGACCGATAGAAATTATGCTCGAACTTACTTTAGCTCCGACACAGTGAAATGTCATAGTAATCCAACCAGACGGTAAGAAATGAAAATACATTGAAGCACCCATATCTAGCTTAAGTCAACTTTAGAAGAGTTTCATCTCTATTAATTAGGTTAATTTTCAATCGAATCTCATCGTATCCAACTTAATCGATTTAAAAACATTTTAAATAAACAAAATAAATTTAAAAACAACAATAAACCAATTAAAAAATATAAAATAAGTTCGCAAATCTGGCGAAAATTTCCAAATTTGAGTAAGTCAAATATGAGTGCTCTTTAATTTGGTAATAAATAAAGCAAATATTCGAACAAATTTAAAAAGCTGTAAAGGCCCAACTATATTTAGCGAATCTGAATTAAGTGAAAGAGCGATAACAGGAAAATACATTAAAGCTTAAGTCATATTTAGATTAAGTCAACTTCTGTAAAATTTCATCTCTATTATTTTGGTTAATTTTCAATTAAAACTCATCGTATCCAATTCAATCAAATTAAAAACATTTCAAATAAACAAACGAAATTAAAAAATTACAATGAAAAAATTAAACACACAAAAAAACATAAAATGACTTCGAAACTAGTGAAAATTTAAAAATTTCGGCAGGCCAAATATGGGCGCTTTTTAATTTGAGTAAAAATGCAGCCAAATTTTGAGCAAACTTCACAATTGTGATTTTAGCTTAAGTCAATTGCGGTTACATCTTTATTTAGAAATAATTTTAAAAAATTATAATTTGTTGTGTAATTTCATATGGTTTTGGATAATTTTTTAACTTCAGCTGTGTAATTTTTGGTTTTACTGGTGGCAACACTGAGTCGTACAGATACTAGAATAACTAAGTTAAAGTATGTCACAAAAATCATTATGAAAGTAAAACATATACAAACGTACAGATTAGGGCCTGCGGTCAAGACCGGTTAACCGGGTAGACCGTAAACAGGTCTACCCGGGTAGACCGTAAGACCGGTTGTGAAAACCGGTCTGACCGGGTAGACCGAAGACCGGGTAGACCGAAAAACCGGGTAGACCGAAAAACCGGGTAGACCGGTCAGACCGGTCTACCCGTAAAAGCCATAGAAGAAAGTAAATTTTACATAAAAATTTACCTTTTTTCGAAAAAAATACTTTTTTCCAAAAAAAAACAAAAATACTACTTTTTTAAAAAAAAACTACTTTTTTGTAAAAAAAAAATACTTTTTCCGAAAAAAATTTTTTTTTACAAAAAAGTAATATTTTCTAAAAAAATTTTTTTTTTTTCCAAAAAAAGTCCTTTTTTCCAAAAGAAAGTACTTCTTCCAAAAAAGAGTACTTTTCCCAAAAAAGAGTACTTTTCCCAAAAAAAGCGTTTTTTTTTGAAAAAAGTACAATTTATAAAAAAGTACTTTTTTTTTGAAAAAAGTACTTTTTTAAAAAAATTTTTTTTTTATAAAATTTACTTTTTTTTTTTTCAAAAAAAGTACTTTTTTCAGAAAAAAGTTAATTTTTATATGACAGTCTTCTATGGTAATACAAAAAACTACTATACTCGTAAGTTGTATATTCATATAAAAATACCACGGTCTTTTTCGGGTAGTAGTACGGCGTTTTTACATCGTAGCTTCAAATGGGCTGAAACTTTCCAGGATATATCTAGACATAAATTGGACCAAGAATTATGGAGATCTGTGTAGATCGTGGAACAAAAATCTTCCGAAAATCATAATAGAATTCAGAAAGTGCTGCATTTCCCATACATTTATAAGAAACTGTCACGGTCTTTTTCGGGTAGTAGTACGGCGTTTTTACATCGTAGCTTCAAATGGGCTGAAACTTTACAGAAAATATCTAGACATAAGTTGGAACAAGAATTATGGACATCTGTGTAGATTGTGGAACAAAAATGTTCCGAAAATCATAATAGAATTCAGAAAGTGCTGCATTTCCCATACATTTATATGAAACTGTCACGGTCTTTTTCGGGTAGTAGTACGGCGTTTTTACATCGTAGCTTTAAACGGGCTGAAACTTTACAGAAAACAAGTCAACATAAATTGGACCAAGAATTATAGACGCCTGGGCGCATCGTGGAACAAAAATGTTCCGAAAATCGTAATAGAATTCAGAAAGTGCTGCATTTCCCATGTATTTATATGAAAATGCCACGGTCTTTTTCGGGTAGTAGTACGGCGTTTTTACATCGTGCCTTCAAATGGGCTGAAACTTTACAGGAAATATCTAGACATAAATTGGACCAAGAATTATGAACATCTGTGTAGATCATGGAACAAAAATGTTCCAAAAATCGTAATAGAATTCAGAAAGTGCTGCATTTCCCATGTATTTATATGAAAATGCCACGGTCTTTTTCGGGTAGTAGTACGGCGTTTTTACATCGTACCTTCAAATGGGCTGAAACTTTACGGGAAATATCTAGACATAAATTGGACTAAGAATTATGAACATCTGTGTAGATCGTGGAACAAAAATATTCCGAAAATCATAATAGAATTCAGAAAGTCCTGCATTTCCCATGTATTTATATGAAAATGTCACGGTCTTTTTCGGGTAGTAGTACGGCGTTTTTACATCGTAGCTTCAAACGGGCTGAAACTTTACAGAAAACAAGTCAACATAAATTGGACCAAGAATTATAGACATCTGGGCGGATCGTGGAATAAAAATGTTCCGAAAATCGTAATAGAATTCAGAAAGTGCTGCATTTCCCATGTATTTATATGAAAATGCCACGGTCTTTTTCGGGTAGTAGTACGGCGTTTTTACATAGTAGCTTCAAACGGGATGAAACTTTACAGAAAACAAGTCCACATAAATTGGACCAAGAATTATAGACATCTGGGCGGATCGTGGAACAAAAATGTTCCCAAAATCGTAATAGAATTCAGAAAGTAATGCATTTCCCATATATTTATGTGAAAATGCTACGGTCTTTTTCGGGTAGTAATACGGCGTTTTCACACCGTAGTTCCAAATGTGTTGAAACTTTGCAAAAATTATAGGAAGGTAAATTCGATCAATATTTAGAGATATCTGTCTACTTTGTGGAACAAAAATATTCTGAAAATTACTATAGAATTCAGAAAGTACCGCATTTTCCATACATTTACATGAAACAGCCACGGTCTTTTTCGGGTAGTAGTACGGCGTTTTTACACAGTTACTCCAAATGAGTTCAAAATTTACAAAAATTATCTGGATGTAAATTCGACCAACAATAGTAGCGAGTTTTTTAGGTCGTGGAACAAAAATGTTCCGCAAATCGAACTAGACTCCAGAAAGTGCAGTGATTTCTATACATTTCTATAAAAACGCCACGGTCTTTATGGGATACTAGTACGGCGTTTTTATACGATAACTCCAAAAAGGTCTAAACTTTACAGAAATTATCTGGACGTGAATTTTATCCCCAATTATAGCCTTTTGTGTAGGTCATGGAACAAAAATGTGCCGAAAATCACAATAGAATTCAGAAACTACTACGATTTCTATACATTTATATGACAATGACACTTTTTCCGGTAGTTGTACGGCGTTATTACACCGTAGCTCCAAATAGGTTAAACACGTAAACCAGTTATCTGTTTATAAATTGGACAAAGAATTATAGACATCTGCGTAGGTCGTGGAACGAAAATATTTCAAAAGTTACACTAGAATTCAGAAAGTGCTGCATTTTATATACAGTCACATGAAACTGCCGCGGAATCTTTTTAATATCTCGAAAACTAAGCGAGATAGAGCAAAATGTTTAAAATTTTTGCCTTTGGGTGTTAATACACCCATAAAACCTTTTTAGTGAAATCAAATTTTAGCTAACTCTGCTAGATTTTAAAATTGCAAATATCTCATAAACTACTAATGCTAGAACGAAAAGAACGTTTATTTGGTTTTTCGCCTATAACTCGAAAACTAAGCGAGATAGAGCAAAATGGTTAAAATTTTTGCCCTTTGGGTGTTAACACACCCATAAAACCCTTTTAGTGAAATCAAATTTTAGCTAACTCTGCTAGATTTTAAAATTGCAAATATCTCATAAACTACTAATGCTAGAACGAAAAGGACGTTTATTTGGTTTTTCGCCTATAACTCGAAAACTAAGCGAGGTAGAGCAAAATGGTTAAAATTTTTGCCCTTTGGGTGTTAATACACCCAGAAAACCTGTTTAGTGAAATCAAATTTTAGCTAACTCTGCTAGATTTTAAAATTGCAAATATCTCATAAACTACTAATGCTAGAACGAAAAGGACGTTTATTTGGTTTTTCGCCTATAACTCGAAAACTAAGCGAGGTAGAGCAAAATGGTTTAAATTTTTGCCCACAGGGTGTTAATACACCCAGAAAACCTGTTTAGTGAAATCAAATTTTAGCTAACTCTGCTAGATTTTAAAATTGCAAATATCTCATAAACTACTAATGCTAGAACGAAAAGGACGTTTATTTGGTTTTTCGCCTTTAACTCGAAAACTAAGCGAGATAGAGCAAAATGGTTAAAATTTTTGCCCTTTGGTTAACACCCCCATAAAACCTGTTTAGTGAAATCAAATTTTAGCTAACTCTGCTAGATTTTAAAATTGCAAATATCTCATAAACTACTAATGCTAGAACGAAAAGGACGTTTATTTGGTTTTTCGCCTATAACTCGAAAACTAAGCGAGATAGAGCAAAATGGTTAAAATTTTTGCCTTTTGGGTGTTAATACACCCATAAAACCCTTTTAGTGAAATCAAATTTTAGCTAACTCTGCTAGATTTTAAAATTGCAAATATCTCATAAACTACTAATGCTAGAACGAAAAGGACGTTTATTTGGTTTTTCGCCTATAACTCGAAAACTAAGCGAGGTAGAGCAAAATGGTTAAAATTTTTGCCCCTTGGGTGTTAATACACCCATAAAACCTGTTTAGTGAAATCAAATTTTAGCTAACTCTGCTAGATTTTAAAATTGCAAATATCTCATAAACTACTAATGCTAGAACGAAAAGGACGTTTATTTGGTTTTTCGCCTTTAACTCGAAAACTAAGCGAGATAGAGCAAAATGGTTAAAATTTTTGCCCTTTGGGTGTTAATACACCCATAAAACCCTTTTAGTGAAATCAAATTTTAGCTAACTCTGCTAGATTTTAAAATTGCAAATATCTCATAAACTACTAATGCTAGAACGAAAAGGACGTTTATTTGGTTTTTCGCCTATAACTCGAAAACTAAGCGAGGTAGAGCAAAATGGTTAAAATTTTTGCCCACAGGGTGTTAATACACCCAGAAAACCTGTTTAGTGAAATCAAATTTTAGCTAACTCTGCTAGATTTTAAAATTGCAAATATCTCATAAACTACTAATGCTAGAACGAAAAGGACGTTTATTTGGTTTTTCGCCTTTAACTCGAAAACTAAGCGAGATAGAGCAAAATGGTTAAAATTTTTGCCCTTTGGGTGTTAATACCCCCATAAAACCTGTTTAGTGAAATCAAATTTTAGCTAACTCTGCTAGATTTTAAAATTGCAAATATCTCATAAACTACTAATGCTAGAACGAAAAGGACGTTTATTTGGTTTTTCGCCTTTAACTCGAAAACTAAGCGAGGTAGAGCAAAATGGTTAAAATTTTTGCCCTTTGGGTGTTAATACACCCATAAAACCTGTTTAGTGAAATCAAATTTTAGCTAACTCTGCTAGATTTTAAAATTGCAAATATCTCATAAACTAGTAATGCTAGAACGAAAAGGACGTTTATTTGGTTTTTCGCCTCTAACTCGAAAACTAAGCGAGATAGAGCAAAATGGTTAAAATTTTTGCCCATAGGGTGTTAATACACCCATAAAACCTGTTTAGTAAAATCAAATTTTAGCTAACTC